>LPNX010679792.1:116576-199476 GCA_001517045.1 Pseudotsuga menziesii
ACTCTTTAGCTTGCCCATGTGCCCTTGCCAATTCGTGATCTCCATGACATATTTGGGATCAGCTTTTTACACCTATGGGGGATTTGCCTATTTTGAGTAAGCCTGATTTATGCTAGTTTTGGATGCCTCCTTATGCATTCGACCTATTGATGTATTCTATATATTTAGCAACCTATTTTATTACAGGGTTAGCTATTGTACACTCAGTTAATATAATTTTTTGTTACATCTCCATATTCAGTCTCCATTGTTAGCAATTTTGCATGATCAATTGATAATTGTTGTGGGTAAAATTAATCTACTGCTGGCCTGAATTTATACAACTTTTGCATAAGACAAATAGCATGCCTCGATTTTGCTGAGCCAGGAGGATACATCTCGAGATCCTCCAGAGTCTTTCCTGAGGGTTTGTTCCTTTCTCCGTTCCATTTAGAGCGAACTTCTGCCTTAAATTTCTTCCTGGTTGAACATGTTTGCATAGGTGGATGCAGCACTAGGGGAGTCTAGATGCAGGTGGATTGCTGATAAGGTTCTGTAGACCTCTCTCCCTAAACTCTCGTAACAATTCTTGGACTTCGCGATCATTCGATATGGTCTTAACTGTAAACTCAAGGAAATGCATAATGCAGGAGTCGCAGGCCTGTGTGGCTTCTTATAGAATCCCACGACAAAATATGCCATCGTGGTGCATTAAGGACACCAAATCTAATGGAGCGGTGGTAAATCCTGTTCACACGGCGCTAGATTTTCCCAAGATCTCATCATTACAAGCAGTTAATTCAGCTCACGTGCCAGCGCTGCCAAATCTAGTTTGTCCCATCAGTCACATTTTAGGCTGCGACAGACCTTTCTTCTTCGACACAACCACTAACTTCAGCTTCGTCACAATGAGGACCTTTGACACAATATTGACCTTCGACCCATCCTAACCCAAGCGCCAACTGAACTTCGACCTTCGAACTTTGACAGCCTTCAATACTTCATAGCTTTGAGAACAGTTTAATTATAGTCTAGTACCCAATTTCAACTGTTCTTGGTACTTAGACTCTCCTTCTTGCTGTTACTTCTAATTAAGGGGTCTCGTCTTGTCCCT
This sequence comes from Pseudotsuga menziesii, assembly GCA_001517045.1. Taxonomy (NCBI): domain Eukaryota; kingdom Viridiplantae; phylum Streptophyta; class Pinopsida; order Pinales; family Pinaceae; genus Pseudotsuga; species Pseudotsuga menziesii. The sequence goes on from LPNX010679792.1 coordinate 117,670, forward strand.
GTACTTCTTTAATCTACTTCCATTCACAATGGAAGGTAAAATTTCTCCATTCAATTTAGCTAACTGGACTACACCACCTTCGATAACTTCCTGAACTATGTATGGTCCTTTCCAATGTGTTTTGAATTTACCTGGGAACTTCATGAATTTACTGTCGTACAAGAGCACAAGATCACCAATCTGGAATTGCTTCTTCTTAATGTGTCTATCATGCCATGCTGTTTCTCTAGATTTCTGTACTTGCTGCTAGAAACCTGCAATGAATCTGTCTTCCTCTAGTTCTAGTATCTTTTCCAGTATTTCTTTCAACATAGCTGGGTCATCCATCTCTGTGAAGGCAGATATTCTGAGGCTAGGAACAATGTACTCCATGGGCATAACTGCTTCTTGTCCATAGACCATCCTAAAAGGTGTATGGCCTGTCAACTTCTTGCAAGTGGTTCTATAATCCCATAGTACTACTGGAATTCTAAGATCCCAATCATTTATGTTAACATTACAAACCTTTGTCAGAGCATGCTCAAGGATCTTGTTAAAGGCTTCGACAGTTCCATTTGCTTGAGGATGGTAGGCAGTACTCTTCTGATGATATACTTGAAATTCTTTGATCAATGCTTCAATATTCTTATTTAGGAAATGTGATCCTTGATCGCTCATAAGAATTCTAGGACACCCAAATCTTAACAAGATATTATCAAAGATGAACTTCGCAGCTATAGCAGCGCTACAATTCTTGATTGGCTGAGCTTCGGCCTAATGATTAAGGCAGTCAGTTGCTGTAATAATGTATCTTGCTCTAGATTTCTTTGCAGGGGGATTGATAGGTCCAACAAAATCAATAGCCCACTTGTCGAATGCTTGTAGAGTTACCTGTGGAACCAGAGGCATCTCATCCCTTCTGGACGGTTTTCCTATCCTCTGACAGATATCGCAACTGTGGCAATACTCTCTTGCATCCTTATGAATCGCAGGCCACCACAATTCAGCTGTCAGAATATTCTGAGCTGTAGCTTTTCCTGCATAATGACCTCCTGCTACTCTAGAATGTGCCTCAGCCAAAATTAATGGTTTTTCATGCTCCAAGACACATCTGCGCAGTATTTCATCTGGTCCCATCTTATATAGCTGTCCTGCTATCAAAGTAAAGTCAGCTGCTCTAACCACCAGCTGCTTCTTCTGCTGTGTTGTCATCTCGACGGGTGAAAAACCTGTAGACAAATACTGAACAATATCCTAAAAATAGTCATCAACCATATGGATGGCAAACAACTAGGCATCAGGAAGACCTTCATCCAAACTAGTGGGCTCTTCTCCTGACTCGAGCCTCGACAAGTGGTCAGGCCCTAGTTTAAGTCTTCCAGGCTTAACTATGATCTCAAAGTCATATTCCTGAAATAGAATCAACCATCTGCATATTCTTCCACCTAACACAGGCTTGTTAACCAAGTACTTCAAAGCAGAATGGTCAGTGAACATTTTAAAATGAGATCCTAATAGATAATTTTGAAACTTCTGCAAGGCACAACCCATGGCTAGACCTTCTCGTTCTGTCGTAGTATAGTTCTTTTCTACCATGGACAATTTTCTACTTGCAAAAGCAATAGGGTGATCAATATTACCTTTGCCGGACTAAGCCAATACTATACCCAAAGAAATAGAGGATGCATCGACATGCACATGAAACTCCTTATTCCAGTCAGGGAATACTAAGATAGGGGCAGTTACCATCTTTTCTTTTAAAATATCCAAGCTTTCTTGACACTCAGGTGTCCACTCAAACTTAATATCTTTCTTCAATTTATTTTCCATAGGGGTTGTAATCTAATCATATCCTTTAAAGAATTTCCTGTAATAACCAATATGACCAAGCGTAGTGCGAAGTTGCTTAACAGACGTCAGAGGTGGCAAGTTCACAATAATGGCTATCTTCGCAGGATCCATCATCAATCCTTGCTTCCATACAACGTGACCTAGCAGAATTCCAAAAGGTGTACAAAAGATACACTTCTTCAGATTCAATGAAATCTGATGTTGTCTACACTTGTCTAGCATAAGTCTTAAACTGGCTATATGATCTTTTAGTAACCCAAAGATAGTCCAATCATCAAAGTAAAATTCCAAGAATTTATGTATAAATTCCTTAAATGCAGATATGACTACTCTAGAAAACATAGCAGGTGCATTCTTTAATCCAAAGGGCATAACTGTATACTGGAAAGATCCCATTTCCGTAGAGAAGGTTGTTTTATGTCGATCCTCTGGAGCAATTCTGATCTAATGGTAACCTGAAAATCATCCATCAGTGAAGGAATACACTTCTTGACCTCCAACATTGTATAAAACTTCATCTGTAAAGGGAGTAGGAAAAGGATCATGTAAAAAGGCATCATTCAGCTTCCTCAAATCAACACAGATTCTGATTTCTCCCTTGCTCTTCTTTTCTTGTACCACCATAGGGCTGACCCATTCAGACTCTTCGACAGGTTCAATGATTCTTGAAGCAAGCATCTTATCTAGCTCCCTCCTGACTTTTTCTTTATACTTTGGGTTCAGCCTATAAGGGCGCTGTTTTACAGGCTTCGCATCAGGTTTCAAAGGGATTTTTATCACTCCTATATCACCAAGGATACCTTTCATTTATGAGAACTTCATTGGAAATAAGTCTTGATACTCATGGAGAAGTTGGGTCACTTTGCTCACCATTTCTTCATCCCAATAATCTCCAATGGTAGCATACTTAGGCATTTCTTCTGATCCAATGTTTACTTGCCTTGCCTTCAAGGGCTGAGTCACTTCAGGCACTTCGACTGCTGGTCCATGTACTTTGCAGTGTCCTTCTGACTCAGGAATGTTAATATTGCACGGGTCATCATCCTCGTTAATTGCGAGGTTATAACATTCTACTGCATTAGCTTCTTATTCCTTCCAATCAGGTTGGTACTCTGCTATTTCTTTATCATCAAACACCTTAGTATGGATCAACCTAACAGCTGCGTCCAAAGCAGGACAAACCTCATTAATACAAAATGTAAGCACAAAACTATCAACAAGACTATCCCAACTTACAGTACCATGGTGAAGCTCAACCTCCGCATACCAGTTCTTTGCTACAGGTTCCAGAGTGTGTATAAACCTATGTACCCATTCTTCATGAGGTACATACTTCCATGCTTCATAACATTGCTCCAAATGTTCCTGAGGGCTAGTCTTACCATTAAATATGCTTCGCACCTCCTAAGGTTGATCCATGAATCTCAGGCGAAGGGACTTTTGACAAGCTTCCCAACTATGACTATACTTTTTATGACCATTCCACCATCTAGCAGTTGTGGCTCTAAATACTAAATCTAGAGTCTCCATTTTCTGTGAATCTGGTACCTGCTTTGAAAATTGCAAAATAAAATATTTGGGGTCTGTCAAGCCATCAAAAAGAGGTAGGACTATTTTTTGTGAACCAAGCCATCTGAGATACTTGGTAATTCTTGCACATCGATGTCCATGTAGCTCATAAAGTCTACTCTGCCAATTCTCTAATCCTTCGTCTGAATCAGTCATGCAAGAACTGTCACACTTCCAATCCATTATACCTTCAGGGGTAGGGTTAACATAGTCTTCTTCTTTAGCTGTGATGTTGTAGATATGATCCAAAACATCCTGATCTTCATCTCTGATTGGCTCTGTGTACCTTTCTCCTTGAGAAGGGTCCAAGGGTACTATGACTCTCAAGCCTTTACCTTCAAAAGTCATCTGCCTGCTCTTAAGGTTGATTACTGCAGAATTCTCTATTTCCCATTCAATTCCTAGCAAGGCTGGATAGGGGTTGCTATCATCAATTATTTCAATGACTTCAAAATCTGCTAAGGTACTTACTCCATCAATGTCTACTGGGACACTAGGGAATCTTCCTAGGGGCACAATCTTCTGCTAATTAGCTAATCTCAACTGTATAGGAGACCATTCAAGGGTAGGTTTTCCCATTTGTTCCCATGTCTGCTTAGTTAAGACATTTACTTCTGATCCCAAGTCTAAAATGATGTCAGTCATGTCATACTCTCCTATCTGAGCATGCAATCTCATTTCTCTTCCAGTTCTTCTAACTCTATTAACAGTTTTTTCTTTACCAGAGCTTCGCTGAGGTTCGCAAGAAGAAATAACTTTCTATAACTCATTTAGAGCATTCTGATTCCTTAAGAGCTTCATATAACTCTGTAAAAATGATGACAGTGTACTTACTTTATCCGTCGAAGCTTCTTGAGACTGTGACTACTGTTGATGTTGTTGCGTAGGTGCTACTAATGTGATCGGATCAACAAAGTCTTTTTTGGCTTCCATAAATGTTTATTTTTCTCTTCCAACATCAAATGCTAGAATTTTCTCTGGGGTCTTATGAACCCAAGCCTCTTCAGTTTGTTTCTCCTTATTCTGCACTTGCGTCGTAGCTCCACTCCTTGTAACAATGTTAATGGCTAGGACAGGCTTTTGCTCTACAGTCATCATCTAAATATTCTGAGTAGGAGCTCTATTTCTTTCTCGTATCTTGGCTATCAGCTATGGGAATTACTAAATGACATGATCTACTGCTCTGCAATGTCGACATGTCGTAGTTGGGTTCTGACAGTCTCTAGCTATATGTCCTACCTAGTTGCAATTATAGCAAATAACCTGGCCTCAACCTCCTCCAGACATACTACCACGACCATGACCTTTGAAACTACCTCTACCACTGCGGTAACCATATCCATCATTGCCTTGTGCATCGTTTTGTACCCTATAAGCATCATAGGTTCGTTCTCTCATAAGGTCAAAGCTGCGACACTCATCTTCGTTGTGTCCTACTGACTTACAGAACTTGCAATAGGGATTCTTAGGTACTTGCACATATCGTTGTAGCAGATAGCAGTCTTCAGGTTGATGCTGGCCAGTTGTTCTACAAATCTCACAATATAGAACATTAGGGTTAAATGGGTTTGGCGCACAAGTATTTAGGTAATTTCTTAGCGCAAGACATTTTTACTTGTCATGACCTTCTGTCCTGAATTGTGTACACCAAACCTCTTCACGAATAGATTTCCCCTTCTACATGTCGCGAAGCTCCAAATCCATTTTTGCCAACTGTGCTTGTATTTGGGCTATGCCGGAATTATCTTCGACAGGAGCTGTCTCCAGTTTCATGGAAATCTCCAAAGCCTCTTGTTGATCAACAACCTTTTGTTGCATGAGTGGAGTTCTGATATGAGGTAATAGGGCTGCAATGAACCATTCTTTATGTTGCGCTGGTACAATAGTGAAACTAACTTGATCTAGCAAAACTTTGAACCTCTGATCAAAATCCCAAACTGATTCTCCTCGCCTCTGCTGAATCTCTTTCAGTTCAGTTATACACTGTGACTCTGATTTAGGCTTCTTGAACTCTTTGATCATTGTTGTTTTAATATCAGCTAAGACATGGTTCTGAGTATTGGAAAACTTCATAAACCAGGTCAAAGCTCGGTCTCTGAAAGAAGTGACCAGCTTTGCTCTTCTTATATCTTGATCCATAATGTTCTTAGCAGTCCAAACAGCTTCACATAAGAACCAAAACTGTTCTGGATCCTCTGATCTAGTTCCTTTGAAGACTGGGAGTTTGATATCATCTGTCATATGGGCCATAGTGGATCATGGGGGGGGAGAACTTACTGGGGTATATTGACCTGCGACAAGAATACTCGGGCTAGGGTTACTTTCAGACTGCGACGGGTTCTCAGGGGTAACAGATTTGCGCTGCGGATTTATAGGAGGGTTTCTAACAAAAGGGGTTTCTTCAAATTCAGGGTCTTCTGGACTTAATGGGGAATAACCGGTATTCTGGCCTAGGGTATAGGATTCTAGGTTTCTCTTGTATCTTTTACCGCTTTGCAGCAAACCACTTTGCTCGTCGAAGTCACTTTCACTTGCAAACATAGGTTAGTAAAAAGAAATCTAACAATCTGATTCGATCAACAATATACCTTTCTCAGCCAAGAGCATTTTAATTTGCAAACTAAATGAATTGAGGTACTTACCCCTTGGTCCTTTGAAAAATTGTCTTTCAGCTTCGCTAAAAGAGGTACTTGTGTCGATGGCAAATCCTGTCACAAATGCTTCAAGGGTTCGCGTTGTCCAGAAATCAACAGCTCATGATATCGCTTTGTTCACTCTTTTCAATATGTTAATTCTTGCGAGATTCCAGTCAGGAAACTGATCTTCCTTGAAGTTGGTCTTTCTTTCTGTCAACCTGGATAACCACTGGTGCAATTCTATGTGGATACTACCAAAGAAAATTGCATGAATATCAATAAAAACGTACCTTTGCAAAAAGTCGTCTGAACTGCGATGAGGATCCTTATTTTCTTGCTCAGCAAATTTCAAATAAGTCTCTTCAATCTAATCACCGATTTCTTTTACTGAGGGCCTCCAAAACATAGCCCTTCATGTACAACGTAGATCCCTCTTAAAGCAGATACATAGTTCAACCAAAAATGGAACCAATTTGTTGGGCTATAGGGCAGACCCGGGTTTTATACTATTATCTTCGCACCAACAAAAAGACCCACAGTGTTGGACCTTTCAGCAACAACCTGCTAACAGGTTGCAGTCTCACCTGAAACAGCTATGGGGTGCCGCAGAACTAGGTTTCTGCAAGCAGAAGAGGGATATTACTATACCTTTAGCCTTAACAACAAATATTTATACAAAATAGAGCTTCGACATTCACTTAAGTAGCTTCGCAGTTTAGATAAAAGAACGTTACTTGCTTAACCCTTAACTAGGAATTCACAGCGAAGTTAATATTCAACAGTTATCTTACTTTAGCATTCACCTACTTATCAAAACATGAAAACATAATAGAAAAAACACAAAAGAGCCACCACAACACAAGATATAACGTGGTTCACCCCCAGTGTAGGGACTACATCCACAGAACTGCGCTTTATTCAACTTTTTCCAAAACAATAGTTATGATCTGCACACTCAGTTGCAGATCCTCTTAATCACCCAAAACTGCGCACTTAGCTGCAGATTTGTGCACTCAGCTGCAAAACCTTTCTTACAAAAACCCTCTGCGCACACAGCTACAGAGGTCGTCCACACACACAGTTGGGACTTGACCTTATAACCCAAAATAGCTCTTAGCTTCACATCACATGATCCTCATCTCATTAGATAATCTTGACTTCTTTACATGAGTGCCTATTTATACAAGTGCACTATTAGAAAATCATGGGCTTACACCCGAAAATTATGGACAATTACAAAAAGAGGGCTTTGACTCAACCCCGAAACCCCTAAGACTATTTTGACGCTCAACTCTACTTACAAGCTTCCACAAAAAATGCGGAGTTACCAAAATTAATGACCATTAAGGCGCGCTCCCCAACAAAAATTCAAGACTATAGCATTGTCCTTCTTTACTTCCTTCTGTGTAGTTGAATTTCCTTCTTGTTTGATGGAGTAGGTCGATTGATCGTAATCTGCCAAACACCAAAATTATTCATATATGCCTTCATCTTGCTCCTCCAGTTGAAATAACCTGCCATATCAAGTACAGGAACGTCATTACTTAATGACTCTTCTTTTGCTTCAATTGTGTCTCCATAGATATCATTCAAGCTTGTAAGGCTTATGATGAAGCCCGACTCCGATGCCAATTGTTGGACACAGTGGCCACATTTAGAGGGGGGTGAATTAGTGTGAGAAAATTTTTAAATTTTTACCTTCTTTTAATCAATCAGAGAATATCAATCATTATACCATCAACTGCATAATCAAATCCATCATGAGTCATAAGCACAACATCACATCAAAAGAGACACAAGAATATATGGAATTTTGATCTTTATTTATTGTACATGGAAGACAACAATCTTCTTGATTATAATCAACACCAACTAATGAAAAGAGCACCAACTCTCATAACAGGACCCAACCTAGTTTTCCTAGCTCCAACTAAGAAGGGTTTGAGGAGTCCAATCCTCAAGTCCAAGATTCTTCTTGCAAGAAATCATATGGTTCTACTACATAACCAACCTCTGATCTACACATCAATCTCTCCTCATCACTACTGCTCAACACTCTTTCTCATCACAGCTACTCATCTCTACTTCTCATCACTGCTTTTGATCACTACTGCTCATATATGCTGCTCATCGTTACTACTCATCCCTACTGCTCATATCTGCTGCTCATCACTGCTGCTCATCACTACTACTCATTACTGCTGCTCATCTCTGTTGTTGGTCATCTGTTGAGTCATCACTATATACTGATAAGTCATTTCACTGCCATACACTGCTCATGTACATCATTGTACACCTCATCATACACAATTACTGAACAATTAATTATTCTCTTCTTTCACTGAACATAAGGCATGCATCGCCATGCATCGTCATCATAAGGTATGCATCCTCATCATCAAACATGCATAATCATCATCTGATTGTGCATCGTGTATGCATTATCAACATCAAGTATACATCATAGTACATAGGAGAGAATCATCACACTATGGTATGCATGTACATCATATTGTATAGGAGTGCATCAACATCATAGAGTGTACATCATTATCACATGCATTATCATCATAAAGTGTATCATATCATAGCATAAATATGTGCAATATCATCATCATAGCCTCCATACTGACTTCAAATATAAATACCAATATAGACATGCGTCATCACAAGAGAAACCCGAAAGAATGAACCATACCTTTCTGAAGATCACAAGATGAAGAAATAGTAGAAAAACCAAAATAAACTCTAGATCATGTCATCACATAGCCCTCCTAACAATATTTCCAACAAGCTAAGAATTTTGTAATTCTGATTCTGTATGAGAAAGTTATGCCAATTTTAGTGAAGATGCACAAAAATTTCTCTATAAAAATGAACTGCTCCTCTGCTACTGCGAAAACACCTCAGACCAATCTCCATGAATCACTTCTCTACATCCATCATTGACTTTTTTTGGATGTGTTTATATACACATTAAAGTGGGCATGTGTCATGCTGGCCGACTTGTCTTCAAAGGTAAGAGTGGTAAGAATTTTAATTTTTATTTAAAAATTGTAATTTGAATTTTTAATTTGACCTTTAATTGTCACACAAACTTCTTACCACTTCAATGGTCAAACCTTACCAAAGAATTGCATGTATTTTATTTTCCATATAATAAGGTTTCCACAACATAACCCATATGTATGACCAAGGGATTCAAACTTCTTACCACTTCAATGGTTAAACCTTATGTATTTTTATTATTTTTCTTATAAAACATCCTTCAAAGTCAACCACATCATTTAAAATTCATGGGAGTGTGCCCTCCACCTCTTCATAGGGTTACATCAAGACACTAGGGATTTTAACGGCATGCCATGTGCAAGGTTCCATCATTGGCTTCAATCTTGTCACTAAATGGACCATCATCAATCCAATATGTGTTTGGGTGCCTTAACCACATCAAGTGAAAGAAATGGGCACGAAGGCCTTAACAAGGTTCCATGACTTCATTAAGTCACCAAAGACCACATCATCATGTCTTATAACCATGTAAAGTGCAAGTAGTGGGCCTTGTTTGTGCCAGAAATTGTTTCCAAGGCCAAAGAAACAAGCCAACACAATCTCAAATAAAACTCAATAAAACAGACTAGGTTTAGGGTTTCTGATGTATTTTTTTGGTTGTGAACTTTGGGAACAAGCATGGAATACAGTCATGAGCAAAATAATAACTGAATCATAAACAAAAGAAGACAAAGATGCATAATATATTCAACAAGATCCAACAGAACACAGTATTGAAGTTCATTCATAAAAGACAAGCATCACTAGCATATAAATATAAACTAGTAATGAGTATATCAATTAAGCAACTAAACAAGCTGAACAATGAAGCCAACACAGAACTGAAGGGTGAAAAGTGTCATATATCTCATAATTTTATCATCAAATGCATACAAGAGTTTTGATACTTAACTCATGAACAAGTCTGAAGACCTCCTGAAGCTATCCCAAAAATCGAACCCTCTCAATGACTTTCTAACCTCTCTAAATACTGCTCTTTACAAAATCAGTTAGGGATCTAACCCTAACTTCCTTTCATCAACTCGATGAGATAAAGTAAAATGTACAATATTACAAAACATGATATTTTCTAAAAATAGTAAGCACTAGCTAATATGTTTCTCAAAAAGATAACAAATAACTGATTGAACAACTGACGCATAAGTCCTTTGCTGCCTTAGCAAGCAAAGCTATACCATCAAGTGCTTGAACTTTCTTCCTATCTCGCCTCTGCTCCTCTTCCAAGTCAGCTATCCTTTTGGTGAGCTCCTCATTTTTCTGCTGCAAGTCCTTGACTGTCTCTTTCAACTCTGTGCATTACAAGTCAGTGGTTCTTTTTCTCTTTAGAACCTCTTTAGATACTGCTGTCAGCTCCTAGAAATGTTCATTAACATCATTTAGATCTTCTCTAAGCCTTCTATTTGCCATCATCAGCCCCTTATTGATCTCTTGCATATAGTTCATCTGCTGTTTGTACTGCTTAATAGTTTTCTGCAAGTTTTCCTTATCTGAATCAAATGACCTTTCTGTCATAATCTCTTGTTCATAACTAGGCAACCAAGGTAAGTCATACTTCTTAAACATGTCTGCATCTTTGTTTAACAGGTCTGTGGAAATATTAGGAATTTTAGGATCTTTCAGAATACCTGCTTCCCTAAGTATGAGTTCATCTTCATCTTCCCATTCTTGATCTTCAATAGGAGGTACTTCAGCTTTTTCTTCCTGCTTTTGCTCTAAAAGTTCATTTCTTATTTCAAGAAATATGGCAGACAATTGAGGCTCGGGCTGGCTTAACTCCTTTACTGACTGTGATGATCCTTTTACTTTTGTAGGATGATAAGGTGAAGTTTTTGCAGCTACTGTTTTCTTTCTTCTAATGCTCATTTCATCAATTTCCGGCTCTTTATCTGAGGAAATATTATCCAGGACAGTCACTTTTTGGGTATTCAATCCAGGATTGAGCAGCTTCTTCATGTTCAACCTTAGCTTATTCCTTGGCCTGGTTTTAGGCCTGCAATATGATTCTATCACTTCAAGCTTTTTCTTCTTCCTATTAGGTTTGACTGTTTTGATTTCTGAAGTGGAGAATTCTCTGCATGTTTCATCCTTATCTTCAGTTTTAGCAATAGGCTGATATTCTTCTAATAAATACCCTTCATCATCTGACAGAATGGTAATAGGACTCCTCTACTTGGTCTGCAACTCCTCTTCATGCACAGCAACCTCCTCTGGAACAGCAGCTTTAACTTCATTGGAAAATTCTGTTGGTGTCAAATGTTTCAAAGGCTGTACTTATTCTTCTGTAAACAATGAATACTTGCCTTTAACACCAGCTGAAGGCATTTGAGTTTTAGTCTTCACAAGCTCTGAATCTCCTTTAGGCTTCACATCCTCTTTGTCTTCAGTTTTTTCTTTTGTTATAATTTCCTTACAAGGATTTTCCCTTTATCTTCCTGCTTCTTGATTTGTTGATCATCTTGTTTCATTTGAAAACCTGACCAGAATAGGAAAAAATCCCAAGTTTTTCCTTCAGTTTACAGGATAGTGCTAATGATCAACTTAATTAATCCATGATGAAAAATTGATTGAGAAGAATGGTCTACATGCCCCTTGACTCTGTTGGACATCTTTTGCAGGATTTCGTATAGGAAGAAGGGGAGACTCATCTTAGACACCCCCACCATATGCTGTAAAAATATGAAGTGGTATTTATAAACAAAAGCATATCTGCCCTCGCATGTTATATAACTCTGCAAAATTCTGATAGGCTCGACCCATTCCCTTCTGAAGTTCTCGATTAAGATGCCCTTGTTCCAATATGGAGTAACATTTGGTAATAAATACCTCTGAGCATCAAAGGTGAAGGGCAGTTTCTTAAACCACATTTCCCCTTCATTGTTAACTCCCATAGCCTCTGCAATCAAATCTACTATCAGTCTGAACTTCAAAGTATCAAACACCACCAAGTCATCTTTGTAACTTTGTGCAAACCTACAGGAAACTTCAGCATTGTAACCATCTATTCTCTTGAAGAAGTACAGCCAGCCAGCCTGTTGGAAAATTTTAACACACCTTGGGAGTTTCTCAATCCAACCTATATCAGTAGGTTTAGCTCCATTCACCTTGCCACTCTTCCCCATTTGTCTTCAGTAGCTGGAAATTGTGTGAGTTTAGGGTTCAATTGATGCCTTGATAGATGTTGTTTCTTCTCCAAACCTCTCAAGCCTCTTAAGTTTCAATGAGTAACCCCCACAACTTCCTTGTCTGATTCTTTGCTTTTCTAAGGTGAAGTGGAATTTACCACAGTGTCTGAATGATTCAGGTCATAGGCTGCTCTAAACTACTCATTAGACTGCTGATGAAACTAGGTATTATGCACACTGCATATTCAAATGTTAGATCTTCTTTGGACTGTATAAAGATAACCCTGTGTTGTAACGACAAAGAAAACAACCTCATGCTCTGTTCATGTTTCTTTTTCAACTTGACTTCAACACCAACTAATTAGCTTTATAGCATGTAATAAAACTAGCTCTTCGGGTTATCTTAGATGTTCGGTTCCTTCACCAAAACTATAGGTGAAAATTATCAGTCATTCATCCTGTCATGGAAAACAACTAACCACTGACCATCTCTAAAACGCACTAGACCACCTGTGTGTTAAGACTCTGTGCAAAAAATAATCATTAAATCATTCTGGTGCTAACTATGAGCAATGTCTGAACTGAGAAGCTTGTAGCTGCTAACTGTTTAGATCAGCTTGTAGTTTCCAGGATAAGATGGAAATTGTTTAAAAAGCAGAGGAAAAGATCTTAAGAATGAGCCTAAACCACACAAAATACACAGCTCTTCACATTACTTCTGGTTTCAGGTTTCAACAGGATCATGCTCAACTAAAAACTGATATTTTTCAACCTTCACTTATCCTGGCATCTCAGAGCGTCTTAGACAGCTATTTCTTTGGCCAAAATTTCATTTAAAAGAACAATTTAGCATTTCCCTTGATCAATTTTGATAGAATAGACCCCAGCGAAAAAGCCCCAAATTATTAGTTATATTGGCCTATCGTGGAATACATTTTAAATGCTTTACTGCAATTTCTTTGAAACACTCTTCATGCTGTTTGAGTACCGACCTGAAGGATACAGGTGTCAAGATAAAGAAGCCCTAGTTTTCTGTGCGACTATGAAAACCTCCACTAGGCTTTGCAACTGTAATCTCTGTGTTTTTAGGCAGGCACCGTCATTCCACTAACTCCTCAACTTTGAAAAAGAGATAAGAAGTGACTATCCTCAGATTAAACTTGATTTAAATGTTTATCTGTCATGATACGTTGTATTATAACTGATGATGACCACGATCTTTCTTCACGACAATAAACCACCTGTTCTCATGATGATTCCTGAGACAGCACGTAGCAAACTATTCAAAGCATGTGATTAGTCACTCACCATTCGAAAATATGCCAAAATTTTGCTAAAAATTCGGAGGAATTATCAATCGCGATATTCTTGTAGCGCTCCTTTGTTGTTTTTTCCCACTTGCGCTACAAGAATAAAATTAACCCTATTTTGGCGCTCTTTTACAACTTTTTGTCATTTTGCATGAAGTTTAAAAGATGTTTGAGTGATGAGTATGCTTGTAATAAAATTTGTGAGTCCATTATTTGACATGATGACTCTTAAAAACCCCTCCAAAACGTAAAGAATCTAAAATAAAGCAAAAATATAAAGGCCAAAATCAAAATTTCACATAACAACCAAAAAATTTCTTAAAAGAAGCAAAAAACCAAACGAAAGCAAATGAGTAACTTGAAATAAAATGCAAATCAAATAAAAATTGAAGAAACAAATCACTGACTTAACATCTGGCTCCAACTGCGTGATGAAGACCTCCCTACGAGGCTTCAAGAACCTTTAGACCAGTGCCTTCTGTCTGCTACCCTATCTACCTATCTGCAAAACTTCCATTGGGATATGGAGTCTTTATTATGCTTCACTCACTGGTATGTACAATGAAAAGTGAAAATCCCCTTATAGACTGTAAAAGTGCTTGAGGAATCATCCATTAACAGGACTGGACAACTCCTCACCTTCCAAAGACTGCAGGATTAAAGTATTATTCTCCAAAACTTTAGACACAAGGAAAGGGCCAAACCAGAGATTGTCAAATTTACCATGCTTACCCTTTTGCTCTTTCCTTGCATCCCAACTTAGAACCATGTCACCAACTACGAAAGTCTTTTCTTTGATGTTTCTGTCAAATCTGCTTTTGATCTTGGATCTATACAATTGTGCCTTTTCATCCACATTTTCCCTGTTCTGCTGCAATTCTATCATTTCAAAAATCCTTCTCTGCATATCATCTGGTTCCTCCTGGGAATCCTGGATAAATTTCATCACTGGGATCACCAATTGGACAGGGAAAACTACTTCTGTACCATAAACTAACTGAAATGGAGAAGTTCCAATTGCTTGTTTCACTGTGATCCTATCTGCCCATAATGCATACTTCAGCATTGAATCCCGTGATCTTTTGTTATGCTTGAGTAGCTTCTTGATACTCTGAATGATGTTCTTATTAGAGGACTCAGCCAAGCCATTACCCTGTGGGTAATAAGGAGTTGAGTGCTTCAGTATAATACCATTCTTTTCACAAAATGCTACCATTGCCTTAGACTTGAAGGCCTTAGCATTATCTGTCACTAACTTCTGAGGACAGCCAAACCTACTCAGGATATTTTCCTCAATGAAATCCATGATTACCTTGTCTGTAGCATTCCTAGTAGGAATGGCTTCCACCCATTTTGTGAAGAATTCTGTTGTGATCAGGATCCAATGATGCTGCCTTGAGGAAGCTGGATTTATCTCTCCAATAAAATCCAGACCCCATTGCTGGAAAGGAGTATTGAATGCAATGGGTTTCAGAGGCAAAGACAACAATTTCTATTTTCCAGCAAACTTCTGACAAGGAACACAGGCCCTTACCTGCTGATAAACATCTGCAAACAAGGAAGGCCAATAGTATCCAGCTCTTAAAATTCTGTAGGCTGTTGTCTTCCAGTACTTGTGCCCTCCACAAGCACCCTCATGAGATTCAGAAATCACTCCTTCAATCTCTGATTTGTCCAAACATCTTAGCAGAATACCTCCTGGGTCCTTCCAGAATAATTGCTCTTCCATTAAACAGTACTTAGTAGCTTTAAGTTTTAAAGATCTAGCAGCCTTCCTATCCATATGCTCAGGAAATTGCAAAAATAACAGAAAATGAACAATGTCTGCATACCATTGTGATGATGAATAGTATTCCATGATTTTCTCTTTTTTCAGTATTGCTTGATCTTCTTCAGGAACTGATTCTTCGGCCATGACATGCAATCCCAGTGTCTGACAGTTTGATTCAGCCAGCAGCTTGGCTAAACCTTGTCCCTTGACAAGCTTGGTAGGTCTGATCTCAACATCATACTCCATAATCTTTGCAATCCACCTACCTCTTTTCCCTTCACTATCAGGCTGTGTTAAGACATCTTTTACAGTAGAATTTGGAACAAATGAAATAAATTTTGAATGCAGGACATAAATTCTGAAAAAATTCAAAGCCTTTACCAGAGCATAATCCTGCTTTTCCAATATACTGTACTTCAGCTCAGAATCTCTGAGAGTTTTACTGAAAAAGGCAATAGGTTGTTCCAATCCATCTTTATTCTTCTGAAGTAAGATAGCTGCAATTGTGTCTTCTGATGCAAATGAGAAAGTAAGGAATTCTTTGGTAAAATCAGGACTTACCAATACCGGTGCTTCAGTAAGAGCTACTTTAATTTTCTCAAATGCAGCCTTTGCCTCAAAATTCTACCTGACTTCTTGATCCTTCTTCAGCATGGCTGTGATCTGTTTAATGGTTTCAGCAAAGTTGGGTATAAACCACCGCAGAAAATTGATTTTGTCAATGAATGATTGAACATCCTTTTTACTCCGAGGTAAACTAATCTTCAGTATAGCTTTGACTCTTTCAGGAACTATTCTGATGCCATCAGCAGACACCAAGTGACCAAGTAGTTTACCCTCTTGCACAGCAAAATGTGACTTCTTTGGATTTAGAAAAAGACCAAATTTTCTGCATTTCAGGAAGGTCTGCCTCAAATGCTTCAAATGCTCATCATCTGACTGCGAGAAAATAGTAATATCATCTAGATAGATAACCACAAACTTATCTTTTTCTCCCACAAAGGCAATGTCCATTGCTCTCTGAAAGGTAGCTCCAGCATTCATCAAGCCAAAGCGCATCTTTTCATACATAAATGTCCCCCAGGGAGTTGTAAAGGCTGTCTTCTCCTTATCATCAGGGTGCAATGAAATATGATTGTACGCTGAGAAACCATCCACCATAGAAATCTTCTATGCCCCAACCACCTGCTGCAATACTTGTTTAATCTTAGGAAGAGGATAGTTATCTTTTAGTGATGATCTATTCAGATTTCTGAAGTCAACACATAATCTGATCTCCCCATTCTTTTTTCTAACAGGAACCAGATTAGCAACCCAGGAAGAATACCTAAGAGGCACTATTATCTTTGCATCCAACAGCTTTTTCACTTCTTTTTCAATTACAGGGAACAAAGCTGGATTGATCCTCCGTAGTTTCTGACGAAAAGGTTTGACATTTGGTTTTAAAGGAACCTTATGCTATATGATTCCTGTATCATAAGCTCTTAGTTCCTCATAATACCATGAAAAAACATATACATGCTCTTTTAACAGCTTGATATACCTATTTCTTTGTTCAGTTGTCAATGATTTAGAAATTTTGACCATTCTAGGATGTTCAGCTAAACCAATATTGCAATCTATCACATTCTCTTCTGAAGACTGAACAACAGGCTTTGAGGGTGTGTCCTCTTTTGTAAATATTCTTTCCAGAGGTACCAAACCTTTGGGAATGAAGTTGCTCTTTAGCTCAATAATTTTATGTCCAGCAATCTCATCTTCAGCAAACTCATCTATAAGCTCTAGGAACCTTTTGATCTCAATGTCATCCTCAAACACTTTCCATTGCTTCACATTATCAGGTACACAGGGTCTGTACCTCACCTCTATGGGATACCTTAACTGAGTGGTCTTAGGGATTCTGAAGTGTGTGGCAGCCAAGGCCAAAGAATCTGTAGTCTCATTGTGATTCCTTGGAATATGAGTTATGTTAAATGCTATAAAATAATTTTCAAGCATATCCCATACCTCATTCCGATAGACTTTCAGCAAACCCTGCTTCACTTTATAGTTTCTCTTCACCTGTTGAACAACCAATTCGGAGTCGCCATATGCAGAAATTTGTTAAATGCCCAAATCTTTGGCAGCTTTTAATCATAACAGTAAAGATTCATATTCAGCAGTGTTATTTGTAGTAATAAACTCAAGTTTGTACATTATCTTTACTGTTTCACCTCGAGGAGATATAAGAATAACTCCAGCACCAGCACCTTATTTACAAGAAGATCCATCAAACTACAATTCCCATAGCTGATCTTCTTCTTCTCTGCTGTGTTTTACTGGCTGCTCTTTTACCACTTGTAACAGACCAGCAGAATTATCCTCGTCACTGAAATGTAACATGCACCTACCAAGGTATTTATCAACAGAGTACAATGGGTGATTTGTGGGGTTTTTATCATATGTCACTATGTAAGCAAATTGCAGCTCTCTGTACAACCTTCTTTTTTCTCCACCAAACACAGGTATGGTGGCATATGACAGGACCATTTGTAAGGTTCCTCCAACCTTCTTTGCCCATGACCTGGAAAGAAGTAAGCCAAACTTTGGTGTAATGTCAGCTACCACAACATCCATTATCACACTTTTCATGGGCAACTGAGCCATACTGACAACCATATCTTTTATTACTCCTAAACACTTCACTGCTTGGGAATCAAAGGCATACAAATCATGATATGGTTTGGTAATACTCAGGCCCAGAGCTTCCATAACATCCTTTGGCATCAAGTTGTGGGATGCTCCTGAATCTAGTAAACAATTGTGTATCATTTGTTCATGGACTGTCAAATTGATATAGAAAGGAGGTGAAGCTCCTGCTTCATTTTCAGTCTTCCCAGCCAAGGCTGACCCAATGAAAATCTTAGGACTCTCCTCTTGCAAATTAACTGTGTCAGAGACAGGCTGATTGCTGGTTGGATTAAGCATTTTAAGGACTGATTCCTTATATGAAGGATTTCTTATCAGTTCAGTTAAAGGTAAAGGAATATTTAACTTTCCTAATTCATTCTCCAAACTGAAATTCTGGACAGATTTATTTACCTCTTCAACTTCTATTGTTTTCTTTGATTTTTTTGCAGCTTGCTTCTTCTATGTCACAGCATCAGCTGTCTGTTTAGCAGGAGCAGTTGCAGCAGGAACAGTTGCTCTCTTCTTCTGGGCTTGGACCACCTATTTTGGACCTGAACTGAGATTTATAGTCTTCTTAGGTTCATTTTGATGAACAACAGTATTTACAGCAGTATTTTCCAAGCCTAGATCATCTTCAGTTTCAAATATATCAGCATCATAATATTCTGAATTCAGGAAATCTTCCTCAGTAACAAAACCTCCAGACAATCCATCTCCAAAATGATTCATATCTTGATCAGTCTCTTCAAAGACAAAATCTTCATCAACTTCCTCCTCATCAGCTACATTGTTTTGAAGAGGTGGTGGCACTCTTTGGTTCTCATTTTCCCTTCTTTCTCGCTGGATATCATTGTTCCTTCGTTCCAAAGGCATAAAACGAGGAGCAAATTGCCTTCTAAACTGATTCTGATTGTTTGGATTTCATTCACCTTCAGGAGCAGGCTTGCTGGATTTTTTCTCAAGCTCTAATTTGTTCAACTTTGCAGTCAGAAATTTTACCAACTTAGCCATTTCATCTATCTTCGCTTCAGCAGAAAGTGAAGATGAAGCACCTGGAGCTACTTGCTTTTTTCCTTTTCTTTCATACAGATGCTGAGGTGTTTCCTTCTTTAGTCTATTTGAAGCCATTATATTGGATTCTACCTCCAATGCAGCATCCTGCATATTCAATAAAGAGATAGGCCTCCTCTCACTCAGTAACAAAGAGAATTCATGATAAAAAGCATTTGCATATGTCAATTTAGCTGATGTTTCTGTAGGATTTATCTCGGCAGGAATCCTACTGTACATTTTGTTGAACCTCTTCGAAAAATATGCAATTGTTTCATCCTTCTTCCTCCTAAGAGCTCCAAATTCTGTTATGTAATAGGTGTGGTATTTTTTATCACCCCATTGTCTCATAAAGAGATCACGGAGTTATTCAATAATAGTAATAGATTTGGTAGGAAACTCTCTAAACCACTTCCTCACATCTCCATCAAGGATCTGGAAAAACATCCTCATCCAAACATCCTTAGCCTCAATATCTTTATTATCAGCATAACGTAGGAAAGCTTCCCAATGTTCTTCAGCTGTTGTTTCTCCTTCTCCATTGAACCTAGGCAAATACTTCTGATAATCTCCTCCAGGCAGTGCATTTAAAGGCTAAGGTAAGACCAATGGTGCATATCTAGCTGCAACCATCCGGTCCATCATGTCTATGGGAGGGTTTTGAGCTGCCATTTTTGGACTAACTGGTTTTGAAGATGAAGAAGCTTGACTGTAAATTGATTGGAAAGATATTTTTCCTAATTTCAACTGAAAAAGAGGTATTTTACCAGGGAGGCAGCTTTGGCTTTTATAAAAGATTGAGGATTGGTAAAGATTTGGAAACTTCTATCAGGAATGGTTGGTTTTACCCAAGGTGAAGTTTCTTCTTCTTTCTTTGCCACTGATGAAGCTAATGATTCATTTAACTGCTCAGGGTCAGATAAAGAGGGTAATGACTGTGATCTTTTAAGCTTTCTTGCTGTCCTCAATATCTGTTCAGGGTCCGTCACACCCAACTGCAAGGGTGAAGTAGGTCTATTTCTAGTTCCCACTCCTCTAGAAGCCACTGTGACAACTTTGGTGAAAAATAGCCTTCAAAAAGTGCTGGTTTAAGTCCAGCTCTTAAACCAGTAAAATAGATAAGTATCCCAGGGAAAATGTGCTTCAACTTCGTCCCCCGCAACGGCACCAAAGACGTTTGTGACAGAAATTGTTTCCAAGGCCAAAGAAACAAGCCAACACAATCTCAAATAAAACTCAATAAAACAGACTAGGTTTACGGTTTCTGATGTGTTTTTTTTGTTGTGAACTTTGGGAACAAGCAGAGAATACACTCATGAGAAAAATAATAACTTAATCATAAACAAAAGAAGACAAAGATGCATAATATATTCAACAAGATCCAACAGAACACAGTATTGAAGTTCATTCATAAAAGACAAGCATCACCAGCATATAAATATAAACCAGTAATGAGTATATCAATTAAGCAACTAAACAAGCTGAACAATGAAGCCAACACAGAACTGAAGGGTGAAAAGTGTCATATATCTCATAATTTTATCATCAAATGCGTACAAGAGTTTTGATACTTAACTCATGAACAAGTCTGAAGACCTCCTAAAGCTATCCCAAAAATCAAACCCTCTCAATGACTTTCTAACCTCTCTAAATACTGCTCTTTACAAAATTAGTTAGGGATCTCACCCTAACTTCCTTTCATCAACTCGATGAGATAAAGTAAAATGTACAATATTACAAAACATGATATTTTCTAAAAATAGTAAACACTAACTAATATGTTTCTCAAAAAGATAACAAATAACTGATTGAACAACTGACTCATAAGTCCTTTGCTGCCTCAGCAAGCAAAGCTATACCATCAAGTGCCTAAACTTTCTTCCTAGCTCGCCTTTGCTCCTCTTCCAAGTCAGCTATCCTTTTGGTGAGCTCCTCATTTTTCTGCTGCAAGTCCTTGACTGTCTCTTTCAACTCTGTGCATTGCAAGTCAATGGTTCTTTTTCTCTTTAGAACCTCTTTAGATACTGTTGTCAGATCCTGGAAATGTTCATTAACAACCTGTAGATCTTCTCTAAGCCTTCTATTTTCCATCATCAACCCCTCATTGATCTCTTGCATATAGTTCATCTGCTGTTTGTACTGCTTAATAGTTTTCTGCAAGTTTTCCTTATCTGAATCAAATGACCTTTCTGTCATAATCTCTTGTTCATAACTAGGCATCCAAGGTATGTCAAACTTCTTAAACATGTCTGCATCTTTGTTTAACAGGTCTGTGGAAATATTAGGAATCTTAGGATCTTTCAAAATACCTGCTTCCCTAAGTATGAGTTCATCTTCATCTTCCCATTCTTGATCTTCAACAGGAGGTACTTCAGCTTTTTCTTCCTGTTGTTGCTCTAAAAGTTCATTTCTTATTTCAAGAAATATGGTAGACAATTGAGGCTTGGGCTGGCTTAACTCCTTTACTGATTGTGATGATCCTTTTACTTTTGTAGGATGAGAAGGTGAAGTTTTTGCAGCTGCTGTTTTCTTTCTTCTAATGCTCATTTCATCAATTTCTGGTTCTTTATCTGAGGAAATATCATCCAGGACAGTCACTTTTTGGGTATTCAATCTAGGATTGAGAAGCTTCTTCATGTTCAACCTTAGATTATTCGTTGGCCTGGTTTTAGGCCTGCAATATGGGGCTATCACTTCAAGCTTTTTCTTCTTCCTATTAGGTTTGACTTTTTTGATTTATGAAGTGGAGAATTCTCTGCATGTTTCAGCCTTATCTTCAGTTTTAGCAATAGGATGATCTTATTCTAATAAATACCCTTCATCATCTGACAGAATGGTAATAGGACTCCTCTGCTTGGTTTGCAACTCCTCTTCATGCACAACAACCTCCTCTGGAACAACAGCTTTAACTTCATTGGAAAATTCTGTTGGTGTCAAATGTTTCAAAGGCTACACTTCTTCTTCTGTAAACAATGAATACTTGCCTTTAACACCAGCTGAAGGCATTTGAGTTTTAGTATTCACAAGCTCTGAATCTCCTTTAGGCTTCACATCCTCTTTGTGTTCAGTTTTTTTCTTTTGTTCTAATTTCCTTACAAGGATTTTCCCTTTATCTGCCTGCTTCTTGATTTGTTGATCTTCTTGTTTCATTTGAAAACCTGACCAAAATAGGAAAAAATACCAATTTTTTCCTTCAGCTTGCAGGACAGTGCTAATGATCAGCTTAATTAATCCATGATGAAAAATTGATCGAGAAGAATGGTCTACATGCCCCTTGACTCTGTTGGACAAATTTTGTAGGCTTTTGTACAGGAAGAAGGGGAGACTCATCTTAGACACCCCCACCATATGCTGTAAAAATCTGAAGTGGTATTTATAAACAAAAGCATATCTGCCCTCACATGTTATATAACTCTGCAAAATTCTGATAGGCTCGACCCATTCCCTTCTGAAGTTTTGGATTAAGATGCCCTTGTTCCAATCTGGAGTAACATTTGGTAATAAATACCTCTGAGCATCAAAGGTGAAGGGCAGTTTCTTAAACCACATTTCCCCTTCATTGTTAACTCCTATAGCCTCTGCAATCAAATCTACTGTCAGTCTGAAATTCAAAGTATCAAACACCACCAAGTCATCTTTATAACTTTGTGCAAACCTACAGGAAACTTCAGCATTGTAACCATCTATTCTCTTGAAGAAGTCCAGCCAGCCAGCCTGTTGGAAAATTTCAACACACCTTGGGAATTTCTCAATCCAACCTATATCAGTAGGTTCAGCTCTATTCACCTTGCCACTCTTCCCCATTTGTCTTCAATAGCTAGAAATTGTGTGAGTTTAGGGTTCAATTGATGCCTTAACAGATGTTGTTTCTTCTCCAAACCTCTCAAGCCTCTTAAGTTTCAATGAGTAACCCCCACAACTTCCTTGTCTGATTCTTTGCTCTTCTAAGGTGAAGTGGAATTTACCACAGTGTCTGAATGATTCAGGTCATAGGCTGCTCTAAACTACTCAGTAGACTGCTGATGAAACTAGGTATTATGCACACTGCATATTCAAATGTTAGATCTTCTTTGGAATGTATAAAGATAACCCTGTGTTGTAATGACAAAGAAAACAACCTCATGCTCTGTTCATGTTTCTTTTTCAACTTGACTTCAAAACCAACTAATTAGCTTTATAGCATGTAATAAAACTAGCTCTTCAGGTTATCTTAGATGTTTGGTTCCTTCACCAAAACTGTAGGTGAAAATTATCAGTGATTCAGCCTGTCATGGAAGACAACTGACCACTGACCATCTCTAAAACGCACTAGACCATCTATGTGTTAAGAATCTGTGCAAAAAATAATCATTAAATCATTCTGGTGCTAACTATGAGCAATGTATGAACTGAGAAGCTTGGATCTGCTAACTGTTTAGATCATCTTGTAGTTTCCAGGATAAGATGGAAATTGTTTAAAAAGCAGAGCAAAAGATCTTAAGAATGAGCCTAAACCACACAAAATACACAGCTCTTCACATTACTTCTGGTTTCAGGTTTCGACAGGATCATGCTCAATTAAAAAATGATATTTTTCAACCTTCACTCATCCTGGCATCTCAGAGCGTCTTAGACAGCTATTTCTTTGGCCGAAATTTCATTTAAAAGCACAATTTAGCATTTCCCTTGATCAATTTTGATAGAATAGACCCCAGCGAAAAAGCCCCAAATTATCAGTTATATTGGCCTATCGTGGAATACCTTTTAAATGATTTACTGCAATTGCTTTGAAACACTCTTCATGCTGTTTGAGTACCGACCTGAAGGATACAGGTGTCTTTCAGGGTCCAATTTAATTCTAGGTGTCAAGATGAAGAAGCCCTAGTTTTATGTGTGACTATGAAAACCTCCACTAGGCTTTGCAACTGTAATCTCCGTGTTTTTAGGCAGGCACCGTCATTCCACTAACTCTTCAACTTTGAAAAAGAGATAAGAAGTGACTCTCCTGAGATTAAACTCGATTTAAACGATTATCTGTCATGATACGCTATATTATAACTGATGATGACCATGATCTTTCTTCACGACAATAAACCAGTTGTTCTCATGATGATTCCTGAGACAGCACGTAGCAAACTCTTCAAAGCATGTGATTAGTCACTCACCATTCGAAAATATGCCAAAATTTTGCTAAAAATTCGGAGGAATTATCAATCGCGATATTCTTGTAGCGCTCCTTTGTTGTTTTTTCCCACTTGCGCTACAAGAATAAAATTAACCCTATTTTGGCGTTGTTTTACAACTTTTTGTCATTTTGCATGAAGTTTAAAAGATGTTTGAGTGATGAGTATGCTTGTAATGAAATTTGTGAGTCCATTATTTGACATTGATGACTATTAAAAACCCCTCCAAAACGTAAAGAATCTAAAATAAAGAAAAAATATAAAGGCCAAGTTCAAAATTTCACATAACAACCAAAAAATTTCTTAAAAGAAGCAAAAAACCAAACTAAAGCAAATGAGTAACTTGAAATAAAATGCAAATCAAATAAAAATTGAAGAAACAAATCACTGAGTTAACATCTGGCTCCAGCTGCGTGATGAAGACCTCCCTGCGAAGCTTCAAGAACCTGTAGACCAGTGCCTTCTGTCTACTACCCTATCTACCTATCTGCAAAACTTCCATTGGGCTATGGAGTCTTTATTATGCTTCACTCTACGGTATGTACAACGAAAAGTGAAAATCCCCTTATAGACTGTAAAAGTGCTTGAGGAATCGTCCATTAACAGGACTGGACAACTCCTCACCTTCCAAAGACTGCAGGATTAAAGTATTATTCTCCAAAACTTTAGACACAAGGAAAGGGCCAAACCAGAGATTGTCAAATTTACCATGCTTACCCTTTTGCTCTTTCCTTGCATCCCACCTTATAACCATGTCACCAACTGCGAAAGTTTTTCTTTGATGTTTCTGTCAAATCTACTTTTGATCTTGGATCTATGCAACTGTGCCTTTTCATCCACCTTTTCCCTATTCTGTTGCAATTCTATCATTTCAAAAATCCTTCTCTGCATATCATCTGGTTCCTCCTAGGAATCCTGGAGAAATTTCATCACTGGGATCACCAATTGGACAGGGAAAACTGCTTATGTACTATAAACTAACTGAAAGGGAGAAGTTCCAATTGCTTGTTTCACTGTGATCCTATCTTCCCATAATGCATACTTTCGCATTGAATCCCGTGATATTTTGTTATGCTTGAGCAGCTTCTTGATACTCTGAATGATGTTCTTATTAGAGGACTCAGCCAAGCCATTACCCTGTGGGTAATAAGGAGTTGAGTGCTTCAGCATAATACCATTCTTTTCACAAAATGCTACCATTGCCTTAGACTTGAAGGCCTTAGCATTATCTGTCACTAACTTCTGAGGACAGCCAAACCTACTCAGGATATTTTCCTCAATGAAATCCATGATTACCTTGTCTGTAGCATTCCCAGTAGGAATGGCTTCCACCCATTTTGTGAAGAAGTCTGTTGCGGTCAGGATCCAATGATGCTGCCCTGAGGAAGCTGGATTTATCTCTCCAATAAAATCCAGACCCCATTGCTGGAAAGGAGCATTGACTGCAATGGGTTTCAGAGGCAAAGACAATAATTTCTGTTTTCCAGCAAACTTCTGACAAGGAACACAAGCCCTTACCTGCTGATAAACATCTGCAAACAAGGAAGGCCAATAGTATCCAGCTCTTAAAATTATGTAGGTTGTTGTCTTCCAGTACTTGTGCCCTCCACCAGCACCCTCATGAGATTCAGAAATCACTCCTTCAATCTCTGATTTGTCCAAACATCTTAGCAGAATACCTCCTGGGTCCTTCCAGAATAATTGCTCTTCCATTAAACAGTACGTAGTAGCTTTAAGTTTTAAATATCTAGCAGCGTTCCTATCCACATGCTCAGGACATTGCAAAAATAACAGAAAATGAACAATGTTTGCATACCATTGTGATGATGAATAGTAGTCCATGATTTTCTCTTTTTCCAGTATTTCTTGATCTTCTTCAGGAACTGATTCTTCGGCCATGACATGCCATCCCAGTGCCTGACAGTTTGATTCAGCCAGCAGCTTGGCTAAACCTTGTCCCTTGACAAGCTTGGTAGGTCTGATCTCAACATCATACTCCATAATCTTTGCAATCCACCTGCCTCTTTTCCCTTCACTATTAGGCTGTGCTAAGACATCTTTTACAACAGAATTTGGAACAAATGAAATAACTTTTGAATGCAGGACATAAATTCTGAAAAATTTCAAAGCCTTTACCAGAGCATAAGCCTGCTTTTCCAATATACTGTACTTCAGCTCAGAATCTCTGAGAGTTTTACTAAAAAAGGCAATAGGTTGTTCCAATCCTTCTTTATTCTTCTGAAGTAAGACAGCTGCAATTGTGTCTTCTGATGCAAATGAGAAAGTAAGGAATTCTTTGGTAAAATTAAGACTTACCAATACCGGTGCTTCAGTAAGAGCTACTTTAATTTTCTCAAATGCAGCCTTTGCCTCAGAAGTCCACCTGACTTCTTTATCCTTCTTCAGCATGGCTGTGATCTGTTTAATGGTTTTAGCAAAGTTGGGTATAAACCAACGCAGAAAATTGATTTTGCTAATGAATGATTGAACATCCTTTTTACTCCGAGGTAAACTAATCTTCAGTATAGCTTTGACTCTTTCAGGATCTATTATGATGCCATCAGCAGACACCAAGTGACCAAGTAGTTTACCCTCTTGCATAGCAAAATGTGACTTCTTTGGATTTAGAGAAAGACCAAATTTTCTGCATTTCAGGAAGATCTTCCTCAAATGCTTCAAATGCTCATCATCTGACTGCGAGAAAATAGTAATATCATCCAGATAGATAACCACAAACTTATCTTTTTCTCCCACATTCATCAAGCCAAAGGGCATCTTGTCATACATAAATGTCCCCCAGGGAGTTGTAAAGGCTGTCTTCTCCTTATCATCAGGGTGCATTGCAATCTGATTGTACCCTGAGAAACCATCCACCATAGAAATCCTCTGTGCCCCAACCACCTGCGGCAATACTTTTTCAATCTTAGGAAGAGGATAGTTATCTTTTAGTGATGATCTATTCAGATTTCTGAAGTCAACACATAATCTAATCTCCCCATTCATTTTTCTGACAGGAACCAGATTAGCAACCCAGGAAGAATACCTGAGAGGCACTATTATCTTTGCATCCAATAGCTTTTTCACTTCTTTTTCAAGTACAGGGAACAAAGTTGGATTGATCCTCTGTATTTTCTGACGAAAAGGTTTGACATTTGGTTTTAAAGGCACCTTGTGTTGTATGATTCTTGTATCATAAATTCTTAGTTCCTCATAAGACCATGCAAAACATCTACATGCTCTTTTAACAGCTTGATATACCTATTTCTTTGTTCAGCTTTCAATGATTTAGAAATTTTGACCATTCTAGGATGTTCAGCTGAACCAATATTGCAATCTATCACATTCTCTTCTGAAGACTGAACAACATGCTTTGAGGGTGTGTACTCTTTTGTAAATATTCTTTCTAGAGGTACCAAACCTTTGGGAATGAAGTTTCTCTTTAGCTCAATAATTTTATGTCCAGCAATATCATCTTCAACAAACTCATCTATAAGCTCTAGGAACCTTTTGATCTCAATGTCATCCTCAAGCACTTTCCATTGCTTCACATTATCAGGTACACAGGGTCTGTACCTCACCTCTATGCGATACCTTAACTGAGTGGTCTTAGGGATTCTGAAGTGTGTGGCAGCCAAGGCCAAAGAATCTGCAGTCTCATTGTGATTCCTTGGAATATGAGTGATGTTAAATGCTATAAAATAATTTTCAAGCATATCCCATACCTCATTCCAATAGAATTTCAGCAAACCCTTCTTCACTTTATAGTTGCTCTTCACCTGCTGAACAACCAATTCGTAGTCATCATATGTAGAAATTTGTTGAATGCCAAAATATTTGGTAGCTTTTAATCCCAACAGTAAAGATTCATATCCAGCATTGTTATTTGTAGTAATAAACTCAAGTTTGTACATTAGCTTTACTGTTTCACCTCCAAGAGATATAAGAAGAACTCCAGCACCAGCACCTTCTTTACAAGAAGATCCATCAAAGTACAGTTCCCATATCTGATCTTCTTCTTCTCTGCTGTGTTTTACTGGCTGCTCTTTTTCCACTTGTAACAGACCAGTAGAATTATCCTCGTCACTGAACTGTAACATGCACGTGCCAAGGTCTTTATCAACAGAGTACAATGGGTGATTTTTGGGGTTTTTATCATCTGTCACTATGTAAGCAAACTAAAGCTCTCTGTACAACCTTCTATTTTCTCCACCAAACACAGGTATGGTGGCATATGACAGGTCCATTTGTAAGGTTCCTCCAACCTTCTTTTCCCATGACTTGGAAAGAAGTAAGCCAAACTTTATTGTAATGTCAGCTACCACAACATCCATTATCACACTTTTCATGGGAAACTGAGCCAGACTGACAACCATATCTTTTATTACTCCTAAACACTTCACTGCTTGGGAATCAAAGGCGTACAAATCATGATATGGTTTGGTAATACTCGGGCCCAGAGCTTCCATAACAGCCTTTGGCATCAAGTTGTGGGATGCTCCTGAATCTAGTAAACAATTGTGTATCACTTGTTCATGGACTGTCAAAGTGATATAGAAAGGAGGTGAAGCTCCTGCTTCATTTTCAGTCTTCTCAGCCAAGGCTGATCCAATGAAAATTTTAGGACTCTCCTCTTGCAAATTAACTGTGTCAAAGACAGGCTGATTGCTGGTTGGATTAAGCATTTTAAGGACTGATTCCTTATATGAAGGATTTCTTATCAGTTCAGTTAAAGGTACATGAATCTTTAACTTTCCTAATTCATTATCCAAATTGAAATTTTGGACAGATTTATTTACCTCTTCAACTTCTATTGTTTTCTTTGATTTTTCTGTAGCTTGCTTCTTCTCTGTCACAGGATCAGCTGTCTGTTTAGCAGGAGCAGTTGCAGTAGGAACAGTTGCTCTCTTCTTCTGGGCTTGGACCACCTGTTTTGGACCTGATCTGAGATTTATAGTATTCTTAGGTTCATTTTGATGAACAGCAGCAGTTACAGCAGTATTTTCCAATCCTAGATCATCTTCAGTTTCAAATATATCAGCATCATAATATTATGAATTCAGGAAATCTTCCTCAGTAACAAAACCTCTAGACAATCCATCACCAAAATTATTCATATCTTGATCAGTCTCTTCAAAGAGCAACTCTTCATCAGCTTCCTCCTCATCAGCTTCCTCCTCATCAGCTACATTGTTCTGAACAGGTGGTGGCACTCTTTGGTCCTCATTTTCCCTTCTTTCTCGCTGGATATCATTGTTCCTTTGTTCCCTAGGCATAAAACGAGGAGCAAATTTCCTTCTGAACTGATTCTAATTGTTTGGATTTCGTTCACCTTCAGGAGCAGGCTTGCTGGAGTTTTTCTCAAGCTATAATTTGTTCAACTTTGCAGTCAGAACTTTTACCAACTTAGCCATTTCATCAATCTTCGCTTCAGCAGAAAGTGAAGATGAAGCACCTGGAGCTGCTTCCTTTTTTCCTTTTCTTTCATATAGCTGCTGAGGTGTTTCCTTCTTTAGTCTATTTGAAGTCAGTATATTGGATTCTACCTCCAATGCAGCATCCTGCAGATTCAACAAAGAGATATGCCTCTCTCTCTCAATAACAAAGAGAATTTGTGATCAAAAGCTTTTGCATATGTCAATTTAGCTGATGTTTCTGTAGGCTTTATCTCGACAGGAATCCTACTGTACATTTTGTTGAACCTCTTCGAAAAATATGCAATTGTTTCATCCTTCTTCCTCCTAAGAGCTCCAAATTATGTTATGTAATAGGTGTGGTCTTTTGTATCACCCCATTGTCTCATAAAGAGATCACGAAGTTCTTCAATAATAGTAATAGAGTTGGCAGGCAACTCTCTAAACCACTTCCTCACATCTCCATTAAGGATCTGGACAAACATCCTCATCCAAACATCCTTAGCCTCAATAGCTTTATTATCAGCATAACGTAGGAAATCTTCCCAATGTTCTTCGGCTGTTGTTTCTCCTTCTCCATTGAACCCAGGAAAATACTTCTGATAATCTCCTCTAGGCAGTGCATTTAAAGGATGAGGTAAGACCAATGGTGCATATCTGGCTGCAACCATCCGTTCCATCATGCCTATGGGAGGGTTTTGAGCTGCCATTTTTGGACTAACTGGTTTTGAAGATGAAGAAGCTTGACTTTAAATTGATTGGAAAGAGATTTTTCCTAATTTCAACTAAAAAAGAGGTATTTTACCAGGGGAGGCAGCTTTTGCTTTTATAAAAGATTGAGGATTGGTAAAGATTTGGAAACTTCTATCAGGAATGGTTGGTTTTACCCAAGGTGAAGTTTCTTCTTCTTTCTTTGCCACTGATGAAGCTAATGATTCATTTAACTGCTCACGGTAAGATAAAGAGGGTAATGACTATGATATTTTAAGCTTTCTTGCTGTCCTCAATATCTGTTCAGGGTCCGTCACACCCAACTGCAAGGGTGAAGTAGGTCTATTTCTAGTTCCCACTCCTCTAGAAGCCACTGTGACAACTTTGGTGAAAAATAGCCTTCAAAAAGTGTTGGTTTAAGTCCACCTCTTAAACCAGTAAAATAGATAAGTATCCCAGGGAAAATGTCCTTCAACTTCGTCCACGGCAACGGCGCCAAAGACGTTTGTTCCAGAAATTGTTTCCAAGGCCAAAGAAACAAGCCAACACAATCTCAAATAAAAATCAATAAAATAGACTAGGTTTATAGTTTCTGATGTGTTTTTTTGGTTGTGAACTTTGGGAACAAGCAGGGAATACACTCATGAGAAAAATAATAACTGAATCCTAAACAAAAGAAGACAAAGATGCATAATATATTCAACAAGATCCAACAGAACACAGTATTGAAGTTCATTCATAAAAGACAAGCATCACCAGCATATAAACATAAACCAGTAATGAGTATATCAATTAAGCAACTAAACAAGCTGAACAATGAAGCCAACACAAAACTGAAGGGTGAAAAGTGTCATATATCTCATAATTTTATCATCAAATGCATATAAGAGTTTTGATACTTAACTCATGAACAAGTCTGAAGACCTCCTGAAGCTATCCCAAAAATCGAACCCTCTCAATGAATTTCTAACCTCTCTAAATACGGCTCTTTACAAAATCAGTTAGGGATCTAACCCTAACTTCCTTTCATCAACTCAATGAGATAAAGTAAAATGTACAATATTACAAAACATGATATTTTCTAAAAATAGTAAACACTAACTAATATGTTTCTCAAAAAGATAACAAATAACTGATTGAACAACTGACTCATAAGTCCTTTGCTGCCTCAGCAAGCAAAGCTATACCATCAAGTGCCTGAACTTTCTTCCTAGCTCGCCTCTGCTCCTCTTCCAAGTCAGCTATCATTTTGGTGAGCTCCTCATTTTTCTGCTGCAAGTCCTTGACTGTCTCTTTCAACTCTGTGCATTCCAAGTCAGTGGTTCTTTTTCTCTTTAGAACCTCTTTAGATACTGGTGTCAGCTCCTGGAAATGTTCATTAACATCTTGTAGATCTTCTCTAAGCCTTCTATTTTCCATCATCAGCCCCTCGTTGATCTCTTGCATATAGTTCATCTGTTGTTTGTACTGCTTAATAGTTTTCTGCAAGTTTTCCTTATCTGAATCAAATGACCTTTCTGTCATAATCTCTTGTTCATAACTAGGAATCCAAGGTATGTCAAACTTCCTAAACATGTCTGCATCTTTGTTTAACAGGTATGTGGAAATATTAGGAATCTTAGGATCTTTCAGAATACCTGCTTCCCTAAGTATGAGTTCATCTTCATCTTCCCATTCTTGATCTTCAACGGGAGGTACTTCAGCTTTTTCTTCCTGTTGTTTCTCTAAAAGTTCATTGCTTATTTCAAGAAATATGGCAGACAATTGAGGCTTGGGCTGGCTTAACTCCTTTATTGACTGTGATGATCCTTTTACTTTTGTAGGATGAGAAGGTGAAGTTTTTGCAGCTGTTGTTTTCTTTCTTCTAATGCTCATTTCATCAATTTCTGGTTCTTTATCTGAGGAAATATCATCCAGGACAGTCACTTTTTGGGTATTTAATCTAGGATTGAGCATCTTCTTCATGTTCAACCCTAGCTTATTCGTTGGCCTGGTTTTAGGCCTGCAATATGGGGCTATCACTTCAAGCTTTTTCTTCTTCCTATTAGGTTTGACTGTTTTGATTTCTGAAGTGGAGAATTCTCTGCATGTTTCAGCCTTATCTTCAGTTTTAGAAATAGGATGATCTTCTTCTAATAAATACCCTTCATCATCTGACAGAATGGTAATAGGACTCCTCTGCTTGGTCTGTAACTCCTCTTCATGCACAGCAAACTCCTCTGGAACAATAGCTTTAACTTCATTGGAAAATTCTGCTGGTGTCAAACGTTTCAAAGGTTGCACTTCTTCTTCTGTAAACAATGAATACTTGCCTTTAACACCAGCTGAAGGAATTTGAGTTTTAGTCTTCACAAGCTCTGAATCTCCTTTAGGCTTCACATCCTCTTTGTCTTCAGTTTTTTTCTTTTGTTCTAATTTCCTTACAAGGATTTTCCCTTTATCTACCTGCTTCTTGATTTGTTGATCTTCTTGTTTCATTTGAAAACCTGACCAAAATAGGAAAAAATCCCAAGTTTTTCCTTCAGCTTGCAGGACAGTGCTAATGATCGACTTAATTAATCCATGATGAAAAATTGATGGAGAAGAATGGTCTACATGCCCCTTGACTTTGTTGGACATCTTTTGCAGGCTTTTGTATAGGAAGAAGGGGAGACTCATCTTAGACACCCCCACCATATGCTGTAAAAATCTGAAGTGGTATTTATAAACAAAAGCATATCTGCCCTCACATGTTATATAACTCTGCAAAGTTTTGATAGGCTCGACCCATTCCCTTCTGAAGTTCTGGATTAAGATTCCCTTGTTCCAATCTGGAGTAACATTTGGTAATAAATACCTCTGAGCATCAAAGGTGAAGGGAAGTTTCTTAAACCACATTTCCCCTTCATTGTTAACTCCTATAGCCTCTGCAATCAAATCTACTGTCAGTCTGAAATTCAAAGTATCAAACACCACCAAGTCATCTTTATAACTTTGTGCAAACCTACAGGAAAATTTAGCATTGTAACCATCTATTCTCTTGAAGAAGTCCAGCCAGCCAACCTATTGGAAAATTTCAACACACCTTGGGAGTTTCTCAATCCAACCTATATCAGTAGGTCCAGCTCTATTCACCTTGCCACTCTTCCCCATTTGTCTTCAGCAGTTGGAAATTGTGTGAGTTTAGGGTTCAATTGATGCCTTGACAGATGTTGTTTCTTCTCCAAACCTCTCAAGCCTCTTAAGTTTCAATGAGTAACCCCCACAACTTCCTCATCTGATTCTTTGCTTTTCTAAGGTGAAGTGGAATTTACCATAGTGTCTGAATGATTCAGGTCATAGGCTGCTCTAAACTACTCATTAGACTACTGATGAAACTAGGTATTATGCACACTGCATATTCAAATGTTAGATCTTCTTTGGACTGTATAAAGATAACCCTGTGTTGTAATGACAAAGAAAGCAACCTCATGCTCTGTTCATGTTTCTTTTTCAACTTGAATTCAACACCAACGAATTAGCTTTATAGCATGTAATAAAACTAGCTCTTCAGGTTATCTTAGATGTTCGGTTCCTTCACCAAAACTGTAGGTGAAAATTATCAGTCATTCAACCTGTCACGGAAAACAACTAACCACTGACCATCTCTAAAACGCACTAGACCACCTGTGTGTTAAGACTCTGTGCAAAAAATAATCATTAAATCATTATGTTGCTAACTATGAGCAATGTTTGAACTGCAAAGCTTGGAGATACTAACTGTTTAGATCAGCTTGTATTTTCCAGGATAAGATGGAAATTGTTTAAAAAGCAGGGAAAAGATCTTAAGAATGAGCCTAAACCACACAAAATACACAGCTCTTCACATTACTTCTGGTTTCAGGTTTCGACAGGATCATGCTCAATTAAAAACTGATATTTTTCAACCTTCACTCATCCTGGCATCTCAGAGCGTCTTAGACGGCTATTTCTTTGGCCGAAATTTCATTTAAAAGCACAATTTAGCATATCCCTTGATCAATTTTGATAGAATAGACCCCAGCGAAAAAGACCCAAATTATCAGTTATATTGGCCTATCGTGGAATACCTTTTAAATGCTTTACTGCAATTCCTTTGAAACACTCTTCATGCTATTTGAGTATCGACCTGAAGGATACAGGTGTCTTTCAGGGTCCAATTTAATTCCAGGTGTCAAGATGAAGAAGCCCTAGTTTTCTGTGCGACTATGAAAACCTCCACTAGGCTTTGCAACTGTAATCTCCGTGTTTTTAGGCAGGCACCGTCATTCCACTAACTCCTCAACTTTGAAAAAGAGATAAGAAGTGACTCTCCTCAGATTAAACTCGATTTAAACGATTATCTGTCATGATACGTTGTATTATAACTAATGATGACCCCGATCTTTCTTCACGACAATAAACCACCTATTCTCATGATGATTCCTGAGATAGCACGTAGAAAACTCTTCAAAGCATGTGATTAGTCACTCACCATTCAAAAATATGCCAAAATTTTGCTAAAAAATCGAAGGAATTATCAATCGCGATATTCTTGTAGCACTCCTTTGTTGTTTTTTCCCACTTGCGCTACAAGAATAAAATTAACCCTATTTTGGCGATGTTTTACAACTTTTTGTCATTTTGCATGAAGTTTAAAAGATGTTTGAGTGATGAGTATGCTTGTAATGAAATTTGTGAGTCCATTATTTGACATGATGACTCTTAAAAACCCCTCCAAAATGTAAAGAATCTAAAATAAAGAAAAAATATAAAGGCCAAGTTCAAAATTTCACATAACAACCAAAAAATTTCTTAAAAGAAGCAAAAAACGAAACTAAAGCAAATGAGTAACTTCAAATAAAATGCAAATCAAATAAAAATTGAAGAAACAAATCACTAACTTAACATCTGGCTCCAACTGCCTGATGAAGACCTCCCTGCGAGGCTTCAAGAACCTGTAGACCAGTGCCTTCTGTCTGCTACCCTATCTACCTATCTGCAAAACTTCCATTGGGATATGGAGTCTTTATTATGCTTCACTCACCGGTATGTGCAATGAAAAGTGAAAATCCCCTTATAGACTGTAAAAGTGCTTGAGGAATCGTCCATTAACAGGACTGGACCACTCCTCACCTTCCAAAGACTACAGGATTAAAGTATTATTCTAAAAAACTTTAGACACAAGGAAAGGGACAAACCAGAGATTGTCAAATTTACCATGCTTACCCTTTTGCTCTTTCCTTGCATCCCACCTTAGAACCATGTAACCAACTGCCAAAGTCTTTTCTTTGATGTTTCTGTCAAATATGCTTTTGATCTTGGATCTATACAACTGTTCCTTTTCATCCACCTTTTCCCTGTTCTACTGCAATTCTATCATTTCAAAAATCCTTCTCTGCATATCATCTGGTTCCTCCTAGGAATCCTGGAGAAATTTCATCACTGGGATCACCAATTGGACAAGGAAAACTACTTCTGTACCATAAACTAACTGAAAGGGAGAAGTTCCAATTACTTGTTTCACTGTGATCCTATCTGCCCATAATGCATACTTCAGCATTGAATCCCATGATCTTTTGTTATGCTTGAGCAGCTTCTTGATACTCTGAATGATGTTCTTATTAGAGGACTCAGCCAAGCCATTACCCTGGGGGTAATAAGGAGTTGAGTGCTTCAGCATAAGACCATTCTTTTCACAAAATGCTACCATTGCCTTAGACTTGAAGGCCTTAGCATTATCTGTCACTAACTTCTGAGGACAGCCAAACCTACTCAGGATATTTTCCTCAATGAAATCCATGATTACCTTGTCTGTAGAATTCCTAGTAGGAATGGCTTCCACCCATTTTGTGAAGAAGTCTGTTGCAGTCAGGATCCAATGATGCTGCCCTGAGGAAGCTGGATTTATCTCTCCAATAAAATCCAGACCCCATTGTTGGAAAGGAGCATTGACTGCAATGGGTTTCAGAGGCAAAGACAACAATTTCTGTTTTCCAGCAAACTTCTGACAAGGAACACAGGCCCTTACCTGCTGATAAAAATCTGCAAACAAGGAAGGCCAATAGTATCCAGCTCTTAAAATTATATAGGCTGTTGTCTTCCAGTACTTGTGCCCTCCACAAGCACCTTCATGAGATTCACAAATCACTCCTTCAATCTCTAATTTGTCCAAACATCTTAGCAGAATACCTCCTGGGTCCTTCCAGAATAATTGCTATTCCATTAAACAATACTTAGTAGCTTTAAGTTTTAAATATCTAACAACCTTCCTATCCATATGCTCAGGACATTGCAAAAATAACAGAAAATGAACAATGTCTGCATACCATTGTGATGATGAATAGTAGTCCATGATTTTCTCTTTTTCCAGTATTGCTTGATCTTCTTCAGGAACTGATTCCTCGGCCATGACATGCCATCCCAGTTCCTGACAGTTTGATTCAGCTAGCAGCTTGGATAAACCTTGTCGCTTGACAAGCTTGGTAGGTATGATCTCAACATCATACTCCATAATATTTGCAATCCACCTGCCTCTTTTCCCTTCACTATCAGGCTGTGTTAAGACATCTTTTACAGCAGTATTTGGAATAAATGAAATAACTTTTGAATGCAGGACATAAATTCTGAAAAATTTCAAAGCCTTTACCAGAGCATAAGCCTGCTTTTCCAATATACTGTACTTCAGCTCAGAATCTCTGAGAGTTTTACTAAAAAAGGCAATAGGCTGTTCCAATCCTTCTTTTTTCTTTTGAAGTAAGACAGTTGCAATTGTGTCTTCTGATGCAAATGAGAAAGTAAGGAATTATTTGGTAAAATCAGGACTTACCAATACCGGTGCTTCAGTAAGAAATACTTTAATTTTCTCAAATGCATCCTTTGCCTCAGAAGTCCACTTGACTTCTTGATCCTTCTTCAGCATGGTTGTGATCTGTTTAATGGTTTCAGCAAAGTTGGGTATAAACCACCGCAGAAAATTGATTTTTCCAATGAATGATTGAACATCCTTTTTACTTCGAGGTAAACTAATCTTCAGTATAGCTTTGACTCTTTCAGGATCTATTATGATGCCATCAGCAGACACCAAGTGACCAAGTAGTTTACCCTCTTGCACAGCAAAATGTGACTTCTTTGGATTTAGAGAAAGACCAAATTTTCTGCATTTCAGGAAGGTCTGCCTCAAATGATTCAAATGCTCATCATCTGACTGCGAGAAAACAATAATATCATCCAGATAGATAACCACAAACTTATCTTTTTCTCCCACAAAGGCAATTTCCATTGCTCTCTGAAAGGTAGCTCCAGCATTCATCAAGCCAAAGGGCATCTTGTCATACATAAATGTCCCCCAGAGAATTGTAAAGGCTGTCTTCTCCTTATCATCAGGGTGCATTGCAATCTGATTGTACCATGAGAAACCATCCACCATAGAAATTCTCTGTGCCCCAACTTCCTGCTGCAATACTTGTTCAATCTTAGGAAGAGGATAGTTATCTTTTAGTGATGATCTATTCAGATTTCTGAAGTCAACACATAATCTGATCTCCCCATTCTTTTTTCTGACAGGAACCAGATTAGCAACCTAGGAAGAATACCTGAGAGGCACTATTATCTTTGCATCCAACAACTTTTTCACTTCTTTTTCAATTACAGGGAACAAAGCTGGATTGATCCTCCATAGTTTCTGACGAAAAGGTTTGACATTTGGTTTTAAAGGCACCTTGTGATGTATGATTCCTATATCATAAGTTCTTAGTTCCTCATAAGACCATGCAAAAACATCTACATGCTCTTTTAACAGCTTGATATACCTATTTCTTTGTTCAGCTGTCAATGATTTAGAAATTTTGACCATTCTAGGATGTTCAGCTGAACCAATATTGCAATCTATCACATTCTCTTCTGAAGACTGAACAACAGGCTTTGAGGGTGTGTCCTCTTTTGTAAATATTCTTTCCAGAGGTACCAAACCTTTGGGAATGAAGTTGCTCTTTAGCTCAATAATTTTATGTCCAGCAATCTCATCTTCAACAAACTCATCTATAAGCTCTAGGAACCTTTTAATCTCAATGTCATCCTCAAACACTTTCCATTGCTTCACATTATCAGGTACACAGGGTCTGTACCTCACCTCTATGGGATACCTTAACTGAGTGGTCTTAGGGATTCTGAAGTGTGTGGCAGCCAAGGCCAAAGAATCTGCAGTCTCATTGTGATTCCTTGTAATATGAGTGATGTTAAATGCTATAAAATAATTTTCAAGCATATCCCATACCTCATTCCGATAGACTTTCAGCAAACCCTGCTTCACTTGATAGTTGCTCTTCACCTGCTGAACAACCAATTCGGAGTCGCCATATGCAGAAATTTGTTGAATGCCCAAATCTTTGGCAGCTTTTAATCCCAATAGTAAAGCTTCATATTCAGCAGTGTTGTTTGTAGTAATAAACTCAAGTTTGTACATTAGCTTTACTGTTTCACCTCCAGGAGATATAAGAAGAACTCCAGCACCAGCACCTTCTTTACAAGAAGATCCATCAAAGTACAATTCCCATAGCTGATCTTCTTCTTCTCTGATGTGTTTTACTGGCTGCTCTTTTTCCACTTGTAACAGACCAGCAGAATTATCTTCGTCACTGAAATGTAACATGCACGTACCAAGGTATTTATCAACATAGTGCAATGGGTGATTTGTGGGGTTTTTATCATCTGTCACTGTGTAAGCAAATTGCAGCTCTCTGTACAACCTTCTTTCTCCACCAAACACAGGTATGGTGGCATATGACAGGTCCATTTGTAAGGTTCCTCCAACCTTCTTTTCCCATGACCTGGAAAGAAGTAAGCCAAACTTTGGTGTAATGTCAGCTACCACAACATCCATTATCACACTTTTCATGGGCAACTGAGCCAGACTGAAAACCATATCTTTTATTACTCCTAAACACTTCACTGCTCGGGAATCAAAGGCATACAAATCATGATATGGTTTGGTAATACTTAGGCCCAAATATTCCATAACAGCCATAATGGTTTCCTCTCTGTATATTCAATAAACAATGAATAGTTACAATAACAATGTCAAGCAATTGCTTGAATCAATGAGGAATTCAAATACCTAAGGAGGTCATTCGAATTCAATGAGTGAGTCTAGCTTAACTGAATGTAAGCCATTGGTTCACACTTAGTTAACCACTTGACCAAAACCCTAATTGACTCACCAAACCCTAACTGAAGTCAGAGTGCAATAAATGACTGAATCTCAACTGATAGAGATCAAACACATGTCATAGAAAGCCAACCATCAAGTGCCAGTGCTTCAATGACTTCAATGAACCCCGATGAGGTTATTTGAAGCTGAACTGATCATTAGAAGTTGGTGGAGGCACCCCTGTTCACTCCAGATCATTAAATAATAATAAATAATCATTAAATAATATATCTAATGAGAGGAGGTGCCTTAACTGACTGGTTGAACTGATTGTAACCACCAGTTAGCAATTAAATGCATTAATATCACTCAGATCACCCCCAGAGTGCTCCAGTTAGCCTCCTTGACTATAGGTAGGCATGGGTGTGACTGGATGATGTCAATTAATGCTCCACTGATGTCAATTAATGTCAATTATACTTAGGATGGTGGTTTAACTAGGTCAATTTGACCAAAAAGAGTGTATATGGTGGGAAATGTCTCCAACACACTCAGAGTTCACTAAGTTCCAGGATTCTATATATAAGGAAGAGGATTTTGAAAGGAAATGAGATTTTGGTCTTTAGGGATCTTTGATCTTGGATTTGGATTTTTGGGAGGAAAAGACATATATAAGTAAATGTTGCACAATTAGGGAAAGACCCTTATATAACTTTTCCTTCACTTGGATCTGAGTTAGCCTTGCTTGATAGAGGGTTGTGGAGGAGTTGGATCAAGGATCATGAGGGAGCATGCATCAGGAATCAAGGTAAAAACATATGACATATTTATTTTTCATTCTTATATATAGATCTACAGGGGTTTTCCCTTATATTGTGATATTGATGTGGTTTATGATTTATTGCAATAATTGTTTGCAATCCTTGAGAAAACTAGATTAGATCTTGCATTCTTGATTTCCTATTTGCTTGAAAAGGTTTTGTGATTGATATCTTTTATCTTATGTGTGTAGGTAGTAGGTGCTAGGAGCTGGGGTGGGATCTTTAGGGGCTACACCAACCATGAACATACGAGGATGACCATTGAAGATGAGTTACATTCTCTCTCCTTCTCTCTCATGCATATATTGGATCAAGATTTAGATATAGAGGTAGCTAGTGTAATATATCCCACTCTCTGTCTAGGATTAGGAGTCAAATTCAAGGGATATCGATCCTATCTGCAAGAGAGAAAGCTCCATACAACAATGGGCAGGTCCCACTTTGATGATTTGGGGCAAAAAACCTTTGAGTGGCCATTTGAGGCTTTAAATTGTTGTTTTTGAGATGAAAAGTTTGTGAACAATCATGATATCTTCTTCATGTTGTTCTACACATTGATATTTTTCAATGGTGGAGAAGTCACCTCTATTGGAGTTTGTGTGCAGAATTTATGCCTCCCATAAGTTGACCTATCCTATTAACAACCGTGATACCTAGTGGATGCCATGTTAGCTCACAATTATCACACATGTAGACCTCTTCAACTATGAGATTTCAGGAAGATATTATAGTGTCCAAAATCTTAAGAATAATTAGAGGTTGAAGCATGCAAAAAACCTAACCCTAACCCTCGACCACTGTCATACTATGTTAAGTACTATGCCACTAAGAAAGGAAAGGGTCCATTTTATTGATATTATCATTGTTCCATAGTTGGGAGTAGAGCATCTCAAAACAAGATTGAAGTATAAAAAAACTAGTAAAAGATCTTGCACTAGCTATTCATATTATAGTGTTCATGGTAACTCTATAGTAAAAATACTTTATTTATACTTACATTTTATAATCAAGAAAAAAAAGAACAAAGACATAATCCTAACCTTCTACTTTAGATTTTTTTATTAAGTTTTCCCCTTTACATCTTGTATTCATGGTGAATAATGTGTTTTACTTTTTTCTTTTTACATCTTACTTTTTTTTTTTTTTTTTTTTGAATACTTACCTATGGTTGATTTTATACACTTTAAATAAATCTCGAAATAACCTAAAATAAAAATATCGAAATATTTTGAACAATTATTCAACTTGTTAGTTACGCAGTCTATGAATTTCAAATATGTTGTCTATGTATTATTTACTATATTCATGCATGGTCCCATGTTGTAAAAGCTTTTCTTTACAAAATAATTATCGAACGGATATAAGAACAATTATTTAACATCGAAATTCAAACCTATTACTTCATAAAACGTTATTGTCAATAACCTCCCTACCAACGACCAGGAAAAGTTGCCTGCCCAATGTTCCATCCCCCAAATAGTTTTACCGTCCATGGTTAACTTCGTTACGAAACATGAACCAAATCCTAATATGTGAGCTGTGGTGCATGCATCTCTACAATACGTTACATTTTAATCAAAGCACTAGAGTAGAGGATTTAGTCAACACCAGGGAGGGCAATGCTTAATAAGTCGATACCTGTCCTACAAGAATTCTGATGTAGTGAAATATCCATTTTTTTAAGCCATTTTTGAAAACCCGTCTACTCTGGGGAGTGAGCTAAACTCTAGACCATTTGCATTTTTTGGACGAAATTTGCGGGGAGTGCGATTTTGCAATTGCCGGATATTGGTCAGAATTTTAGGGGAAAAAATGGTGCAAATAATGTAGAGTTTAGCTCATTTTTTATGGTTTTAATTTATTTAATCTGTATTTTTGCCAATTTGCTTTTTTTATAATATTTTATTTTATAAAGAACATATGGAAGCTTTAAGATAACCACTATAAACTACCTCTCTTCAACA
The DNA here is from genome assembly GCA_001517045.1 of Pseudotsuga menziesii. Classification (NCBI taxonomy): domain Eukaryota; kingdom Viridiplantae; phylum Streptophyta; class Pinopsida; order Pinales; family Pinaceae; genus Pseudotsuga; species Pseudotsuga menziesii. Next base: position 159,890 of record LPNX010679792.1, read on the forward strand.
TAATAAAGAATTTGTTTTTCTATAAATTGAAATTAGTAAAATTCATGTATTACTAAACATGTTAATTTTTAAATAAGTATACTTCATCTGATATTATATTATTTTTTATTTTTCATAATGTTATTGTTGTAATAATGATTATACTTTATTAATAATTTTTTAAGTAAAATTTATTAATTTATTAAAGCTAATAATTATAGTATTTATTTTTTATAAAAATTAACTTAAAACTTAATATAAAACTACTATTAATATCTTATTTAAACTTTATATTATAATATTTATAAAAAGAAAATCTAAATTCACTAATAAAAGTAAAACTAAAGCTTAAGATTGGAATCCAAGCTCAAGATACGTATGAGCTAGTATAGAGATCAAAACCAAGACTTGACTTCAACAAGTTCATGAATAGAACTTGCACTTAACATTGGGACACGGGCTCATTATTAAAAACTCTTTTTAATATTTTTAAATAATAATTTAAGCCAATTATGACATTAATATTAATATTAAGCACATTAATTTATGCTATAATTTTAAATTATATAATAATCTAATTTATTTAATAATTACACTTCTTTTAAATTATATAATAATCTAATTTATTTAATAATTACACTTCTTTTAAGCATGATTATGTACTTACTTTTTTTCTACCTACTTTTCGATCCTCTATTTCAACCCTATACTTTTTTTTTCTACCTACTTAAAAGACCATATTTAGTGAACCTACTTTTCATCCTCTATTTCAACCACAATTTCATGCAACTTTTCGAGTACTATTTTTCGGATAGAATTATGAAGTAAGGTAAAAACGATGATGAATCCATGTCAAAAATGGTATTGAAGTTCATTGATTAATAATAAGGTCAATTTTATTGATTAGATTGTCTCTTAAATATAAGAAAATAATATGAAAAATAATATATATATATATATATATATATATATATATATATATAAACACTTATAACAATGCGGTGTGTGCAAAGCTCTTATATAGATCATTAAAATATTTCCTCACATTTATGTTGAATATATTTAGATATAGAATGACGAACTATGCATACAAAAATATATCACATATTTTTGAAATATTTAGTTTATATATAGAGAGATAAATGCAAAAGTCTATCACTTAGTTCTTGGGTTTTTTTTATTAAGGTTATAACCTTCTTTGCCTTACAAAAAAGTTTTCTAATTTTTACTTTTCTAATTTGATCTCAAAATGATCAAAATGTTATGTATCTCACTTTATTGGTTGAACTATAACTTTCATCTTTAAAAAAACTCTAAACTAATTATGAATAGACGTTTATTGCGCTGAGAGGTGCTCTATAGCCCAGTATGGGGGAGATCTTGTAACTTAACATTCTGTAACGTTCCTCATGTAAATGTTGGCTATAAATATTATGAGGGAGATGTTGTAACGTTATGTAACGTTCCTCATGTAAACGTAGGCTATAAATATTATTTCCGATTATGAGGGAGATGTTGTAACGTTATGTAAAGTTCCTGGTAAGATATAAATATTTAATTTTTACGTCTATTTACTTATGATGTATATTTTGTCATCCATTAATTAAACAAAAATATGCATAGAATGATGATGGTTTGTCCACTGAACAAAGTTGAAAGTTCCAATATGTTTCTATGAGCTTTGTATTTGTAAGAAGGTAACACGTTCTTAACATAGTACAATTTTATTTCACTAAATGACTGATCATCCTCATGGCTACTGCAAATAGGCTGATCTCTTTCGAGAAAACCCAAATAATTTCTCAAAGAAACCATGTGCAGATGGCTCTAATGAATCTTCACTTTTGGTCCTCTTTTCTTCCCCTTTACTTTGAGAAGTGAAACAACTTAGTTCCTTTCTTGATGGCTTCTTAGTCTTCAAAGAACCTACATGTTTTAATGTTTTTGAAAACATAGACTCTCCAACTTTATTTCCTTCATCCTAAGAGACACTACTACTCCCTTCTCCATGTTTGCTTGCCAACTGCTTGGCAAGGAATTCTCTAATCTCTTGATCTGACTGGATGATGCTTTGAGATACATATTTCAGCCCTTTCAATGTTCTTTGCATCAAAATTCTTAAATCTTTTCAATCATCCATTTTTTAATGCTCTTCTTCATAAGTAGGTTGATCTTTGACTATGGAACATGCAAATTTTCCATCCATATGGCTATATGAATAACCATAGTCTCTCGCGTTAACTATGATCTCATGGGAGATACTTGTAGAAGGTACTTCTTGTGAATTTTCTTCTTCATACTGTCCACAGTATTCTTCATATTGTTCATCACAATCTTCATCATACTCCTCATAAGAATAATCTTCTTCCTCATACAACTCAAAGTCTAAATCTTCCATGACTGGAACTAATTCCACAACTGCAACTTGAAGATATTGTTGAGCTACTTTTCCAATGAGAATTAATTTCCACGGGATAAGCCAAAGAAAGTGCTCTAATACCACTATAATATCCTTGATCTGATATACAGATCAGAATATCAACTTTCTACAATTTTAAATTAAATTTATGCTATTACACTTGCAAACATTTAGTAAATGGTTGACTGGGAAATTAAGGTATTTTACTAGGATAAATTGCAGACAAAGGGAGTGGGAAGTGGAAAGCAGCCAAAGATATTTCAGACAAATAATTTCCTCTTCCCTAACACATTTATATCTTGTGCCATTTAGGTTTTAGAATTTGCTATGCGAAAACCTACTTTCACGCTTTTGGGCAACAAAACCGTGAATCTAGGAAGAGTAGTTCAGTCCTTTTCAACCAGGGGATTTGGGAAACTTGTAAAGGGTTGGTAAAGAATTCATATAACATAAAAAATGGTTTTGCACAGTTTTTATCATATCTGAAAGGTTCTAGGGATTTTTGGAAGAACTTGGGGATTTTTGGCAATTTTGTCTTGGCAGGATCCTGCGTAATGGAGGATCTCAAAACCCAGTATGGATTCAACGAATGTATGATCAGGGATAAAATATGGTTAGGTATGTCTTTCAGTGATATGTAGAAACTTACAGAATAAAAATTCACCAAGTATAACTTTCTGAAATTAAATAACAGCTAGACTAGTCAAAATTAGCTAGTAATCTAGCAAGGGCTTGCAAATAAGCTTGAAGTTTGGAACAAAAACGTATCAGACTCGATAATTTAATTTTACAGAGCCTAATACATCATATTACATCATAGCATACCATACACACTCATTCTCATGGTCCAGACTCAGTTATTATTGCATTGGGAGGCTCAAATCCCTCATTTTGATGACTAGTCAAGCTTATACATATAAAACTAAGTTTGCAGACTTAAGGGACAGTAATATTTAGAATTCATAGAGATAAATAAAGTATTTATCAGTGGCATATATCATATATTAAAATAATAACTGGCCATTACATCAATGGACTCACAATGATATGCAGGAGGCCCAAAACATAACCTAGGAAGGGCTGAGAGCATAGGTGAAACATGGGCTTCATTGGAGCTCTACCTAAATGTGATGGAGGCCGAAAAATATCTCTTATATTACCTCAGTGGCTTTACTCAAGCATTCCATACCTACAATAGAAGAGAATATGATTGAAGGAGAGGGGAAGGGAAGGTCTAGGGCTCATCTCCCAGGGCTATGAGGTGCATCACTCAGACAATAATGCTCACATAGCATCAAGCAATCAAATCATCAACCAAACTGAAGCAATGGGATTTAATTATCCCTTAATAGCATTCTGGATGACCTTTTTATCAAGTTACTTGGCTTGGTGACCTATGAGAATAGGTCACCCATGAGTGGACATACTTTCCTTGCTTTGCTTTGCTTTGGATTTCCTTCTTTTTCCTCTTTTTCTTCTTTTCTGAACTTTCCCACTTGTCATACTTTCCTCCTTTTCCTATTTTATCCTGCTTTCTGTATTTATGTTGCTTCTCCTGAAATGTTCCTCTTTTCTCATTTTTTGAATCATTTTTGGACTCTAGTGCTTACTTGACTTCTACTCCAAGTAATTCCTCCAACCTTATCCACTAATTCGAATTGGTGGGCCAATTTCTCCATTTATTCAGCATAACAAATAAAAATATTAATTACACCAATAATATTAAATGATCCACAACTATTTATTGCAAGTGCATAGAAACTATTGATAAATTTAAATGCACACTCATAATTAATTAATTGCCTCATCTTAACCCCTCATTAATTATTTAATTCAATATGTCACTAGGATCCATGGGGTTCGATCTGCTTCATGGTGTTGTCAAAATGGGAACATGACAATTACTCCTATGGTTGTATAGGATAAGAGGATAGGTGAAGTACGTATTTGTGTCTACCTCATAAATATTAATGACACTTTCCTATATGATCCATTTCCTACTCCTTTTACCGACGAAGTACTGGAAAGTGTCGATGGCCAAGAGGTGTATTAATTTATTGATGGATTTTTAGGTTGCCATCAGTTTTAGATAGTGAAATAAGATCGACATAAGACCACATTTATGACAATGGGGTTTCTTTCAATATACGTAATGCCATTCATACTCAAGACTGCACCTGCCATATTTTCTAGAATTGGTGTTGTTGCATTTAAATAATTCATACACAATTTTTTGGAAGTATATTTTGATGATTGGACTGTCTATGTGTTATACGCAAATCCTGTCACCACCATGTGATAAGACCTTTGACTTACATGTTTTCCTTTAATCCCAACACTTAGAGTGGAAACCCCATGTTGTTTCTCAATTCTACATGAAAATACTCAGCACCGCACTTTCCCTATGAACCATGAGTGGTACCTTTCTCACACTGCCTGCTTCCTGTTTACCATAAGTGATGCCACCGCCTGTGGCATTTGGTCCATAAGAATTTTTCATCTAAACGGCTCTGTCATAAGAGAAGAAAAGCAGTACCCTGGGTAAAATAGAAAAAAGAGAAGTTTCTCGAGGCTTATAGATCATGAGCCTCGTGTCCTCCCTTATCCCTATCATTGTGGGTCAGTTGAGCTCAATATCCCCAATCATAGGATCTTAGAGGCCACCTCATCCACAAATATCTCAACCATTCCTATCCATTGGGCCTTCTAAATACAAGCTCATGTCCATGGTTGAGGGGGAGAACTCTAGAGGTATTGTTATGCTCTTGGATTGACCACTTGGCCCAATCCATTGGAGAGCATATAGAGCAAATTTGGAGCTTATGGGGATGAAGTATTTGTCTCGTGGAGATGCTTGTCAACACTAAGTCTTCATTGGTTGTAAACTTCTCCATAAATATTTAATGCAAAGTTGATTTCCGTCCCACATTACTGTTGTTTTGATCTCGCATGTACATGTTGTTACATTCCTTAGTCACTAACATGGATAGGTAGATGATTTTCTAGTAGCTTTGATGTGTTAGCATGTTTGATCTATTTGTAGGTACATAGGTTCACTATTGAATCAGCATTCTAGGTGTCTATGACATCCATGGAAGGTCTTCATACTTTGTCGTTCACTCATTTGTTCTGGATCTGAACCATTCATACCAGAGGAACAACTTCTGTCTGCAGAAGGTGAAATATTACTGGTTACACTATGGGATTATCAATGATCACATCAATAGCCTTCATCTCATGCTATAAATATTTCGACAATATCATATCTCCCTAAATATAAATAAGTATGTATTTTGTGCATCCTTTGGCATTTTGTTGGGACATGTCATATGCAAGGAAGGAATACTTATGGATCCTTCTAAAATTTCAATCATAGTTGATCTACCACCGCCTACTTCTGTCAAGTAGTTACAGGCTACATTGGGAAATAATGGGTACTATCATAAGTTTAGAAGAGGCTATGATGAAATTACTTCTCCAATGGAGAAGCTACTTAAAAATGATGCACAGTTTTAATCAAATGAAGACTATCAAAAGAGTCTCGACATGTTGAAAGAGAAGATAATTTCTGCACCCATATTTATTTTCCCAGATTGGAAAAAGGATTTTGATGTCCATGTTGACACATCATTTGTCATGTTGGGATCCATCCTAGACCAACCTGGTGAGGGGTCCATCAACCACCCCATTTCTTTCGTTAGTAGGAAGTTGCTGACGATGGAAAATAATTATACAACCACTGAAAGGGATGGTTTCTCCATGGTCTACGCTTTGTGAAAATTGCATCACTACTTGTTAGGTGGTCACTTTAAGATGTTTACTGGCCACTCTGGATTTCACTACCTATAAATAATCTAATGTTGGGGGGGAAGATATTTCGATGGATTCTTTTCTTCCAGGAGTTGTACTTTAAGATAGTTGTTAATCCTGGAAGGATTAATGTTGGCCCTGACCATTTGTCAAGAATAGAAATTGAAGAAGAACCTAGTAATTTGGATGATAATTTTCCTGATGCACAAATTTTTGATGTAAAGGTTTCAGATGAATATTATGAATACATCATAACCTTTTTTTTCTATAGGAATACAACCAAAAGGATATACTAAATCCAAAAATAAACAATTGGTTGTCAAGGATGCATATTCTAGCTTATTATGGGGGAATTATGTAAAATGGGTCCTGATGAAACATTTCAGTGATGTGTTCTCGAACATGAATGACCAGATACTCTCGTCAAATCTCATGATGGTGTGGCCAGTGGTCATTATAGTGAAAGAGCGACCACCAGAATATTTTACAAGCTAGTTTATTTTGGCTGACGTTACATGCATATTCAACTGAATATTGCAAGATTTTTGACGCGTACCAAAGAATAGGGAAACCTTCGTGACAAGATGAGATTCCATTGATACCACAAATCACTTTGAAAGCATTCAAAAAATGGCTTGTATATTTTGTGGGACCTATCAATCCACCTGGTAAGCGGACTGGGTCACACTATATCATCACTGTGACAGATTATCTAAGACACTGGACTGAGGCTTCTCCTATCAAATATTTCTCTATTATGACTGTGGAAAGGTTCATGTTCAACATCGACGTCATAAGGTTTGGATTCCCCAAGGTTCTAGTATGAATTTTGTTAATAAGACGATTGAAGAACTCACTACATAATTACATATTCAACATAGAAATATGACAACTTATCATCCTCAAGCAAATGGTATTGTCGAAGCCTTTAATAATATTTTGGAGAATTCTCTAATGAATGTATTTAATTTAAACCAGGATGATTAGGATATGAATATTTCAACAATATTATGGCCCCACCGTATTGCATATAAAACATTAATAGGGAACACACCTTTTAAGTTGGTCTATTGGTAGGAGGTTGTCATGCCAATGGAGTATATTGTACCTATCCTAAGGATAGATGCTTACACTGGTATGGATGATACTAGTTCAATTAAGTAGATTATTTCATAGTTATTACAAATGTAAGAATATCATTATGTCATATGATTTCACCAACAAGTAGAAAAGGATCGACAGAAATGCTGGCATGATCGACACATCTCCCAAAATCATTTCAAACGAGGGGATTTATCCCTCTTATACTAAAATAAGTTCGTCAAGAATTCTACTAATATTCAAACAGGCGTGTGAATGTATTTTCCACCATTCTAGGAAATCATTACAAAGATCCAGTTAATTAACTACCCACTTGATTAGACATCCTGTCACATGCGTACATGAATTCAAAAATAGGAAGGGTGGATGCTAGTGGAGGTTATTTTGTTCATCGTGCAAAAATTCTTGAGTAAGCTAGATCTACAACTGAAGTATTCCAAAATATGAATTGCACTTGTTCTATGAAAATTTGTTGATTTATCCAGCAATACTAAGAGGGGGGCAGGTGCTGAATCAATATTGCCTTCTTTCCCACTTTATTAAAATAATTAGTATAAGATAAAAAATGAATTAAACAAGTTAGGACACATAATTTTATCATGGAAACCTCAAATAGAAAACCACAAAATAAAACTAATTAATAAGATGATTTTTACAAAAAAAAAATCTTCTACTAAAGTAAGGATGCACCAACACCCTATTTTCTACCTACTTCAACAGACAAGGATGCACCAACACCCTAGATTTTTCTACCTGCACCAACAAATAAGGATGCTACAACACCCTTGTAATCTAGCCACTACTGAAAGAAAGCTAAAACCTTCATGCAGGATTCCAGCCTACCCTAGGACCACCCTACCTCCCTAATTTGATATTTTCCTTCAATTTTGTTTATGATTATTCTTCACTTCATTGGTCTTTGTCTTCTCTTGTTGTTATATTGATCTGGATTGCTGAGACATCTTTCTTCTAGTTCAAACTCTTGTTAAATAATTATTTCATCATGTATTTGAACCATTGTGTATTTTCATCATTGTGTCCCTGATAATAAAAAAATTCACCAATGCATCACTTCATTATGGAAACGTTCATTTTCATGAACTGATGCAAAACAACTTGAAAGCATGTTTTGGCAGACCTATAACTTTGTATTCAAGCACCTTTTAGGAGAAATAATACCATGGTCAGATGCACACATCAACAAGCTACATACTAATGGTCTCACATTGTTTTTACCAGTTTACTAAAAAACATGGAGGGAATTTTACTAGGGAAACTTAGACCAATTTTTCAATACTTAGTCAATTTTCAGCAAATTTCCCAAAAACATTCTGAAATCTCATTTTGGCACACCTGAAGCATTTTCTTCAAGCACGTCTTAGGGGAACTGATACAATGGTTAGATGCACACATAAACAAGATAAAACCTAATGGTCTCATATAATTTTTATCAATATACTACCAAGTATGGTGGGAATTTTGTTAAGGCCACTTAGGAAGATTTACTAGAATTAAAACAATACAATCATGCCAGAAAGCACTTTTGGAAGACTAATAAATTCACCTTCAGAGACTGTATTGACAAACCATTCATATGGTTAGATGCACAAGACAACAATATAGATGTATATATCCTTGGAATCATTTAATTCATAAAAAAAAGAATATGGCATGTATTTTATAGAGGCCCCTTACGAATATTAAGAATAATTTGTACTGTAGTCATAGTTTTAGAGTTTCAACAAGTTGCCATATTTTTACATAATGATTTCAAATTCTAAAAATGACTTCACGAGAGCACTAAAAAATCATCATATGAATTTGCAGCCTCATCACACATGTCACATCATCATACATGTCATGTCATTTTATTGGTCCTAAATGAGCTATTTTTACATCAATGGAAACCATACTCAACATTCTTCCCCTTTGTCATTAATGGCAACAACTCTTCAATTTTCTCCCCCTTTGACATTATTGACAAAGGTCTTATTTGACATCTCCCTATGTCAATATGTATCCCCCTGACATAATGTCTTTTCTCTTTTTTTCTTTTTTTCTTTTTTTCTATATCTATTGTAGGGATATTACTCCCAACTTTTGTCTAAGATGCTCAAATTTCTCTTTAGGTAGTGGTGAAGATATCATCTATTTGTTCCCTTGTATCAACGTATTCCAATTTCACCACCTTATGTGATACTTGATCCCTCAAAAAGTGATATTTTATAGGGATTTGCTTTGTCTTGGAGTGCATAACAAGGTTTTTTTATATGTTTAGGGCACTCGTATTGTCACAATTTCTCACTATTGGATGTTCATACTTTACAAATAAGTCTTCCAATGTATGTTTCATCTAAACGACTTGAGTGCAACATGATGCAACAATAATGTATCAGCTTCTGCTGTAGATAGTGCAATGGAGGATTGTTTCTGTTAGGATATTTAGACACTTAGGAGTTAGTTAAGATCAACTTATGTAATATATCCATTAGGTAAAAGTGCGTTTCTTTAGTATGCATTAGTATGCATTTGTAAATATTCTAATCCGACGATCACAATATGTTCTAGACATAGAGTGATCTGACGGTTCAACTTCTCATAGATCATACCTACCATTTATCTGTGGCTTAACACCTGATTGGTCTATGATATCTATTTAAATAGAATAGAGGGTCCTTGGCTAGTTGACTGATTATGAGAAGCTCATGTAACTTTCTTTCTTTTTCATAATAAATTGCTCCAAGTAGCTATTTGGCTGGGGCCATCGACTGTTTCCCTCCCGAGGGTTTTAACCACGTGAAAAACATTGGCGTGTTGATTTGTGATATATTTGTGTGAAGTGGTTGCTAAAGGTGTTCAGTCTTTTGGGAGTACCATGTGTACCTGAACATGGTATCAGAGCTTTTATGAAGAGCCGCTTTCGGTTTTGATCAAGATCTGGAACCGGTGTTGTCGAAAATTTGAAAAGGTTTTTGGTTCTAGATTTTCTATGCATTTTTGGCCTATGGGAGTTGTTCCATTGTGTCCTTAGTGTTGTTTCCATTGGAAAATAGTTTTCGTTTCATCGAAAATCGTTTCCGTTTGTTCTAGAAACACCCATTTCGGCAAATCTGAAGGTATAATGTTACAGTGACGAATTTATTTTTTTTAAATATCTCATATCTTATCAGTTCTATTATTAGATCTTTTTTTGTTTTAGTCTCAGACTGTTGCCTTCCCTGACTATGTATGCTCTTTGCCGTGCACCTTATGCGATTGCGGCGAATCAGAAACAGTAAGAGAAAGTTTTTTTTCTTATCTTCTCGGCTACGTATGCTCTTTGTCGTGCACCTTGTGCGATCATGGCAAATCAGAAACAACGAGAAAACTTGAAAACGTAGATTTTTCGGGTAAGCTAACCAAGATCTAACCCCATTATGTGGAAAAAGTTTTTTTTTGTTTTTGTTTTTTGTTTTTTTTTGTGATTTGCAGAAGAAAAGGAAAGCATGGAGAATGAGAGAGAAGAGTAAAAATAAAAATAAAAAAAACCCTTCCTCTTTCCATTCTTTTACGTACCTTTTAAACTTAGCTCACTTGGTCCAAAGTTGATTTATTCCTTAATAGGTCTTGAGTTCAAGTTTTATTAAGCTACTTTTTAGTTCATGCAATTTTTATTTTCAAATTACTTTATTGTAAAAGTGCATCTCACATAAATAAAACAAAATAAAAAGTGAGTCACTTAAGTCTTTTAATTTATTACCGCACTATTTAAAAGTAACATTATTGTAAAAGTGAACCTCACTTATTCTACAAAAGTGATTCATTTTAAAGCAAATTTATTGTAAAGTGATTGTCAAAGGTTGATCTTGGGAAGAGGGGGGTTATTTTTTTTTAGTTGGTCAAGTTAATATCTGTCACATCACTATTGGGGACATCTTCAACATTTTCTTTGATCAAACATAACTTCATCATCTAGAATCAGTTTTCAGTGCCATTTTTTTTAAAACCGCATATTTTTTCGAGCTCTTTGCAACCAGACAGTTATTTTATGTTTTTTCATCCATTATGTTACAGCATGGTCGCCCCTTGTGATATTATACTTACAAGTTCTAACTGTTTCTCATGGAAATCTCGTATGGAGGATGTTCTACGAAGTAGAGGACTTTTCAGGATAACCTCAGGGAAAGAAACAGAACCCACTAATGATGATAATAAAATTAAATGGTAAAATAGATGTGATGAAGCTCATGGATTGATTGGAATGTCAATATCTACTGATTTGCGATTCCACATATCCGAAATTGATGAACCTGATAAAGCTTGGAAAAAGTTGGAATCTGTGTTTGGTAAACATAATGAAATTCAGGGTCATCAACTTGAGAATGAGTTACTTTCCTTGAATTCAAATGATTTTCATGCATTCAATACTATTTATCTAATTATAAAACTCTTAGACTCTTATGTGCAGAATGCAAGATTAAGAAATAAGACAAACAATGTATTTATCATATTATTTCCAAACTTGGACCTGCATATTCTATTTTTGTATCTACATTCTACTCCATGAAAGAATCCTTAACTGTAGCTAGCTATCAAGAGCCTAGTCTTGAATCCTTTTGTTATTCCTTAATTAGAGAGCAAGATAAACTCATTCATCTTGGAATAATTAACAATGCAGATACATCTGGGAAAGCTTTACTGTCCCAACAGAAAGAAAAGTCCAAGCCTCCCAAGAAACATAATTTTTGCAATAATAATCCAAAAAACAAGGGTCCCAAACCCTTTCAGTTAGCTCCTTTAAAAAATGACAAAGGATCCAAGCAAAAAGGAAAGAATACTGAGCGTCATTGCAATTTTTGTGGGAAAGATAATCATGATGAATCTAAGTGTTTCAAGAATATGGCAGCTTTAGAAGCACCACATCAGCATAGATTCGTCTTCAGAATCTAATTCTCATGGACATGCACTTTGTGCTTCTGGTTACTCTTATACTGGATCTTCTTCTTCTACTTCAAATGAATGGCTTATTGATTCTAGAGAATCTTATCATATGGCTAAGGATCAAGCCATTTTTTCTACTATGTATGAATGTAACACCAAACAAATATTTGTTGGTGATGATAGATCTGTAGGTGTTGTAGGATTTGGAACAGTTCCAGTAGAAAATGGTCATTTCAGTGATGTACTATGTGTTCCAAAAATTTCTTGCAATTTGTTATCAGTCTATCAAATTACTCATTCAGGTGAAGGTAAACCTATGAATTTTACACCTCACCAAGTTGTAATCAAGGATTTTAAAAATCCTCAAAATGTCCTTGCTACTGGAACTGTTGATGATATTACCAGGTTGTACAAATTTAACAAGTTTGGGTCATCACCTTTTCCTTCAATTTTTTTTGCTCATAGTGATAACTTGAGCAAACTTTGGCATGAGCGACTTGGTCACTTAAATTATTGCTCATTGCAACAACTGTGTAAAGAAAATATGGTGACCAGTATTCCAATGGTATCTTGCAAGGATGGTGTTTCTTCCGGTTGTGTACTCAGAAAACATCATCGAGACAATTTTGACAACCGTGCCTCTTGGCATGCCTCGGTTCCTTTGGAGCTTGTGCATAGTGACTTGGGTGGTCCTCTTTCATCTGCTTCCTTTTCTGGTTTCAAATATTTCTTAAATTTCATTGATGACTACTCCAGATGCACTTGGGTTTACTTCCTAAAACTTAAGAGTGAAGTATTTAACATGTTTTTGGCCTACAAGGCCCTTGTTGAAAAACAATCTGGTCATCACATTATTAAATTAAGATCTGACAATGGAGGAGAATATGTTAACAACAAGTTCACTACTTTATGCATTGAACAAGGAATCCAACAAAAGCACACTGTTCCATATACACCTCAACAAAATGGTGTAGCTAAACGGAAGAACCACACTTTAAAAGAAATGGCTAATTGTATGATCCAATCTAAGGGACTAAGTCTTCAATATTGGGTTGAAGCCATAAATTATGCAAATGACATAGTTAATCACACACCCACTAAAGTTTTACAAGGTATAACACCGGAAGAAGTATAGAGTAAAATTAAACTAGATGTAAGTCACTTTCGTGTGTTTGGTTGTGAAGCATGGGCTCACATTCTGGATGAAAAACGAAAAGCGTTGCAGCCTAAAAGTGAAAAGTGCATATTTATTGGATATTTTGAAGATGTAAAAGGTTATAGACTTTTTCAGCCCCATTCACATGATATAATCATTAGAAGAGATGTTAAATTTGATGAAAATCTCTTGGCTTGCGAGCCTAACTTGGCGGGTGTGCCATCTTTGGCCTGTGAGCCTGATTCGACGATTGTTCCTTCTTCTTCTTCTTCTTCTTCCAACTTCCTTGACAGGTTTCCAACTCTAGTTTCTGATGATGACAGTGAGGATGAAAATCCACCTCTTCCTACTCATGTTCCTCCAATTGCACCAGCACCAATACTTCCTTGATGGGTCCATTCAACATGTGAAGTAGCTGGTGATCTTACCGGTGATCCTAGAGATCAACGTCGAACACGTTCTCAGTTTCAGTGAGCCTCTTCTCTTTTGGCTCAAGTTTTCAAGAATCATGATCCGTAAACTTTTGCAGAAGCTTCAGGAAATCCAGATTGGGATGCAGCTATGGATGAAGAATATTATTCCTTAATGGTGAACGATACTTGGGATCTTGTTCCTCTTCCAAAAGGAAGAAAACTTGTCAGATGTAAATGGGTCTACAGAACTAAGTATGCATCAGATGGAAGTGTTGAAAGACTTAAGGCAAGTTGAAGGGATTAACTACAATGAAACCTTTTCCCCTGTAGCAAAAATGAACTCCATCCACCTTGTTCTTTCCCTTGCAGCCTTACATAACTAGGAAGTCCATCAAATGGATGTCAAGTTTTCCTTATTACATGGTGATTTACATGAGGAAATTTACATGGAACAACCTCCTGGATATGTTCATAATAACTCTAGCCTTGTTTGTCTCCTTAAGAAATCCTTATATGGCCTTAAGCAAGCTCCTAGAGCTTGGTATGCCAAAATGGATAGCTTTCTGCTTGACACTGGCTTTTCTAGATTCCATTCTAACCCCAATGTCTATACCAAGAAAGTAGGAAACCATCTCATCATAATTGTTCTTTATGTTGATGATCTTATCCTTACTGGTAGTGACCTTAAACTTATAACCCATGTGAAATCCAATCTTAAGCAAAATTTTGAAATGTAAGACTTAGGACATTTGCATTATTTTCTTAGTCTCCAAGTATTGCAAACCAAAGAAGGAATATTTCTTTCCCAGTCTAAGTATGCTTGTGACCTTCTTTGTCACTTCCACATGGAAGATTGTAAACCAACCCCTTCCCCCTTCTAGTCTAGAGTCAAACTTTCTGCCACGTGTACTTCCCCTAAAGTAGATGCCACCTTGTATCGTCAGCTTGTTGGTAGTATTTTATACTTGACTCATTCCCGTCCTGACATTTCCTTTCTCGTTGGTCATGTTTCCTGTTATATGCAAACTCCTCATGAAAGTCACTGGAAAGCAGCAAAAAGAATACTTCGATATATTTGAGGTACAATTCAGTTTGGGATTCATTACAGTACAGGGGGGAAACCTTTGTTGGTTGGTTTCACTAATTTAGATTGGGCCAGCGATCCTGATGATCGAAATTCTACTGTAGGTTATGTTTTAAGTCTGGGATCTGGACTTGTCACTTGGGCTTGTAAGAAACAACAAGCTCTTGCTCTTTCTTCAGTAGAAGTAGAATATCGAGCCGTAGTTAATGCCAATCAAGAAGCTTTATGGATTCGAAAGATCCTTTCAGAGTTTGGATTCGAGCAGCAGCAGCCTAATCCACTTTGGTGCGACAATCAAAGTGCCATCAAGCTTGCCAAAGATCCAGTTCTACATCAGCGCAACAAACACATTGAGATACACATGCACTTCATCAGAAATCTTGTTCATGATAGTGTTATTGAAGTTCTCTATTTCCCTACAGATGATCAAGTTGCAAACATATTCACCAAGTCTCTTACAAAAGCGAAGTTTTCTAAACTTCGGTGTATGTTAGGAGTTCAGGAATGTGTCCTCCTTCCTTCTCCTAATAGTGTCACTTTTGTAAATACTTCAATCCTATCCCAAGTTTTTCTTAAGGGGGGATGTTAGGATATTTAGACACTTAGGAGTTAGTTAAGATCAACTTGTGTAATATATCCATTAGGTAAAAGTGTGTTTCTTTAGTATGCATTAGTATGCATTTGTAAATGTTCTAGTCCGATGGTCACGATATGTTCTAGACATAGAGTGATCCGACGGTTCAACTTCTCTTAGATCATACCTACCATTGATCCATGGCTTAACACTTGATTGGTCTATCATCTCTATTTAAAGAGCATTGAGGGTCCTTGGGTAGTTGATCGATTATGAGAATCTCATGTAGCTTTCTTTCTTTTGCATAATAAATTGCTCCAAGTAGCTATTTGGCTAGGGTCGTGGACTGTTTCCCTCTTTAGGGTTTTAACCACGTGACAAACATCGGTGTGTTGATCTGTGATCTATTTGTGTGAAGCGGTTGCTGAAGGTGTTCGGTCTTTTGGGAGTACCCTGTGTACCTGAACACTTTCTTACTTAGCCATGATACCAAACAATCTCCTAAGTAGAATGTTTCTCCATTGGTAATCTTTCAGTCATCAACAATTCCTGCCCAATTTGCATCAGTGAATTCTTTTAAATTGAAGTCTTGACCTCTTGGGTACCATAAACCATAATATATAGTACCTTTCAAATATCTAAGAATTATTTTCACTACTGCCACATGTGTTTCTTTGGGATCTTATTGGAATCTAGCAACTGATCCTACAACTTGAACCACATTCGATCTTGTAGTTGTGACATATAGAAGAACTCCTATCATAGATATATACATGGTATGATCTACTTCCGAAGACTCATAATCCTTTCTTAAATTACAACTAGTGACCATAGGAGTACTAACAAGCTTGGAGTATTCCATCTTAAACTTCTTAATCATGTGTTTAATGTACTTGGTTTGAGAAATGAATATCTTTATCTGATGGAGAACTTGTAATCCCAAGAAGAATGTTAATCAACCCAACAAATATATTTCAAATTTTTTCTTCATATCTAAGGCAAAGTTTACACTCATGATTTGTATATCACTTCCAAATATGATATCATATACATAGACAACAATAATGATCATATTCTTATTTTCAAACTTTATGTAGAGATCACTGTCAGTGGCCACTCTTTTATATCCTTGTTGCTTCAAGTAGTTGTCAAGTCTTGAGATCCATTCCCTTGGAGCTTGTTTGATTCCATAGAGTTCCTTTTTCAGTTTGCAAACATAATCTCTATTTTATGCTAAGAGAAAGCCTTCATGTTGTTCAACACAGACTTCTTCTTCAAGATTTCCATTTAGAAATTCAGATTTAACATCCATTTTATATACTTTGAATTTTTTGTAGCATGAAAAATACAATAACATCCTAATTGATTCAAGTCTTTCTACAGGGGAAAAAAGTTTCTTCAAATTCAATACCTTCCACTTGATCATATCCCTTGCATACCAGTCTGGCCTTGCTTCTTTATACTTCACTATATTCATTTAACTTGTTCTTGAAGATCCATTTGGTCCCAATAACATGTTGGACACAATGGCCACACTGAGAGCGGGGTGAATCAGTGTGAGAGAAATTTTAAATTCTTTACCTTCTTTTAGTCAAACATTGCATATCAATAATTATGTCATCAATTGCATAATCAAATTCATCATGAGTCATAAGCACAACATCACATCAAAAGGGACACAAGAATATATGGAATTTTGATCATTATTTATTGTACATGGAAGACAACAATATTCTTTATTACAATAAGCACCAACTGATGAAAAGAGCACCAACTCTCATAACAGGACCCAACCTGGTTTTCTTAGCTCCAACTAAGAAGGGTTTGAGGAGTCCAATCCTCAATTGCACGATTATTCTTGAAAGAAATCATATGGCTCTGTTGCATAACCAACCTCTGCTCTGCACATTAATCTATGCTCATCACTCTGCTGGTCAATCTACTCATCATTGATACTCATCACGGATGCTCATCTCTACTGCTCATCACGATTCCTCATCACTAATGCTCATCTCTACTGCGCATCACTGCTGCTCATCATTGTTGCTCATTTGTGCTGCTGCTCATCTACTGAGTTATCACTATATATTGATAATTCATTTCATTGCCATACACTGCTCATGTACATCATTGTACACCTCATCATACATAATTATTGAATAAGATGTAATTCAGCTTTTCTTTCACTGAACATAAGGCATGCATCATCATGCATCATCATCATAGGTATGCATCATCGTCATAGGGTATGCATCCTCATCATCAAATATACATCACCATCATATAAGTGTGCACATTTTATGCATCATCATCATCAAGTATACATCACAATGCATAGGAGAGCACCATCACACTATGGTATGCATGTACATCATATTGTATAGGAGTGCACCAACATCATAGGGTGTACATAATTATCACATGCATTATCATCATAAATTGTATCATATCATAGCATAAAGGTATGCAACGTCATAATCATATCCTCCATAATGACTTCAAATAGATATACCAATATAGATGCTCATATACTAATATCAAAGATGAACTCTGTCCGTGCGACACATGTGTCATCACAAGAGAAACCCAGAAGAATGAACCATACCTTTCCAAAGATCACAATATGAAGAACCAATAGAAAAACCAAATGGCACATCCCCATCCCTTATCTGACCGATGAAGAGGACGCAATGAACATCAAACACACGGTCAAACAGTCCCATGAACACAAACAGGGATAAGTGCTGATATATATATATATATATATATATATATATATATATATAAACTTAACATCATGCATAACAGGATACATTGAAGCAAAACATGCACGGATGTGCTTAACATGCACAGTCCCCATGAAGATGAACAACAACAATGCTGAAATGATAAATCTTAAGCATGATACATATCAAGATGCACAATTACTCAACAATCAGTGGAAGCAAACATATTCATTCTATCCTAGAACATGTTCATCATTTCTCATGAAACAGTAGATTAATTGCAGAGATGAAATAAATCCGAAGTACTTAAATTTTAATGAAGAACTCGCCCTGCAACCAGCTACGTCTCCAACGTTCCACCCAACCATAGGCCAGCGTTCTCATCAATCTCTCAGCACACTGCCACCCCCAAGATGGGCATGAATTCCTCAAGGAATAAGGGGCAATACAGGCTTACACATAGCCAAGGGACCAAATCAGCAAAACAACACAGCTGGGTTTAACAGGCCTTCAACAGATTGGCCAAGCCAGCACATTCCAAGGGGACAACCACTGCATATCCGCAGCAAAACAACTTCATTCACAGCTCTGTGATGAAGGCAAAGACCACCAGGGACAATCCCAAACAAAATATGAGCACAGCTCAAGTCCACAAGACAACACAGAGTTTTTCTTGACCCTAACGTGGCCAAAACAACTCAGCAACAACACCCAAACCAGGGTATTTCAGTATCCCAAACTCACAATGAATGATGGCCACAATCCACAGTCTCAAAATGAAGGAGAAGCCAAACTCTTAGTATGGACAGAAGCAGCACTCCCAGCATAGACATGGGAGAAATCAGCTGACAAATGTGGCAATCAACAGCCAACTAACTTCCATGAACCCACAGCACACAACTCCTCAACAAAACGCTGGAGAATGACACAGCCCATGCAAACATGGAAGAAACGCACACTCGGTCCACAATTGAAGAAGGAAATGGGCTCCCAGCCACATCCGAAAATCGTGGGAAGAACAAAAAAAACCAAAACCATGGGTGAAATCAACAGCAAGCCACATACACAACAGAAATTCATGCCCGCGAGGCTGCTCTCCCAACTCGCTGCATGCGCAAAACCAAAGAGGGAACCCCCGACCAGCGTGTGAGGAATACAGATCCGAACTCTACGTGAGGAAGATGAATCCACCTCCTCCTGTGCATGGATGAATAGATCCTCTTATGCACACAGATGGACAGGCTTTTCTTCTGCATGAGGAAGATGAACAGACCAATTCCTCAACGCACAAATGAACAGGCAATCCTAGAGGAAGACGAACAGACCACAGGGATCCTGCGTAAGGGAGAGTGCATGAGGGGGAACAGATAGTCGTGAGGCACCAACCGGCCATGGGAGAATGGGGAAATCATGGAAGAGAAGAGTGGATGTAGTCGTGGGTGGAGTGGGCGCGTGGGCAAGGGACTGACAGTCCTGCCACCCCACTCCCAAAAACAATAACTGCCTCAACCACCAGCAGCCATAACTTCCTCAACTACTCAACAAAAGCATTCAAGAGGTTGACAAGGGAAGGTGGAAAAACAAAACAAGGTGGCAACACATGGGTTTTTCCCCCCATAGACCAAGGTTTGACATCCCCCCCACCCCTTATCCTTTGGAACCATGCCCTTTTCATTCAACGTTGCAGTGCCGTAGCTGGTTGTGGTTTATTTTATTTGATGTGTGTATTTACATGACGTCAAATTATAATGTGCCAAACAGCACGATATACCATCAGCAACTATACCTATTGCCGAAACATACACACACAAATCGATGGTGGGGCTTTTGCCTTTAGCTCCTCACCACGATTAATTACATTATATACATCATGCAAATGGGGTCAAAACCGGGACGTTACACCAAAATAAACTCTATATCATGTCATCACATATCCCTCATAACAAGCTTTCAAACGAGCCAAGAATTTTGTTACTTTGATTTTGTATGAGAGAGTTATGCCAATTTTAGTGAAGATGCCCAAAAAATTCTCTGTAAAAACGAACTGCTCCTCTGCTGCTGTGAAAAAACCTCACACCAATCTCCATGAATTCACTTCTCTACATCCATCATTGAATGTTTTTGGATGTGTTTATATACACATTAAAGTGGACATGTTTCATGCTAGCCGACTTGTCTTCAAAGGTAAGAGTGGTAAGAATTTTAATTTTTAATTAAAAAATTTAATTTGACTTTTAATTGTCACACAAAATTCTTACCACTTCAATGGTCAAACCTTACCAAATAATTGCATGTATTTTTATTTCCAATATAATAGGGTTTCCACCACATAATCCATATGTATGACCAACGACTACAAACTTCTTACCACTTCAATGGTCAAACCTTATGTATTTTTATTATTTTTCATATAAAACATCCTTAAAAGTAAACTATATCATTTAAAATTCATGCGAGTGTGTCCTCCACCTCTTCATAGGGTTGCATCAAGCCACTAGGGATTTTAATGGCATGCCATGTGCAAGGTTCCATCATGGGTTTCAATCTTGTCACTAAATGGACCATCATCAATCCAATATGTGTTTGGGTGCCTTAACCACATAAAGTGTAATCAATGGGAATGAAGGTCTTTGCAAGGTTCCATGACATCATTAAGACACCAAATACCACATCATCGTGTCATCTAACCATGTAAAGTGCAAGTAGTGGGATTCATGACCTTTGTAATGGCATCAGGGTCTTTATTATGGGTTCCAAGTATTCATGGGCTTCTTCATCATACCAAGGACATGTTCAAGGGTTTCATATCCTATAAATTAAAATACAAGGTCATCATCATCATACAAGAGCTCCATGAACCAACAAGGGTTGCAAGGTCATCAAACCACTTAGTGTGGGTCCAAGGACTTCTTCAGGTTTTCTTCAACTACCTCCGCCACAACATGAGACCTCCAATGGTCAATATTCATCGTGACATTACCTGTGGGGTAGCTAGGCCTTCTCCTGAGGTACCATGACACCATCAGAGCATGAATGACCACATAATGGGTCATTAATGCTTCTCCAACCCATCTATGGATTCTCCATCATCCACAGGGGCTTTAACACCATCTCCAGGGTCTTCATCATCTTCAACAAGGTGGTGGATTCAAGATCGAGACTTGTGGGTACAGGGACCTTGTCAACTGGGTACAAGGTGCTTCAAGTAACAAACCCACTCTGTAAGGGATCCAAGGCTCAAACCCAATTTGCAAGGCGTCCAAGGCACTGCAAGTCCATGTTGGCATCAATGAAAATTTCATCAACAATACCCCCCTTTGTCATTGATGAAGACAACTCATGCTCCCCCTATGAGCATGCTCCCATTTTTTCTTCATCTCTCCCTTTGTCTTCATCTCTCCATGTTTTCCATGAATGAAAAAGGGTGTCCGCATACCTGTATTTGAAATCACTGATCACTGGTCATTTCTTCCCCTGTCAATATGCACAATCCTAGGACATGTCTTTATTCCTGGAGTAATCATCCTTTCTTCTTTGAGTTCATCCTCGAGCCTCATGAAATCAAGGTGTGCTAAGGTCTTTGAGAGACCTTACACTTGGATTTCCATGTGGCAATTATCCTCCCTGCTTTGATCAAATATCTCTTATCTATAACTGCTCAGTCTTCTTCATCCATACTTGCTTCTTGCCATTTTTTCTTTTAGCATTTGTTCCCTCATCTGTATTGGATTTCCTTGATGAGTTGTATAGGAAACTTCTCATGGGTTGTTTCTGTGTACTCCAAAAATCTTGAGATTTGTGCCCAAATCCACTGCAACTATAACACCTCATCATACGACAATATGTAGCAATGTGACCAACATGGTTGCATGTCCAACACCTGAATGAGCTATTGGAACTTCCAAAAATTCTTTGATGAAATTCATGTCTCCATTCCTGAGAGTGTTCCTGACTGTAGGACTTTGTCTTCTGATCTTCAAATCTTCCTACATTGGTCTTCTTCCATGGTTCAATGGTTCTTCTTGCTGATGTGTAGGAAGGAATCTTCCTTGGCTGACTTCTTTGACTTGCATATTATTTGGCTTTGTGACCAAACCCACTGCATGTGTAGCATCACAATGTGTGACAAGTGGCAACAACATGTCCTACTTGATCACATGTCCAACATCTAACTGAGTTATTGGGATTTTCACCACTTCTTCTTCCGTAGAGTCTACAATCCACAACTTTATGACCAAAGTTAGAACAAAAATAACAATAACCATTGAATCCACTTTTATACCTGGGACTTTGGTTCCATCTTGGAATTTCTTCTTTTTTAAACTTGCCTTGAGGAATAGATCTCGCTTCTTGATGCATCCTTGAACTACCAGGGTCTTTGTTTTCATGTGTAGGTGCATGGGGGGCATATTTGGATGTTGATGGACCTGCTTCTAGAGTCTTGGGAGACCAAACATCATCTTTATATTTTTCTTTCTCCTTCTTGTAACCAAGACCAGTGTTGTGAAGTGGAGATATTTGGAAATCCAAGATCTTATCTAGGACAATTGAACTGTCCTTGAACTTGAAGAAAGCTTCATTCTTCTTACCTTTCTTCCTGAGACCAACTACCTCTATTTCCATCTTCTGGATTGTCTCCTCCTTTCCTTCCAGCTGAATCTTTAGGATTTCCTCAATCCTCTTGGCTTCCTCCAGCCGAGTCTTCATATCATGATTTACGTGTCTAATTTATTCAAGATCTTCAATAGGATCTTTTGATTCTTCCTTTTGACTGATTTATTCAGTCTTTAGTTGTTCAACTTCATCATCCTTGTCTTTCATTTGATCCCGCAACTCTTTGTCCTTGTTTTTGAGCTTCACATGCAACACTTTCATTGTCATCGTCTTCTATTGATATTCATTCAAGGAGTCCAAGATTTTCTTTTTTAACTTCCCAAAGTCACTCTCATCCAGATTTACTATGGTCAGAAACTAATTGCCTCTGAGATCAATATTCAACAATGTGAGATGTATCTCATGTGAAGTCTTTGATAGCCCTTCATCATCATCTACAAGAACCTTCTCAATTTCATCACATAATCTATCATTACAATCACAAGAGTCCATATCTTTACTGGAGTCCTCTTCTTTCTTCTCTTCTTCTTGATTGATATCTTCTGGGGGCTTGTCTTGTGATTCATGATCTATCTTTTCGGGTTCTGGTCTTTCCTTTTGATACTCTCTCTCCAACTTGAACCATAGATATTTGGATGAAGTGTACTCCCCTAGAATTTATTTCACTAAACTGGGAAGTCCATCCATGAGGAAATTCAAGGTTGTAGCATTTTCCTTCTTTGCTTCGTTTTGTGTAGTTGATTTTCCCTTCTTGTTTGATGGAGCAGGTGGATTGATCATAATCTCCCAAATGCCAAACTTCTTCAGATATGCCTTCATCTTGCTCTTCCAATTGAGATAACCTATCATATCAAGCACAGGAACGTCATTGCTTAATGACTCTTTGTTTGCTTCCATTGTGTCTCCATGGATCTCCTTCAAGCTTGCAAGGCTTGTGACAAATGCCGGATCTGATACCAATTTGTTGTAGCTGCAACCTTTTCCTAAATTTTTTGAAAAATTTTGGACCCTCCTTTCGATTTTATTTGGCTCAGGTTTGTTTGATTTCTTTAAAGTTGTCCTGGAAGTCTAGTTTTTCCACTTAAAATTGATCTTTGGGAGGTTGGAGGATTAGTTGATTGTTTGTTTCCATTGTTTCAGAGGTTAAATGAACTAGTATTTTACTATTGCCCAGCCAAAGAGTCTTTCATTTTTATTTGAGCACTTAACATTTTTTGATTTTTCGATGATTTCATTTTATCTCTGTCAGAGGTCAATTGACGAAGGAGTCGGGGCATTAGTCCTCTATGCCACCAACGTTTCGGAAGGGAAACGACAAACGTCCCAATGGATAGTTATGTTTCTCGCCGATACGTGGCCTTTATATCCTTTGGTTTTATTGTTTAAACCCTTTTTTACTGAGATTACTTGTTTTTTTATCACTATCGAAACAAGTTTCGGGATTGGATTAGAGGGATTGTCCTTTGTATCGTCGACACTGCGAAATGTATTATGGTTTGAAGTTTCGAAGCGTTAGTGGTTAGTCTTTCCAATCGTTGATGCATAAAAATCACCGACACTACGACAACATTTAGTGCTCGGAAGCACCGACACCATGGCAACGCTTAGGCTTGGATAGCTGACACTGCAGAAACATTGAGGTTCAAGTCACCAACTTGTAGCATGTAGAGATTTCGACCACCGATAGGTTTTATGATTCATGGGACCCATAGTTGGTTTGTTGCTCGACGTTGCAGCTGCCTATTGAACTATCCGCCCGACGTTTAGAGCTTTCGACCGCCGATAGGGTTTTCCCACTATTTCTTTTACCGAGGGTTATATATAGAGGTGGAGCATTTTTTTAATATTATCCTTATTGAAAATCACGTCTACTCCAGCCCTTGTCGATTGAGCTGTTTAGCGTGCCCAACTATCCGGATTTCACTCATTGGCGTGTGTTACCACCTAAGTTGTACTTAGTGGTTTTTATCAAGTGAGCCTGGTGAACCGGACAGGGTTAACTTGTTTGGACTGCAAAAGACCTTTGGAAGTACTTCTGGGAAGTGCTAGTTGTACTATATCACATGTTCATACCCCATGGGGGAATTGTAATAAATGTTCTAGCATGATAGTGTCTGTAAAAGACTTGGTCTCTTAGACTTCATTTGTCAATCCGATCATCCCAGGGTGTTTTTTCCCTTGGTTATTATTGGTTGTTGAACAAACGACTGATAATTTCTGAGTTTTTCACTCCATACCTCCAAAGTTGGGGTGGTAAGCTTGGCATTTAGGCCTATTGAGGTTATTAGAGTCTATGTGTCAATGTATAAACATGCTAGACATCATTTTTGAGTCATATGAACATGTCTAAGTCCCCCTAGGTGTTTTTCAATTTTTCAATTTTTTAGTTTTTTTCAGTGTTTTTTTATTAAAATTAAATTTTTCCAAAACTTAGGCTATTTTTTAATAGTTTAATTGGAAAATTTGATTTTGTAATAAAAGTGGGCCAATTAATCGGTTTCATTCATGTAGGTGCTCATTTTCAAGCTAAGAGCACCATGTAAAACCATGGACCCACTATTTCCTAGTTTTGAGTGATTTTCCATCACTCAGGTCAGAAAGCCCCAAAAATCAATTGTTGATTATTTTAATTAATAAATTGATGAATAATGGAGCAATTCCAAAATCATAGATCAGTGGATTCTCAGCTGATTTGATTGAAATCAGTCAGATCTGAAGAAGATTGACTGGATCTGACAAATCCTTGACTGAAGGAGGTGATAAAATCATATCCAGAGTTGATATTCAGCATCCTTTATGGGGAATTTTGCCCTCCCTCTCTCCTCAACACGTTTTGGCTCATCTGGATGAGTTTTGGTGGATGCTTCAGTCAACAGGTTGAGGTGTCAGTCAGATCATCTCTCTGATTGACAATTGCACTCAGTGAGACTCAAATCTGGCTCAGTTAGACACAAATGAGGAATTGATGGACTCTCCATCAGCATATTTGGTCTATCTCCTTGGAATTTGTGCCCCCTGGGCTGGATGGCCTGTAATTTGTATATATCCTACTTGAGGCTCCCTCTTCCAAGCTAGTTAGAGCTGGACTGAAGGGATTGACATTGTAACTCTGTATTTGATCATCATTTGTGAATAAAGAAGCTTTAGAGGCTATACTGTGTAGTGCATGTGTATGTGTGGATTCTCAGTGTTATGCTACTGATGTGGTAGCTGCAATTTCTTGCCAAATTCTATGCTGCTTCTGTGCTCTAGCTTCAACGATTCGGTTGAATCAAGTAAGGGTGTAAACTAGGTGAGTTAGTGTTGGGACTCCAGTGTTAACGACCCGAGAGTTTGGTAACTCCGCGGTTTTGGTGAAAGCTTATAAGTGGAGTTACAACTCAAAATAGTCTTAGGGGTGTCGGGGGTGAGTCAAAGGATTCTGTTGTAATAAACCCATGGTTTAAGTCCAGGGTTTAGGGTTTGGGATACCCATGGTTTAAGACCATGGTTTTGTAATAGTGCGCTGTATAAATATGCACTTGTGTAAAGAAGTGAGGTTAGGTTTTTGAATGTAAGAAAGTTAAGGCGAAGCTAAGGCTATTTTGTAAGTGAAGGATAAGTCCCAACTGAGTGCGTGGACGACCTCTGTAGCTGTGTGCGCAGAGGGTTTGTAAGTGATAAGGAAATCTGCAGCTATGTGCGCAGAGGCCTGTTGTTGTGTGTGTGGCTTGAGGACTGAAAGGATCTGTAGCTGAGTGCGCAGATCAGAACTGTGATTTTGTAGAAAAGTTGAATAAAACACAGTTCTGTGGACGTAACCCCTACACTGGGGGTGAACCACGTTATATCTGGTGTTGTGGTTCTTGTGTGATTTATGTTATGTTCTTTTATGCATTGATAAGTATAGATAAATCTAATAAGTAAGATCGTTGTTTGAGAAATAGCTTTGCTGTGCATTCCCAGTAAGGGTTAACCAAGTCACGGTATTATTTAACTGCGAAGATATATATATGTGTGTGTGTGTGTGTGTGTGTGTGTGTGTGTGTGTGTGTGTGTGTGTGTGTGTGAATGATTAAGCTCTGTGTTACTTGATTATAAATTGATAAAATCTAAAGGTACAATAATCTCCCTATTCTGCTTGTAGAAACCTGATTCTGCGGCATCCCATAGCTGTTTCGGGTGAGACTGCAACCTGTTCGCAGGTTGTTGCCGAAAGGGCCAACACTGTGGGTCTTTTTTTGGTGCGAAGATAAAGGTATAAAACCCAGGTCTACCCTATAGCCCAACAGTTATATTACTTGATATTTTTTATCCATATGATGTATGCTCAAAAATTTCAGTTATATGCTTAAATAAGATTATTTTTGCATAATCTTTCATTTTTGTTGCTTTATACATCTATATCCAGATCTCACGAGGTGTGTGCAGGCTTGTGTTATTTAGTTGCAAGTTCCTGATTGGGTGAAGGTGTGGATCTATATTGACGCCATTCCTATCCAATAATCTCAAGACTCTATCCCTCAGCACTCCACAAAAGGGCCTCCTTTCAGCTTACTCCATTCAAGCGACGATCCGACCTTCTCTCCTCTTCTTCTCATTTCTATAAAAAAATCAATTTTCTTACCTGGTTACGGTGTGAAAAAGCTTTGTTATCATTTGGATCTGTTTCATCAAAGTAAAATATACATAGATCGGATATTTCAGACCTCATAGTCTAGATCTCAATTCTGAAAAATATCATCAAGTCTTCTAGATCTAGCATAAGGAAATCGTCCATTTTGCATGACAAGTTAAAGAGAATCAGTAGGTTGCATGCACCAGTTTTCCTTTCTGTTTTAAAAGAGATTAAATATAGAAATCAGTGCATATTTCATTGTCTGCACAAACAGCAAGCAAATATCCCAAGGAAAGCTTGCTTTCCTTGGTTCCTTTTTCACCTGTTTAGCTAGTTTTAACTTCATTTTTTTTTAGATAAAGTAGGCTGATCCAAAGGTACTATTAAAGTGATTTTGGTCATATGTTATTCTAACATGCTTGATGTCTTTTGGAAGGTTTGATAGAAAATAAAGGAAGCTTCTGTTCGAAGTGGCCTTAGGGGCGTTCAAATCCCCCCAGGGATCTCCCTTTTCACTAAAATCTTAAAATTTTTGCAAAGTTGTAAGATCTTGGTTTCAGCCTATATAAGGACCAAGAAGTTTCTGATATTTTAGTTCGCTGATATTGTAACCAATAATAAATAAAATTATTTTTGGAATAGGCTCTTTCGAGCCCATTCCCCATCCCCCCTGGGGGGATTTGCGTCGGTGTCCTTTTTGTCGCTTTCTGCTTATTTATTTTTTAAACTAGCATTGATCTAATTTGTAGGGTAGTATACTTGATTTTATTATTAATTTCATATTCTACTTTTTGTTTTTTCAAAGTAATCATAATACTTTCCCCACGATTTCCCGATTAACCCGAAAGGGGAAAGAGATTCGTGGTAGGATTAATTATAAAACTAGAATTGTGGATCTATTTTATTTTTCAATCATTTGTTTTCAGCTATTATAAAAATAACCCCTCCTTGATTCCCAAATTGAGATCCACTTGGATCGAAAGAGGTTCCTAGAGGGTTTTCTTTTAAACAAGAACACCCAGTTTAAAACTTACTAAAATTGACAAGACTCCAGTGTGTATGCTCTGCACTTGGTTGCGGTTCGTCTGATCAGTCAAGCTGTATCAAAAGCACTTGGGTGACTAGTATAATTAGGACTCATTCTCCCCAACTGACAAACCATCAGGTGAAAATCCAACACCTAGATCAAACCTTTACAGTGGCAAAATACCCAAAGGAAGCGGGAACTTTTGAAAAGTGACCTCGGGAAGCCGATCTCTGTCACACCCTAACGTGTATGTTACAAACAATAGCCCTAGAGACTCCATTTCATCCCACATATTCCTAGCGGGTAGCTGTGAAGGTTTAGTTTTGGACATATTCCAAGTACTCTTGGGTATATCTAGAGTCCCTTTTTAGCCTAATTTTAATCAACTCACACTTCAAATTTAACTTAAAACATACCAAGAGGCAATCACAAAACACTCACTCCAAGCACATGCAGGTACATTGTTTCTATTTTTGACTCCATTCTAAGGCATTGGTTATTTTCTTGTTTTATATTTATATTGTGTCTCAGCATTGTGCTTTCGTGTGTTCATCTTTTATATCTTGCCATCTTTGATTATCTATAATTAAATTCCAAACTCCTAAGTAACTCGGTCAGTTTAAACATTACAACACTAAGTAATCATCCTTAGTAACTTAATAGGGTCTACCCCACTTGGCTTCATAAGGAGTTGAGCCTAAATGGAGGAGTCAAGAACAAGGTGACATCCTTGACTCGAGACTTGCCCCCAAGGACACATCGAGTGGCTTGAATATTTCTGCCATGTGACCCAGGTGTGTGAAAGGCGGCAACATATTTTGGCACCGTTGTCGGGGATAAATATTTTTATTCCCGAGTACGACTTTTGTTTTCTTCCTTTTTGTTTTTTCTTTGTTTGATGAATGCTTAGAATAGATCTTTAATTTTCATCTGGCGACTCCACTGACTGTTTTCTAGTTTTATTTTTACAAAGAAAAGCAAAAAATAATTTTTGTGAAAAGATTTATAAATGCTTATTTTTCTTTTTCACATGGCGACTCCATTGAAGGGATAAAACCCTGTTATCTCATAAACTTGTGAAGTTTTGTTGTGTGTAGATGAGCCCATGCGACATGTTAAAACCTTTAAAGCTCATCACTTGATAGCTCCACCTTTTCAGTACAAGGTTTAATCATTATATCAAATGCATACTATTAATTTTTGATATGGATGAATTAAAGGAGAAGTATGGTGCCCAGTTAACCGGAATGTTTCAGCCTATCGATTTCTCAAACATCCCCGGTTTTCCTAACTATTGTAATGGTTTTGGGGATGGATATAACTGGCTTCTGACATTTCATGGATATTATGGTGACTCGGCTATCTGGCATGTCAAATCTTTCCTTCAGTTGATTGCTGACTTAAATATTCTTCACGAAGACAATATGATGGAAATGTTTGCTAGTACTTTTTGGGGTGAGGCCGGTTGTTGGTTCTATCAAGGCCTTCCTAATAAATGTATAACTTCTTTTCCAAGCTTCCTTTGGATGTTTTTAGAGTAGTGGCATGGCACATGGAAACATATGATGGACCTTTTTCCATGATACAAAGTATTGAAGACTTGGAATCACTTCTTGAACATTAAGTTAAGAGGAGGTTCATGATACTCCCATAAAAAAGCATCGTGGTAGTTATTTAAGAAAAGAAGAAATTAAGCGTCTTCTTAAAGAATATGAGGTACCTCCGAATGCACAGCAAGATTCTTAGGAAGGGAAAATCCAAGATGATCATATTGACGAGCTTCAAGAGGAGCCCATAATGGAACACATTGTTGAAGACTCTCCTCATGTCACCATAGCTGAAGACATTGAAGATTTGGTGTATTCTCAAGTGTGTTGCAATGCTGATACCTTTCCAGAAAGCCCTCTAGAGAAATCCACTGAGCAACACATACCAAGTGATCCCATTGAATATGTCCAAAAGGTCTCCTTGACTGGAGATCCTTTTCATGATATCACAACGAAAGCCTATAAAGAAACTTATGATAAGATCAGTATGGTGTGTGATGACACTAGACCTTGTTCTCCACATGTTGATGAAGGTTTGGAAAGTTTATTGCCTTGTAACATTTTATCTGAAGAAGATTTTTATGAATACAAGGAGGACATGGATAGGCAGGAGCATGATGCCATGGATGAATATTCCCCCACACATTACATGGATGGGAGTGATGACTATTGGAATTTCATAGATAATCCGACTTGTGAAAATCTTATGGACAATCCCATCCATGATATGTCTGACAATGGGAGTGTCTATTCAAAAATTTGTGGAAGTCCAATCTACAATACATCCATAGAGGGAAGCACAGATTTGGATGCCTTGGAAAACCTTAGTATGGAAGAGGAGCATTCAGAATTTTCACGTGATCATTCAAAATCATACCATGTAGAGCCGCACAAGGGTATCAGTAATGAAGACATTGAGAAACAGTATTGTGAAAAGTCAGATGTAACGCAGTCAGTGGAACATCAGTCTCAGCCATCTTTTCTGCATATAGAGGTTCCTTATGATTTGGAGCTACTTGGGGATTGTGCAACAAGTTATCATTTGATAAGCCCTAATGATCAGTATGATGATGTAGTCAGTCTACCTCATCATTCTGATTGCTATATCAATCCTATCCAGTCATGGATAGAAGCAGCCTGCATGAGCACATACAAGTTTGGGAAGAATTTTTATGACACTGTTCATGCCTATGATCTCCCATCCATCCCACCCATCCTGAATTATCACGCAGGTTTGCATTTTCTGAAGAAGGTATCCTTACTTTGGCTGGTAACCAAAGACAAGGAATTTTTTTTTTATGTTAATAAAATGCTTAGGTGGTTACATTGGATTTCTGATTACACTTAACCCTTTTTATATCATGCTTATAGTAGGAAAATAAGGTCCTTGAAAAAGAGCATTTACTTTCTGCATTTCTACTTAGCTGTAATAAAACTTTGCTTCTTTTAGTTAGTTACATTTATGTTGTGTAAATAAATCAAATTAATGGTTCATTTGGTTTTCAATAAAACTTGTGCTACTAAGGTTTTTCTTGTCAAGTTGAGATGTTTTTACAGGGTATATAAACCAGAGATTCTGGTGTTCTCATATCTTATCCTTTCCTTAAAGACTAGATCAAGCACACGTCCCGCAGTTGGAGCCAAAATGTTACCACCTAAGTTGTACTTAGTGTTTTTTATCAAGTGAGCCTGGTGAACCGGACAGGGTTAACTTGTTCGAACTACAAAAGACCTTTGGAAGTACTTCTGGGAAGTGCTTGTTGTACTATATCACATGTTCATACCCCATGGGGGAATTGTAATAAATGTTCTATCATGATAGTGTCTGTAAAAGACTCGGTCTCTTAGACTTCATTTGTCAATTCGATCAGCCCAGGGTGTTTTTTCCCTTGGTTATTATTGGTTGTTGAACAAACGACTGATAATTTATGAGTTTTTCACTCCATACCTCCAAAGTTGGGGTGGTCAGCTTGGCATTTAGGCCTATTGAGGTTATTAGAGTCTATGTGTCAATGTATAAACATGCTAGACATCATTTTTGAGTCATATGAACATGTCTAAGTCCCCCTAGGTGTTTTTCAATTTTTCAATTTTTTAGTTTTTTTAGTGTTTTTTATTAAAATTAAATTTTTCCAAAACTTAGGCTATTTTTTAATATTTTAATTGGAAAAATTGATTTTGTAATAAAAGTGGGCCAATTAATTGGTTTCAGTCATGTAGGTGCTCATTTTCAAGCTAAGAGCACCATGTAAACCCATGGACCCACTATTTCCCAGTTTTGAATGATTTTCCATCACTCAGGTTAGAAAGCCCCAAAAATCAATTATTTATTATTTTAATTAATAAATTGATGAATAATGGAGCAAATCCAAAATCATAGATCAGTGGATTCTCAGCCGAT
Organism: Pseudotsuga menziesii; assembly: GCA_001517045.1. Lineage (NCBI taxonomy): Eukaryota > Viridiplantae > Streptophyta > Pinopsida > Pinales > Pinaceae > Pseudotsuga > Pseudotsuga menziesii. The sequence continues at coordinate 192,258 of LPNX010679792.1, forward strand.
TTGATTGAAATCAGTCAGATCTGAAGCAGATTGACTGGATCTGACAAATCCTTGACTGAAGGAGGTGATCAAATCAGATCCAGAGTTGATCTTCAGCATCCTTTATGGGGAATTTCACCCTCCCTCTCTCCTCAACACGTTTTGGCTCATCTGGATGAGTTTTGGTGGATGCTTCAGTCAACAGGTTGAGGTGTCAGTCAGATCAGCTCTCCGATTGACAATTGCACTCAGTGAGATTCAGATCTGGCTCAGTTAGACACAGATCGGGCATTGATGGACTCTCCATCATCATATTTGTTCTATCTCCTTGGGATTTGCACCCCCCTGGGCTGGATGGCCTGCAATTTGTATATATCCTGCTTGAGGCTCCCTCTTCCAAGCTAGTTAGAGCTGGACTGAAGGGATTACCATTGTAACTCTGTATTTTATCATCATTTGTGAATAAAGAAACTTTGGAGGCTATACTGTGTAGTGCATGTGTATGTGTCGATTCTCAGTGTTATGCTGCTGATGTGGTAGCTGCAATTTCTTGCCAAATTTTGTGCTGCTTCTGTGCTCTGGCTTCAAGGATTCAGTTGAATCAAGTAAGGGTGTAAACTAGGTGAGTTAGATTACTTGATATTGTTTATCCATATGATGTATGCTCAAAAATTTCAGTTATATGCTTAAATAAGATTATTTTTGCATAATCTTTCATTTTTGTTGCTTTATACATCTATATCCAGATCTCACGAGGTGTGTGCAGGATTGTGTTATTTAGTTGCGGGTTCCTAATTGGATGCAGGTGTGGATCTAGATTGACGCAATTCTTATCCAATAAGCTCAAGACTCTGTCCCTCAGCACTCCACAAAAGGGCCTCCTTTCAGCTTGCTCCATTCAAGCAACGATCCGACCTTCTCTCCTCTTCTTCTCATTTCTATAAAAAAAACAATTTTCTTACCTGGTTACGGTGTGCAAAAGCTTTGTTATCATTTGGATCTATTTCATCAAATTAAAATATACATATATCTGATATTTCAGAGCTCATAGTCTAGATCTCAATTCTGAAAAATATCATCAAGTCTTCTAGATCTAGCATAAGGAAATCATCCATTTTGCATGACAAGTTAAAGAGAATCAGTAGGTTGCATGCACCAGTTTTTCTTTCTGTTTTAAAAGATATTAAATCCAGCAATCAGTCCATATTTCATTGGCTGCACAAACAGCAAGCCAAGATCCCAAGGAAAGCTTGCTTTCCTTGGTTCCTTTTTCGCCTGTTTAGCTAGTTTTAACTTTATTTTTTTTAGATAAGGTAGGATGATCCAAACATACTCTTAAAGTGATTTTGGGAATATTTTATTCTAACATGCTCACTTTATTTTAGCATGCCTGACAGAAAAGAAAGAAATTTTCTGTCTGAAGTGGCCTCAGGAGCGTTCAAATCCCCCTAGGGGTCTCCCTTTTCACTAAAATCTTAAAATTTTTGCAAAGTTGTAAGATCTTGGTTTTAGCATGTATAAGGACCAAGAATTTTCTGATATTTCAGTTCACTGATATTGTAACCAATAATAAATAAATTTATTTTTGGAATAGGCTCTTTCGAGCCCATTCCCCATCCCCCCTGGGGGGATTTGCGTCGGTGTCCTTTTCGTCGCTTTCTACTTATTTCTTTTTTAAACTAGAATTGATCTAATTTTTAGGGTAGTATACTTTATTTTATTATTAATTTCATATTCCACTTTTTGTTTTTTCAAAGTAATCATAATACTTACCCCACGATTTCCCGATTGACCAGAAAGGGGAAAGAGATTCGTGGTAGGACTAATTAGAAAACTAGAATTGTGGATCTGTTTTATTTTTCAATCATTTGTTTTCAGCTATTATAAAAATAACCCCTCCTCGATTCCCCGATTGAGGTCCACTTGGATCGAAAGAGGTTCCTGGAGGGTTTTCTTTTAAACAATAACACCCAGTTTAAAACTTACTAAAATTGACAAGACTCTAGTGTGTATGATCTACACTTGGCTGCGGTTCATCTGATCAGTCAAGATATATCAAAAGCACTTGGGTGACTAGTATAATTAGGACTCATTCTCCCCAACTGACAAACCATCAGGTGAAAATCCAACACCTAGATCAAACCTTTACGGTGGCAAAATATCCAAAAGAAGCGGGTACTTTTGAAAAGTGACCTTAAAGCACCGGTTGTCACACCCAAATGGGTGCATTACGAACAATAGCCCCAGAGACTCCATTTCAGCCCACATATTCCTTGCAGGTAGCCATGAAGGTTTAGTTTTGGACATACTCCAAGTACTCTCGGGTATATCTAGAGTCCCCCTTTAGCCTAATTTTAATCAACTCACACTTCAAATTTAACTTAAAACATACCAAGAGGCAATCGCAAAACACTCACTCCAAGCACATGCAAGTACATTGTTTCTATTTTTGACTCCATTCTAAGGCATTGGTTATTTTCTTGTTTTATATTTATATTGTGTCTCAACATTGTGATTTCATGTGTTCATCTTTTATATCTTGCCATCTTTGATTATCTATAATTAAATTCCAAACTCCTAAGTAACTCAATCAGTTTAAACATCACAACACTAAGTAATCATCCTTAGTAACTTAATAGGGTCCACCCCCCTTGGCTTCGTTAGGAGTTGAGCCTAAATGGAGGAGTTAAGAACAAAGTGACAGCCTTGACTCGAGTCTTGCCCCCAAGGACACACCGAGTGGCTTGAATATTTCTGCCACGTGACCTAGGTATGTGAAAGGCGGCAACATCGTGCTATCATGGAGGTTTTTGGGTCATCACGTCGACTGCACAACATTTTGCGAGGTAGGCAAACCACGGTTTCCTCTTTTTTTATTTTTATTGGTCGTTTTGAGAACCATGGTTCCCTGGTTAGGTTTTCCCATAGTTGTGTTGTTATCCATTTATAAAGAATATTTATCCTCATGGTATGCTTATTGTTGTAAGGCATAATATCTAGTTTGATAGTTTTCTTTGGCGGTGGCTGTTTTTTGAGCCTACATTTTTTAGCCGTTATGATTGTTTTATCCCAGTCCAAAAGATTAACGAGTTGGTGCAGATAAGTGTTACGCTGTCTGCACCACCCACTCTTTGGTTATTCATGGCCATATAGGGAGTCTTTTAAACTATTTACAAGAATTTACCCTATTTTATGGGACGATGGGGGGTTTTCAATATTTTGGTCAAGTTAAGATGTTCCACATTGAAGAACACAATATAGGGTCTTGTGTTTGAGGCCTAGCCATAATGATAGTGTGGTTCATGCTTTTACCAGAGGAGTTAGATTAGTTCAAATGCAGCCCAGATTAAATGAAGAGTTTTTCTATCAGGGTTGTGTTCTTAGTTACATACGATGGACTTAGAGGATTTTCAGACACAACTTGTAGGATTTTCTTTTGCCTTGTCATTTTTATTTTCATGCATTAATACTCTATATAGTTTATTTTTGAGAATGCATATGGAAGAGGTAAATAGGTTGATACCATTTTTATTCATTACTAAAACACTTGCTAAAAGCTTAGATGGTCTAAGAACATACTGTGTTTATGACAGGGTGACTGTTGCAAAGAAAATATGTCCAAAAGACAAAAGAAGAAGGTTGTTGTTGCCGAAGGAGAACTAGAGGTTGAAATCATCACCAAGATTGAATACATATATGAAGATAACAAAGCTACCACCGGGGTCGAGATGGATTATAAATGGGGTGAGATATACATGATGATTGCAAATCAGAATGTGCCTGATGCAGGATTCGAAGAGCTGACTATATATGCAAACATCGAGAAATTGACTCTTATGAAAGTAGCCACAAGACCGGAGTCGTTCCCATGCTCATAGGTGATCAGTTGGATTCTGCCTAGGGCAGATGTAACTACGATGATCCTTGAAAATACTGCTAAATAGGGATACACTACATACAACCTTGCTTATGTCTCAATGGCATATCATCTGCCTCCTGCTCAGATTTACCTAACAGAAATCTGGTTGAAAGAGAGAACTATGGGCATGGTAGAAATAGTAAAAATAATGATGACACTAGGGAAGAAATTTCGAACCAGTCCATCAGGAGAATATGATACATCCACTCTCCGGACTCCTTATAGATTTATTGCACTAATACTGAATAGGATTTTTGGGAGAGCTCACAGGAAAAGCTTCAAATTGGGATGGATACGAATTATTTTCTATGTGGCCACTCAAGGAACCATATTCAATTGGGAAAACATAGTGTCCAATAGCCTCTCAGCATGCATATCTTCAGCTTTGGGAGGGGTATCACAGAAGAAGTCAGAGTTCTACATGAGCTCTATCATAGTTGACTGTATACTGTGCACCCAGTCTTTTCCAACCTTGAGGTGTAATTGGGATAGGGACAAGACCTCTGTATACACTGTGTATAAATTATTGTGGGCACACAAATGCTATAGCTACTACAGAGAAATATGTGAACACTTCATCATGCCTTTGTACACTCTAATTTTCCTGACCGAGTGCAACTACATGTCCAAAGAAGTGTTCAAGGTCATTGAGGAATATGGAGACTATTATTTAACAGAGGAAGGGATGTATATCAGAATGTATGGGGGTTCCAGGGCACCTTCTCTACTCCCTAAATATTTCACTGATTATGTGCTTCATAAAGAGGTAGTTAGGTAGGTATATCTTGATGGTGTGGGGAGTTTCTTGTTCAAGAATAAAAAGGCAGCATATCCTACCATACCTTTCTGGCTAGGGAATTATAATTTTTCAAAGGTAAAATAGATTGCAGAATTCGTGCAGGAGTTGGAGCACTTCCGTTTTGGTGAGATGAACTTTCACAGGAATGACTCCTGGAATAAGGTAGCAGAACACTACAAAGAGGAAAACATTCATTTTGAGTATACCAAGTTCTGGGACAAGGACGAGGAAACATTAAGAAGTGCAAAGAATATGACTTCCTTAAAGAAGAGATTTAAATAGAAAATCACTACTGTGGGCAGAAAAGGCAAAACTTCACAGAAGACTAACACAGTTGAATAAGAAGAGGCCAAAAAGAGGGAAGAAGATGCTAGAAGGCTAGCACAAGAGGCAGGGAATTGGCTAAAGAATGAACAAGAAGAAAGAAAGAGAGCTGTAGAGGAAGCAGTGAAGAAGGAAGAGGAGGAGAAAAAGAGGAATGAAGAAGCAGAGATAAAGAAAAGACAAGAAGAAAGTGAAGGTCTGAGATTAACAAGATCTCAAAAAGACCAACAGACCACTAAATAGATGGATACACAGGGGGCACATGATCATATAGATCAAGGGAATGGACAAGATAATCCTGATCCTCAAGAGCCTGATACAGCTTCTGGAAGCACTCAAGGGAAAGCTGTGTTTCCTGGAATGAATTTGATCCCTTTCATGTAGAAAGAAGGGGAGGAGGTACCTGACTTCAGTACTATTTTCTATGACAAGGAGAAGAAAAGGATTGTTAAAAGAACCAAGAAAAAAGGTTGAAACTGGAGGACAATCTGGAAAGATGATAATGGATAAGAATTTGGTGTATGGGACATGTTGGTAATAACTCCCGATTGATTAACTATTCCAATGCAAAAGCCTATACTTATACAAATCTCATGGCGGTTGGGTTTCACCTTCCGCTCAGCCTGTTTGGCTTCCTATCTATTCATATTCCTATTTATTATTTATTTACAATAATCCTGACAGATTATTCTAACAATCCCCCTCTTAATCCGAAGGGGTGTTCGTAAGTCCGAGCATGTTTCTGAATCTTTCAAACTTTTCTCGTCCAAGCGCTTTGGTGAAGATGTCTGCAACTTGATCATTTGTGGAACAATGTTGAAGATGGACTGTCTTGGCCTCTACATGATGTCGAATCAAATGATACTTTGTGTTGATGTGTTTGGTTCGATCATGGAATCTAGGATTCTTTGCCAGCTTGATTGCAGAAGTATTGTCGACCAACAATGGAGTGGAGTTCTCTTGTTTTTCTTGCAAATATTCAAGTATCTTCCTGAGCCATAATATTTCTTTCGTTGCTTCAGCTGCAGCCACATATTCTGCTTTTGTTGTTGAATCTGCTGGAACTGACTGTTTGCGAGATCTCCATGAAATAGATGCTGATCCAAGACTCATAGTGTATCCAGAAGTTGATACTCATGTTTCCTTATCGCCATCAAAGTATGAGTCTGAGTACCCAATAAGTTTGAAGTCATCCACTTTAGAGTACTTGAGTCCAACGTCTTGAGTCCCTTTCAAGTATCTTAGAAACCTCTTTGCAGCTGACCAGTGTCCTTCACAAGGTTTATGCATGAACCTTGAAAGTATGCCAACAACATAAGAAATATCTGGTCTAGTGGTTGTAAGGTAGATAAGACTTCCTACAAGTTGTCGATACTTGGTCGCATCTTCAAATTCTTTTCCTTCACTTGATGTGAGCTTCATTTTCTATTCCATTGGAGTAGATATAGTATTGCAATCTGTCATGCAAAATTTGTTTAGTAGTTCTCCAACATATTTTTTTTGAGATAGGAATATGTACTTAGGATGTTGAGTGACTTCAATTCCTAAGCAATAGTGGAGATGTCCCATATCTGTCATTTCAAAGATCTTTTTCAAATCTTTCTTTATGGATGATATATAGCTCTCATTGTTCCCTGTCATCAAAAGATCATCTACATACACCACAAGATACACAACAGATCTTCGAACTTTCTTTATAAACAGTGTTGCATCATCAAGATCAAAATGTTTGAAATTTAGCTTCAAAAGATGCTTGGTTAGCTTTTCATACCATGCGTGAGGCGCTTGTTTTAGGCCATACAAGGATTTGACAAGCTTGCATACCTTTTGTTCTTTTCCTTTCACAACAAAGCCTTCTGGCTGAGACATGAAGACATTCTCTTTCAAGTCTCCATTCAAGAAAGCAGTCTTCACATCCATTTGATGAACTTTCCACCCTTTCTGAGCAGCCAAAGAAAGTAAGGTACGGATGGTAGCCCATTTTGTTGTAGGAGAAAATGTTTCTTCATAGTCAATTCCTTCTTTCTATGCATAGCCTTTTGCTACAAGCCTCGCTTTGTTCTTGTCAAGTGAGCCATCTGATTTGTATTTTTTCTTCTACACCCACTTGCAGCCAATTGGTTTGGTTCCAACTGGAGGGTCAACCAGCTTCCAAGTTCCATTCTTTATGAGTGCATCATACTCATTTTGCATAGCTT
>LPNX010679792.1:201240-310486 GCA_001517045.1 Pseudotsuga menziesii
ACATGATTTTGCAGGCAATATGTGCTGGCTCACCTCTTCACTGACAGTGGCAGTGATTACAGCTAAGGCTTTCTTGTCTTTTGTTCTCCAAATGGCCTTCTCTTTCTTTGATTCTGGAGGTCCAGGGTCTATGGTTATGGTCTTTCTGGCTGCTGTCTCTATTGTGGTGCCTTCGCAAATGCCGTCCCAAAGGTCATTGTAGATGAAGCCAGATTTGATCTTCCTCCACCATTCTGAATAGGTGTCTTTCCCAGTGAGGGTGGCACCGACTATAGATGCTATAGATTGCATTTTTACAACTATCAGTGTAATTTTCAAAGAGAAATAAAAAATTAATAACCTTGCAGGTCTACAGTCTCTGCCAAGGTGAATACAATTCAAGTTTATAGCAAATATATCAGTAGATACAAAATATATCACTGTCAGTCATACACAGGATTATATCGGTCACCAGCAATCAGTCAACATAATATACAGCATACAACATTTTCATATATTAGTCTCAGTATTCATCTCTAAGATTGGTCTGCAATATATCAATCTCAGTCTTCAGGCTCAGCAAGAATACTTTTCAGTCTTCACAGTCTGGACTAGGGTCTCGACAATCAAGAACACCACAGCTCGTATCTCAACTTCTCATTATCATCCAGCAAACAATCTTGTTATAATAATAAAACCAAATCCATTTTGTTATAAAAATAACAAAACCATAGATACCAGCTTTATAAAAATGGTTCACCGATATTTCATATATAAACGAGCTTTCAGGCAAGCAGCAATCTGCAGGCAGTAATCTCTTCACGCACAATACTCAGTAAGCTTCAGGCAGCGTGTACAATTCTCCAGGCAGCTTCAGGCTTGGTATTTAATACCAGAATGCAGGTCTTCACAATTCTCCAGGAAGCTTCAGCTTCAGGCAGCGTGTACAATTCTCCAGGCAGCTTCAGGCTTGGTATTTAATACCAGAACGCAGGTCTTCACAATTCTCCAAGCAGCTTCAGCTTCAGGAAGCGTGTACAATTCTCCAGGCAGCTGTATATCTCTGGCAAGCATTATTCCTCCAGGTCCATCACGCAGGCAATCTGTTCAGAAAAATTAGGTTTTAAGTAGCTCGAACGCAATGTATATCAATACACACAGTCAACGCATTATATATCAATGCAGTATCTCTCCAGGAGCAGTCTCTTCACGAGCAGGTTCACGCTGTCAACGCATCAGCAATGGCATCAGTCTTCAACGCTGGCTCTTCACGCAATGGAGGTTGCAGTCTTCAAGGTTTCATTTGATGAGGTTGCAGTCTTCAAGGTTTCCAGTCCTTCTACTCGCCCTTCAACTCGTCCTTCAAAAGTTGAAACTCAAAATTGTGGGGCCAAATCTTACGATCTTCACCAGCTCTCACTCTTATCAGCTCATAAAACAGTTTATGATTAAGAATTAGATCAACTACGGCCCACTGGAATGGGTCGCAGCTCTCACTTAAACTTAAACTCTTATCAGCTCAGAAAACACAGTTTATGATTCTCAGCTCATATCAGCTCAGAAAACATAGTTTACGATTCTCACTTCATAAATTAGGGTTTCACTTGGAGGAGGATTACCAGGAGTAACGCATGCAGGCAGGAGAGACTGGCAGGCAGCTCTGAAAGAGAAGATTGGCAGGCAGAATGGCAGCGTTCTGATAACACAGGGAGAATGGCAGGCATGCAATGCAGCCAGGAGTTATGGCAGGCAAATAGCCAGGCTCTGATACCACTTGTTGGTAATAACTCCCGATTGATTAACTATTCCAATGCAAAAGCCTATACTTATACAAATCTCATGGCGGTTGGGTTTCACCTTCCGCTCAGCCTGTTTGGCTTCCTATCTATTCATATTCCTATTTATTATTTATTTACAATAATCCTGACGGATTATTCTAACAGGACAGATGCAGATCCAAGAATGAAAACAAGAGTTGGGGTGGCATTAACCCAATTTACTAAAGATAATGTTGATAGGCTGATGAAAAATCTCGAGCAATCAAGAAAGAACACAACTCAATTAAAAGAAACACTGAAGAAAGAGAGGGCTGAAGGTCATAAGTTGAAGAGGAAATATGAGGACATGCAAAATGAAGTGAGGACCTCAAAGATAGAACTCCAGACTCTGCAGGCAAATAATATGGCTTTAGAAGTTTCTGTAGAGAAAATGGAAAAGGATGCTTAGAACAACTTAGCAGAATTACAAAGGCTACAGCTAGAGCATCAAGTGTTGAATACTGAGAAATATGACCTACAGGTGTCCTATGAAACTCTGAGTGTAGAAAAGGACCAACTCCAAAGAAGAATTGTTGAGTTAAAAGCAGAGAAGGCCACCATAGAAGAAAGAGAAAAACAATATCAAATACATGTGGCAGCCTTGGAAGAACAGAATGCTTCATTGACAGCATCACTGAAGGATGCTATAGAACAGAAGACAGACTTCCAGCATTTAAAAGAACATGTTCTCACTCAGAGAAGGAAAATCCACCATCTGCAAATGTGTGTTGAGGAAGAAAGATGTAAGATTTTGCAAATAGATAGCAGATTAGAAGAGATTTTGGATACTATGTCTTATTTTTTGGACAGATATCAAGAGATTCTAGAGATTCTGACGGGAAGAATAGTGTGGATAGAAACAAATGAGGAACCTCCTGCAGAGCTACCAGTTAAATATCGGTAGAGTTTAAGGATGGATTATGATTTATTGGATTTTGCAATCGATACTACAGAAGAATTCAAGAAAATTGTAAAGAAAATGAGAGGAGCATGTGCTGAATACTGCAGAAGGGTGATTTCTACATATAATAGATGCCAGATTTCAGTAAAGAGGATATTGGACACAATTCCAGAGCATAAAGTGTTTATAAAGCATCTACAGAATAGATATTAGGAAGACAAGCAAGAGATCCAACAAGTTAAGGATCTAGATGAACAGATCTTAAAGAATGTAGTCACACATGCGGCTATAAGTATACACCTCCTGGAGGATCAGCTGTGCCTGATTCCGACGAGAATATAAGTAGATAAGAATCAGGCTGCTAAGTATGAGATAAATATCCATTTTCTTGAACCCTCCGATTTTGAAGGCATAACAGCAGAGGCCCAGGCATGGAAAAATTTCATAAATGACCAAGCGGGCCCCTCTTCATGAAGTGTTCTATAAAATTTTGATTTAAAATGTAATATATTGTATAAATTATGAGCACTTACTACAAGACAAAATTTTGGGATTGAGAGGTTGGGGAAGCCCAAAATTCATTGGGGGCCAGCCCAAAGGTTTTGTTTTTTTGTATAAATATAGGAGAGTTTAGATGTAGAAAGGACTTTCTTTCCCAAGCAAGTTTTGAGAGATATTGTAAGAAGAACAACTTCCTTTTGCAATAAACAATTACAAGTTTCTGTTGGAGAAAGTTTGGTGGAATGTTTCAAATACTTTTCTATGGATCAGTTGAATGTGAACTATTTTGTTTTCATCTTATGTCCATTAACTGTGAGATCGGTCTAACTCATTGATTTTCTATTCATGTTATGAATATCTTATAGTTTATTCTGTGAAATGTTCATTGTGAGTAATGAAGGTCATCACAAACAATAAGCTACCTTGTTGTTCATATTTCTATTAATGTTCACATGTTCTGAAATAAATAACAACTATCTATAATTTCTCTTAATACATGCACAAAAATACATTACTCTTTGATAAATGATAATTTTTGCTCCATGCGGATAGGTTAGTTAGTTGTAGCTATTTTCTGGTTATTTGAGATTTAGATGTGAGAGAGGTAAGAGGAGAGGTACGAACCTACACATCACATTGTGACACTCCTCGCTATCTTTCTCAATTTGCATCTTTAGATAGGCACTTGCACGTCATAACTTAAACACACAAAAAAACTAAAAAATACACAGTGGACCGGGCCGAAACCGGTAAAACATTTTACTTGACCTACGATAGCTGGACCGTAAACCGGACGGATTCCCCATACCAAACAGTAATGGGCTAGTTGGGAACGTTTATTGGGGAGAATCCCTAACTGTTTTTACCTACGATTTTCCATGCCTCAACACAATTATTGGAAACAATGGCCCCAATGAGAGGGGGGAGAATCAGTGTGAGAGAAATTATAAAATGTTACCTTATTTTAATCAATCAGAGCATATCAATCATTATACCATCAATTGCATAATCAAATCCATCATGAGTCATAAGCACACCATCACATCAAAAGAGATGCAAGAATATATGGAATTTTGATCTTTATTTATTGAACATTGAAGACAACACTATTCTCGATTATAATTAGCACCAATTGATGAAAATAGCATCAACTCTCATAATAGGACCCAACCTAGTTTTCCTAGCTCCAACTAAGAAGGGTTTGAGGAGTCCAATCCTCAAGTGCAAGATTCTTCTTGCAAGAAATCATATGGCTCTTCTCTACACATCAATCTATGCTTCTTTGCACATCAATCTATGCTATGCGCATCAATCTCTACTCATCACTACTACTCAACACTGCTACTCATCACAGCTGCTCATCTCTGTTGTTCATCATTGTTTCTGATCACTACTGCTCATCCTTGCTGCTCATCACTACTGCTCATATATACTGCTCATCATTGTTTCTCATCACTTATGGTCATTACTGCTGCTCATCTCTATTTCTAGTCATCTGATGAGTCATCACTATATACTGATAAGTCATTTCATCTCCATACACTACTCATGTACATCATTGTACACCTCATCATACACAATTACTGAACAAGTAATTCTGCTATGCTTTCATTGAACATAAGGCATCCATCGGCATGCATCATCATCATAGGTATGCATCATCATCATAGGGTATGCATCCTCATCATCAAATATGCATCATCATCATCTGAGTATGCACCGTGTATGCATCGTCAACATCAAGTATACATCATAGTGCATAGGAGAGCATCATCACACTATGGTATGCATGTACATCATATTGTATAGGAGTGCATCAACATCATAGAGTGTACATCATTATCACATGCATTATCATCATAAAGTGTATCATATCATAGCATAAAGGTGTGCAATATCGTCATCATATCCTCCATAGTTACTTCAAATATATATACCAATATAGAGTCTCACATACTAAGATCAAAGATGAATTCTATCCATGAGAGACATGTTCCACCATAAGAGAAACCCAGAAGAATGAACCATACCTTTCTGAAGATCACAATATGAAGAAACAATAGAGAAAACAAAATAAACTCTATATCATGTCATCACATACCCCTCATAACAATCTTTCCAATGATCTAAGAGTTTTGTAATTCTGATTATGTATGAAAAAGTTATGCTAATTTTAGTGAAGATGCCCAAACATTTCTTGGTAAAAATGAACTGCTCCTCTGTTACTATGAAGAAACCTCAGACCAATCTCCATGAACTCACTTCTCTACATCCATCATTTACTGTTTTTGGTTTTTTTTATATACACATTAAAGTGGACATGTTTCATGCTATCCGACTTGTCTTCAAAGGTAAGAGTGGCAAGAATTTGAATTTTTAATTAAACATTGGAATTTGAATTTTTAATTTGACTTTTAATCGTCACACAAACTTCTTACCACTTCAATTGTCAAAACTTACCACAGAATTGCATGTCTTTTATTTTCCATATAATAGGGTTTCCACCACATAACCCATATGTATGACCAAGGGCTTCAAACTTCTTACCACTTCAATGGTCAAACCTTATGCATTTTTATTAATTATCTTATAAAACATCTGTCAAAGTCAACCACATCATTTAAAATTCATGGGAGTGTGTCCTCCACCTCTTCATAGGGTTGCATCAAGCCACTAGGGATTTTAATGGCATTCCATGTGCAAGGTGCCAGCATGGGCTTCAATCTTGTCACTAATGGACCATCATCAATCCAATATGTGTTTGGGTGGCTTAACCGCATCAAGTGCAAGCAATGGGCATGAAGGTATTCACAAGGTTCCATGAATTCATTAAGTCACCAAAGACCACATCATCATGTCATCTAACCATGTAAATTTCAAGTAGTGGGTTTCATGACCTTTGTAATGGCATCAGGGTATTTATTATAGGTTCCAAGTATTCATGGACTTCTCCATCATACCAAGGACATGTTCATGGGTTTCATATCCTATCAAGGATCATACAAGGTCGTCATCATCATACAAGAGCTGCATGACCCAATAAGGGTTGCAAGGTCATCAAACCACTTAGTGTGGGTCCAAGGTCTTCTTCGGGACTTCTTCAACTACCTCAGCCGCAACATGAGACCTCCAAGGGTCAATATTCATCATGAAATTACCTGTGGGGTATATATTCCTTCTCCTGAGGTACCATGACACCATTAGAGCATGAATGACCACATAATGGGTCATTAATGCTTCTCCAACCCATCTATGGATTCTCCATGATCCACAGGGGCTTCAACACAATCTCCACGGTCTTCATCATCTTTAACAAGGTGGTGGATTCAATATACAACCTTGTGGGTACAGGGACCTTGTCAACTGGGTATAAGGTGCTTCAAGGCACAAACCCACTCTGTAAGGGATCCAAGTCTCAAACCCACATTGCAAGGGGTCCAAGGAACTGCAAGTGGGACTTGGTGGAATCAATGACAATCTTTAGGTCCACTGCAAGTCCATGTTGGCATCAATGACAATTTCATCAACAAGATGACATGAGAATCTATCATCTAGAGAATGAGCTGATATCTCTAAACCCAGACAAGTTTGAAACCATGAATGACCTCTTCACCATGTTCAAGAACCTGGTGCTCCAGTTGAAGTAGTGTAAAGTTGAGAAGGAGGATGATCAACTCATCCTTTCCATCCTTTCGAAACTTGGCCCAGATTACTTAGTTTTTGTGTCCACCTTTCATACCAGGAATCTTACAATCCCGAATTGGAATATGTCGCCCCTCAATGCATTCATTGAGTCTCTCACTAATGAGCATGACAAGCTTGTCCAAATGGGAATCAGCAGATCCTTGAAATATCAAGCCTTGTTTGCTGGAGGACCCAAGGCTACGAATGGAAAGGGGAAGGAAAAGAACCAAAATACTAAGTTTGATTCTCCCAATACAAAGGAGAAACACCAGCATCTAGATGGGCCCTTAGGCTAAAGAAAGAAGAAGCTCAAAGGCAAAGAAGTAAAAGAAAAGATCAAATGTTCCAATTACAGAAGGTTCTTTCACCCTGAAAGCTCCTGCATGAAGAAACAACTTAATCAAATGACTCTTCTCCTTGAGAAGAATAACATCAATATTCCTAAAGGTGCAAGGAAGAGAGATAATCATGATCAGAACACACATCCTGAAAGAGGATATGCCCTCATAAAAAATGTTTCTAAGCCTAAATATCTACTCATTGAATATGGTGCTTTGAACCATATGGTGGCAAGAAAATATTCATTTTCATCCTTGTACTTCCACAACAACATCTTCATCCACATGGGAGATGTCTCTCAAATCACATCAAAGGGAAAAGGCACTGTCAAACTAGAACATGGAAGATTAAAAAATGTTATGTATGTGCCCTCTCTGGATTCAAACCTGTTGTTCGTTTATCAAATGACACACACAATTTTTCCCAGGAGAGTATCATTCAACCCGGATGATGTTGATATCTTAGATATTGCATCTAGAAAACTCATTGCAAAAGGCATAACGAATCACTCTGCTAAGACCTATGAGTTCTCCAAGTTTGTTCTTCATGCAAAGCCTACCGCCCTTCTAACTCAGGGGAACAAGGTCAATGGGATATGGCATGAAAGGTTTGGACATTTTAATTCCAAATACTTGCAGCAAATTCAAAAGAATTCCATGGTGGAAGGCCTCCCTACCATCAAAACCTCCAATGGAATTTGCAAAGGTTGCTTTGTCGGCAAGCACCCTGAGCATAAATTTGATCGGGGAAAGGAAAGATGAGCTACATGTATTTTATGGATGATCCACTCTCATATCAATGGTCCTATCACTACAACCTCCATGAGTGGTTCAAGGTATGTGCTCACTTTCTAGATTCACATGGGTCTATTTTCTCAGGAAAAAAATTGAAGTTCTTGAAAAGTTCATAGATTTTAAGGCTTCTATTGAGAATGATTATGGGAGAAATATCGAAGCTCTTAGATATGGTAATGGAGGATAATTCATAAAATCTAAGCTTCTGCAAATTTGTGCTAAATATGGAATTAAGATACATCACTCCATCACTGTAGCGGAAAGGAAAAACCAGGCCCTAAAAGAGATGACCACCTGCATGCTTGAAGCTAAAGATTTGGATGCAAATATTTGGGCTGAAGAAAGGAATGTTTCTGCCTACATTCAGAACAGGGTCATTCATTCATCCATAAAAGGAAAAAACCTTTTGAAGCATACTTTGGTCACAAACCGGATGTGTCCAATTTCATAGTTTTTGGGTCCACTACGTGGGCTCGAATTCCACTAGATAAGAGGAAGTCTTTGCAACTGTAGAATATTGTGTGTATGTTCATTGGGTATCCATAGGAATCAAATGGATACAAACTCTTGAATATCAGAACCAAAAATATATTCATAGAGAGAAGTGTCCCCTTCCAAGAACCTCTCCAAGATGTGAAACTAGTAGAGGAAGAAACTACTGAAATTCCCTCTCTTTGTGCTGATGATTCAGATGATGAAAATGCAAGTGTGAGCTATGATATTTCAGATATTATGTCTGATATCAGTGAGAATGATTTATCAGATTCTAAATCATATCCTAATGTTCCCCCTCATCTCCCAAAATGGGCCTAAAAGACTCTCTCTTCTACAGGGTTAGATGCTGGAAATCTTGTTGATCCAAGGAGAACTCAGTCAGATTTTCAAAGAGCAGGTATTGATCTTTATTGAAATGATTATTTTCTTTCAGAGACCTGCTATATTATTCTTGGGTCTGATCCTAAGTCATATTATCATGCTCGAAATGATCCTATATGGAAAGATGCAATGGGTGAAGAGTTCAACTCTCTCCGAAAAAATGCAACTTGGGAGCCAGTTTCCCTTCCACATGGGAGGAGATTTTTTCAATGAAAGAGGGTATATCAGAAAAAGGTTTCTGCATATGGATCAAAAATAAAATATAAAGCACATCTGGTAGAAAAATTATTTTCCCAAGTCCAAGGAGTGGACTACAGTGAGACCTTTGCGTTAGTGGCCAAAATGGATTCTATAAGGCTAGTTTTGGTCATTTCTGCATCCAAACACTGGGAGTTGCACCATATGGATGTAAAAAGTGCTTTTATTCATGGAAACCTGGAAGAATAGATATAAATAAATCATCCTAAAGGCTACACATCAGATCATCATTGGTTTGTAAGCTACAGAAATACTTGTATGGCTTAAAACAGGCCCCAGGAGCTTGATAAGCCAAAATGGATTCCTTTTTTCTATCAAATAAATTTGAAAGATGTAAGTCTGATACAAATGTGTAATTTAAGCTATATGAAGGTAATTTTATGATAATAGTGTTGTATTTTGATGATAGTTTAATCACAAGAAGAATCCTTGCTTCAATTTTCTTTATAAAAACTACTTTACATGAAGTTTTTGAGATGAGTGATCTAGGCTTGTTGAGGCAGTTTCTCGGGCTAGAAATAAATCAATATTTTGATGGGATTATGTTGACATAATACAAATATGATTCATACCTATTAATTATGTTTAATATGGCTTATTTTAAGTTTTTTTCTTTTCTCTTCTTCCCAAGAATCTGTCTTGAAGAGGGAAACACTACTCCACAAGTGGATTCTACTCTCTACCGCCAGTTGATCAGAAGCCTTCTCTACTTGATAGGTTCAAGGCCTGACATTTGTTATTCCATTAATGATGTATCAAGATATATGCATCAGCCTCATGAGCTTCATTGGAGGGCATCCAAGAGGATTCTATAGTACGTGTAGGGTGCAAGATCCTATGGCATTCACTATGCTACTGATTCCGAGCTAGAATTGGTAGGATTCACAGATTCAGATTGGGATAGAGATAGCCTTGATAGGAAGTCTACCTTTGGATATGTGTTCATGTTTTGTGGTGGTCCTATTTTCTGGTCAAGAAAAAATCAGGCTTCCATTGCATTATATTCAGTAGAGGCAGAATACAGGGGAGCGATCAATGCATGCATCTAGGCAGTTTGGCTACAAGGTATTTTATCCGAGTTTGATATTTGTAGTGCTTCATCTACTATAATTTTTTGTGACAACCAAAGTGATATCAATATGTCAACAGATTGGATTTAGAAATAGAGAACCAAACACATTGAGATCCACATGCACTACATAAGAGAACTTGTGCATGATAGGATAATTGTTCTACAATATTGCCCCACAGATGAGCAAATTGCAGACATTTTCACCAAGAAATTTACTGAGAAAATGTTCACTTACCTTCGTTCACTGCTGCAGGTGAGTTCATCATGGTGAATTCAGTTACTTATTTAGTGTTCATTTTGAGGGGGGGTTTTCTTTCCCACATGGTTTTTCCTCTTTTCCTCACTTAGAGTTTCTTGATCATTTTAGAGTTAATTTTTGTAAAGGGTGACCTATGGCCTTTGTTGTCGAGGCCCTATTATTTTTTTACTCCTCCACATTAGTATAGCTTAGGGGGGGGGTGAGGCATTGGAGTCATTATTTACCAACACAACACATCATTATTTAGCATAATTGGCCTAATTTACCATTTATCCTAAGTTATTGGCTTGAATATGTGACTGCATCATCAACTAGATCATCCTCCTTCAATCAAGGAGAAAATATGGGTTGATCTGCATGACCTAAGTGCCCCAAATCAGTTAACTGATGGTTATTCCACCTACTTTCAATTAAAATACAGCTGGAAAGGTGCCTCCATCATTATTTTGCCTGTTTTTGGCAATTTCCATTTAACTGGAGTGATTTAAGGTGCCTCCAACAAATTCTGGTGACTCAATTCAATTCAGTTCAGTTGATCTCACCTAACTGAAGTTAGACATGCACCCTCACCTACTGATTGACATGCAATTGAGTTCTATTCAGTTAGAATCAGTCTAAACTGCCTTCGATTTAGTTAGAGTCAATTATGGTTGTGATTAGTGGTTAACTGATGTGTTCAGTGGTGTCTAACAGACTGCTAAGACACTCTCATGTATGAAATTTGAATGACCTCCTTGGGATTTGAATTTTTTGGATATTCATGCCAGTGTATGACATTGTATCTCTACATTAATGAAGATAATATACAGTTGCAACTCCTAATTACAATGCTTTCATGTCATTTTTCTGTGTAATTGATCCTTGAATCTTTTGTAAGTTTTGTCTTGGTCCTCAGATTGTTGTGACTCAAATTTCATATTTTTTCTTCACTATAATATTTGATAGTATCCACAACGATCTCACTATTATATCTCTCCAAAATACTATCGAACCAGAAGTCAATAACCCTCAATATTGTGTTATCAACATTCTTTAGCCACCGAATCAACTGTAGCGTCCAACTCTAAGGTTCTCCTCCTTGGAAATTCTTCTTATGGAGCGTCATCCTAGCAAACCACTCATATAACACAATAGGAATTTTGTTGAAGTAAATTTCATGAATATCAGAATAGACGTACCTTCCCAACTATTCTCCTGGAGTCAGTTGTGGATTTATGTTTTCTTCCTAAGCAAATTCTCTTGCCTTCTAATTGAACCAAGCTTGAATCTATGGTTTGGTCAGATTCCAAAACATGTCCCCTTCACAATGATTCTAATCCCTGCAACATAACCATTTGTTGGCACAAACTCACATTAACCTAGTTTCATACCAATAGGTACCAACAAACCCCAAGATACCGAACCAGAAGGAGTTGAAGCCTTCCAGCAGCATCTGTGATGCAGGTGAAGTTTTACTCGAAGTACCTATGGGAGTTGCAAGAACCAAGCTTCCACAGCAGTGAAGGGGATTTATACTACCATATATTCCGACAGGAAACCCCAGTGTGACATAAATTCATACTATTAGTACTAACCAGCTTCCTTTTTATCTTATATTGAACCATTAACATACATTATCATTCATTAAACACTTATCATTCATAATTAAGAAATTAATAGAACATATCATACATAAATAATGAAGAAAGTAATAGAACATATCAGACATAAAATATCACCATGATTTAACATGGAAACCCGAAAGAAAGAAAACCACAAAAGCGCTTGTTTATTCATAAGAGTCACAAATTCAAACACTTCTTGTCCCTGCACTCAGATTACAGACACTATCTTCATCATCTTACATAGATCTATGCACACATCCTGCATATTGACTCATACTCTGCAACTCAACTCAGTCTTCGACTCAAAACAACATTACACCATTCAACTGACTTACTTGATTTCAATTTCTTACTTTTGACTCAAAATATTACCTCCCTAAATGCCCAACCCATTAAATATTTATATGATGTAATTTCCAAATTTACATCCCATTCTACTATTCAACCCATTACATACGTGGACAAAATCCCTAACTAATTGACCAACCTTTCGGTTGGACTTCTTTAAAATTGGTAATTTTCCTCACCTTCTGTCGAAATTGTCAGACTTGTACCCTTCTGTCATGACCCTTTGACCGAACTTTGCAAAAACGGGTACCAAAGTTCTACGACCAAAACCTCGGGCCAACATGAAGCAATTGAGGATAAAAACAATTGTTGTTAGAATTTATAGGAAGATGCATTCGAAAGTGCAAGAGACATTGAAAAGTTGAAAGGAAAAGTACAAGGCTTAGCATGATTAACCCATAATTGAGAAAATATTCAAGGTGAGAACAGAGTTTGCTTGCATCCGAACAAGGAAATACTACATGGTCATGGTAAATAGATGATGTATTTGCACAGGGGATTCACTTGTTGACCAATATCCTATCACGTTAGTTCATATTGTGGGTTTTAAAATTATTAAAAATTGAACCAATATATTGCAGGTATTGGGGGGGATGAGAGGTTTAAGGTGGGGGTGGATGGGGTGGTTTATAAGGATTGAGGTATAAAAAGGGGTGGGGAGGAGGTTTTAATTATTGGGAGGGGGTTTCAACAAAAAGAGTTTGGGTCAATATCTATGGAAAATAATGGTATTCTTTAATATCCCACGATCGAGCGTGCTATGTGAGATGTTCACTAAGTGAAGTCCCCATGTGTATTTGTGGTATAATCCTTTTGATGTGTTGGAGAATGTGTGTGATGATGCCTACACAATTACTATATCCCCATATATGCACATTTACTTAGTAGTGAATGTTGAGAATCTAAAACTCTACGAGCATTATGTGTTGGACTAAGAAACTGATGAGAAATTCCTACCTACCATAGAGGATTTTGCACCAAAAACTCATCTAGAGCTAGTAGAAGAAGTCCGAAACAACTAGACGAAGGGAGTATGAACTCTAGAAAATTGTGATGAAAGGAAAACTTCCATAAAATCCCAAATGGTACTCAAGGGAGAAGATAGAATAAACATTCCCTCACCGCATTCAATAAAAATATTTGTGGGACTAAAATTCTTCCAAAATGGGGAGGTATGTTTTGAAATGTATCATTATAGAATTTGTCATCTATTTTTGTAATTTTTGGGTGGAAATTTTGGAGGTATTAGCTTGTAGGGCCCATTTTATGGGTGTTATACCATTATTTTCCACTCTAGATACTCATTGAGGATCCATTGATGTCATATTGCTAAAATACCCTCTTCTACCCTTGATTTACTCATTTCTTATAGAATGAGCAAGTTTTGAAGAGATGAAAATGTAATGAGATGGATCCGCTTCCTTATGAGATTGTTAACTCAGAGTCTTGAAAATCACTCAGATTTCACTAAGTTCCAGGATTCTATATATAAGGAAGAGGATTTTGAAAGGAAAATGGGCGTTTGGTCTTTAGGGATCTTTGATCTTGGATTTGGATTTTGGGAAGAAAAAACATATATAAGTAAATGTTGCACAATTGTGGAGAGACCCTTATATACCTTTGCCTTGACTTGGATATGAGTTACCCTTGCTTCATAGAGAGTTGTGGAGGAGTTGGATCAAGGATCATGAGGTATCGTACATCATTTTTGTAATATCATAGATCACATAAGGTTACCAATAATACATACTAAAACATACATATATAACAGAGACAAGAGACGAGAACAAGTAGGTGAATTAACAGATTATATTACATGAATGAGTCCATACAACACAGAGAACTGAACTGAGTTCTCATCTGGCTCAATGGCCTAATATATATGATTACAAAACAGTTACAAAATAACTACATGTCGGTTCAGTGAACCGACACAACCTTAGGTGGCCGACCTAATCTCTAGTTTAGTCGGTCGACCGACTTAGTCGGTTGGTTGACTTAGTTGGCTGATCGACTAAGTCGGCTATCATTCAAGTCGACTTATCGAATTTCTCCTCCTACATATCCCCCATGAACAAAACATTTATTCATCCCAAATAAATCGGGAGGTACAAAATTCATCCTGTCTGGTTTCAATAGTTACTGTGATGTGCCTGGTCTTCATGGGCTGTGAAGTCTAATGGTCGGTCTTTTCTGTACATAGGCTTCGACAATGGCTGGGGCTGTTACTACGAGGTGATGTTGGAAATCTATCCAACTTTTCAAAATATTTTGGATTTCGATGGTAAGTGTGGTCAGGCTTGATAGGATCAACATCTTTTCTGAAATAGAGACTTCTGCTATTCTCTCCATGTCGGGACCCATAAACTGGTCCTTTTCCTCTGCAGTCTCGATAAGTCGTTTCATTTGTGGACAGATGATGTCGAATTTTTATAAATTGGGGACAGCTTGTTGTACCTACTGATGTGCTTCCATCTCAAGTTTCTGCAGCTTGGCTGTTTCAAGCACTATTTGTTCTTCTATTGTGGTTCTGAGTGCTTCATCAGTGGTTTTCCTGTTTTCCAATGCCTGGATCCCATGTCGGGTCTACCTAGTTTGCTGGTAGACATGCATGTAGTAAGTAGGCCAGTCTCTCAGTATTTCTTCAGTTATGACAGAATCCTCCATGTGATCTTGCAGCACTTTATAAGCTTCAGAAAAGGTGGTGTGTTGTGCCATTAGGAGTCGAGCAATTTCTTGTTTTTGTTCTTCCTTTGTTTCCTAAATGTGTGCTTGGAGTGTCGACACCATGATTTCGAATAGCTGATATGCCCTTTCGAGTGGTTTGTTGGTGTCGACCTCTATGGGGCCCAACATTACTGAATGGGCCAGGTTCCTACATTTGTTGAGAAACTTGACCTGTTCTACGACTTTGTCGTCGAGTTCCTTGCATCTCTGCTCACTCCTCGTCTTTGCTTCTACTGCTAGGGTCTTGAGGATTTGTCCTAGCTCTGCATCGGTTAGTGAGGTTGCATCTTTCAATTTGATATGAACCTTTGATGGTTTTCCATGATGTTCCTTATTCTATTTCTCCTTCTTCTTCTTATGCTTTTCCTTCTTTGTTTGTGTTGGCACCTGTGTACCCGCAAAAGTCGAGTCAAGATCTTTGGTTTGTGGGATAGTGGTTGATGGTTTCTCTGGTTGGGGAGGTGGGATGGCTACTGCCTCTGGTTGGTTAGATGCAAAGGCTACAGAAGTGGATGCAGTTGGTGCTGATGGTTGTGGTGGGGCTTGCTCTGAGTCGGGGGGTGGTGGTGGTGGTGGTGGTGAGGGAATTAGTGAATGGTCGGGAGTGATTGGGTTGGGGGAAGTGTGGGTGAGTGGTGGGTTGTCGGGCTGGGGAGGTGAGTCTAAGTCAGAGAACATTTGGTTAATTTGGAAATTTATGTCCTCCTCGGTTTCTTCTCCTCCAGTCAGTGCAGTGGCTGGTAGGTTGGTTTGGGGTGCAGTCGGAGTGATAGTCGCGGTCCTATGTGCAGTCACTTCAGCTTCCTTTTCAGGATTTCTCTCAAAATTCGAAGTGATAGTTGCAAAGGTTCGGGACTAGAATTCATGTCTGGGTTGGTATCCACCGACCTTGAAGAGAGGTGCTTTTTTAGATATCTTATGTGCCGACATAAATATATCAGGTAGCTTCTCAATGAATTCCTGCAAATCTCTATCTTTATCGAACTTTTCCTTCACAGCTTTCGACATCGTACTTTTGCACAAGTCAAGTGGGCTTACTAAATGCTGTTCTGGCACTTGCTCCTCTGTTACTTTTTTCGGGGATGGAGGTGGAGGCGACGACACAAGATCAACAACATTTTCAGGCGTCGTTGTGTGGGTGGTCTTGGCTTTCTTTGGTCAACCCGGTAGTGCTCCTGCGTCGACAAATATCTGGAATTGGGTTTCCATCGGCACTTTATTTGCTGTGGCATCCTCTATTATGTCAAGGGCCGTAGCTGCTAGTTCCTCCTCATCGTCTGATGATTCAGCAATGATAAGCTTGTGCTTACCTTTTCCTTGTTGTTGTTGTTGTGTCTTTAACTTCTTCCTTACCGTTGCTATCTCTTTCGACAATTTTTTAATAATGCATTTTGTGATAGCATACTCTGGGTTTTTTGGTTCTATCTCTCCCCTTGGCTCCTAGGTCAGGACGAGAATTTCTGTAGCCAGAGTAATTACCTGCTGCTCTGGCTGGGTTTCTTCTGGCTGTGGTTCTGCCCTTTGTGCTGTCGGAGGTTTGATGATGATTTGAAGTCGGCCAGTGTGTTCGACCGGTGTCTCCTCCGACATAAAGGTGCTGATGTAGAGGTTCAGCTCATAGTCTTCCTCTTTCTCTTGGTCAGTTAGCGGCTCCTCAATTGAGAAGTCGCTCTTCTTTGCTATCATTGGTACTAGTATTTTTGTTTTAGCTTGTCGAGACAGCTCCCGAAAGATCTGGTCGACCGATGGATAATAGTCGAGGGCTTTTGCATTTGAGTCGTCTCCTTACATGTACCACACCGAGGTATGGTCAAGTTCTAGCTGGATGTGGGAGTTTATCGGTAGACTTCTTCGGATGTTTTGAGGAACCCTCTATCTAGTCATGTGGACTTTGAGCTATTGAATCCAGTTCTCCAACAACACTTTTCTATTTTCAAGTTCCTGCAAAGTTCCTCTCTGAGAGAATGGTTTGAATCTCCACATGTGGAACCTTGACAGTTCCTGAAATATTGGGTTCCCCTTTGGGCAGATATGGTACATGACTATCCATATGATGAGGGAGGGGAACTTGATGATTCCTCTCGTTTCTTGGCATCTTTCACAGATGGTCTTGACCATGTCGACGACATATTCAACCCATCTATATATCTTTCCATCTGTCGCAATGGTATTGACAGATTCTAGCATGTCTAATTTGAGGTCGCTACCTCGACCTACCAAGGTGAGTGTTATTGCTATTATTTTGGCCACAATATATGGCATTCAAGTTGTGATTTGACTAATCATCAACCCCTTCGATTTTTTGCCCGAAGCTGACCCAGTTAGTTCTTTGACCACTCCTTCTTTAATCTCGACTAGTACTGGGTATCCTATGTTTAAGAGACCTGTCAGCTTGGAGATGACTTCTCTAGAGATGTCGACCGGTTGGTCGAAGTAGAACTGGCCATTGTGGTACCGGCTTATGATGAATTTTACAGCGGTTTCTTTGGTGCCACCAAAGCTGGCCATGAGCGGTGCATTGACATAGTTGAATATGGTGTTGTATTTCATTTTCTCCGTAGCTTGAGTGGGATTCTTTTTGACATAAGCCCATTCTTGCATCTCGGTCTAGAGTTTTTTCCATGAGTTTTTGAAGCTCTAGTCTGTTTGGGTGCCATTGTGTCGGTTTGGTTGTCTACTTCACTAAGGGAATCTCAGCTTTCAGTCGATTGGATACTCTGATGCTCTCTCTGTATGAATTGTGGTGAATGATCCTTTGGTGGTCTAGTATTTATAGGCGATGCTGCGGGTGTTTTCATTGATGACTGTATTAATGGCGGACGTGATGTTCCAGTTGGAACACTTGAGTGTGCGTTAATGGCGAATTGCTTTCGGCGCTCGATGTCATGAATGCGCGATGGGACTATCGAGGTTGTAGGTCAATGTTGGTTATGAAAATGGTTGATGGAAGTGGTTGGTCGATGAAAATGGTCGATGGGCATGATTTTGGTTGTTGAAATGGTTATTTCTTGTCATAGTTTTCTGCATGTACGGTATTATTTTGCTTTTTTGCTTTTTAGGTTTTTACAGCTTTTGGTTTACGGTTATGGTCATTATAGGATTTTTTTTTTTTTTTTAGTGTTTATAGCGTTTTAGTCGGGCTCCATTAACGAGTTTCCGAAATAATATTCCTTGTAACATCCTTAGTCAAACTGATCCGTTGGTATGTATCTCTTCATCAACGTAGGGTCCCATCCATTATGTATGGAGCTTTTTAGGTTTACCTTTTACTTGACTATTGTATAGTAAAGCAAGTTCTCCTACCGACAAGTTTTTGTTCTTGATGTTTCGGTCGTGCCATGCTTTTTGTTGTTGTTTCTGAATTTCTTGATGTCGTATTGCCATTAGTCGGTGT
Source organism: Pseudotsuga menziesii (assembly GCA_001517045.1). Taxonomy (NCBI): domain Eukaryota; kingdom Viridiplantae; phylum Streptophyta; class Pinopsida; order Pinales; family Pinaceae; genus Pseudotsuga; species Pseudotsuga menziesii. The sequence goes on from LPNX010679792.1 coordinate 219,794, forward strand.
TCTTTGAGTTTGCTTAGTGGCAATAGTCGGTCCTTTCTTCCTTATTCGACATCGACATGTAGGATCTCTGCGATGATAGGTGTCTATTGTCGGAAGTGTAGTGGAACTACTGATTCTTGTCCATAGACTAGTCGAAAAGGAGTTTGGTTGGTTGAACGTTTATATGTTGTTCTGTATGCCCATAATACTGCAGGTATTTTCTAGTCCCAGTCGTCCTTATCAGCATAACATATTTTGGTAAGTCCTCTTGTTAATGTTTTATTAAATGCTTCAATTGCTCCATTCGACTGAGGATGGTATGTTGTGCTCTGACGATGGTCGATTTGGAACTAGTCGGTTAGGGTTTTGATAGTTCTGTTGATGAAGTATGTTCCCTGGTCGCTAATTAAGGTTAGTGGACATCCAAATATGGGGATGATATTCTCATAGATAAACTTAGCAGCTATCTCACTAGAACATGTGTCGACTGGTTCAGCCTCTGACCATTTAGTTACATATTCGATTGCAGTTATGATGTACCTTGCGCCTATTCTTTTTGCTGGTATAGGAAATGGTCCTATGAAGTCTATGGCCCAAATTTCAAATGTCAAACTTGGGTTCATCGATATCAAAGGAATTTCTATGCTAGGCATGGGTTGACCTAGTCGTTGACATCTGTCACATTGAATGACAAAATTTTTGCAATCTCTATGGAGGGTTGGCCACCATAACCCTGACTATTGGATTTTTTTTGCAGTTGTGTCTACCTGGAAATGTCCTCTTGCAGGTCCATAATGTGCTTCATGCATAATGTTGTCTCATTTGTGTTCTAGTACACACCTTCTGAGGATGTCATATAATCCCATTTTGTATAAGAATCCATTTATAAGACTGTATGGTGCAGCCTTCATAGCTAAGATCTGCTTCTTCTTCGTACTCATTCCTTCTGGTGCATGTCCATCTTCCAAGAACTGGGCTATTTCTTCTAATTCTGTTGGGACTGCTTCTATCCGAAATAAATGTGCATCAGGTAAGTCATCTTCGACTCCTGTCAGTTCTTCTCCTGTGTTGATTCAGGATAAATGGTTGGGACCGACATTTAACTTACCTGGTCTAATGACAACTTTGAATTCAAATTTTTGGAATAATAGTAGCCACCAACAAATCTTTCCATGATGTAGTGGTTTATTGACAAGATACTTAAGTGTCTGATGGTCTGTATAGAATATAAATGGGTTAGCTAGAAGATAATGTCGATATTTTTGTAGTGCAAAGACCATTCCTAGTGCTTCTCTTTCTGTTGTCGAATAGTTTCTCTCAGCCTTGTTTAACTTTTGGCTACTATAAACTATAGGATAATCCACTCCATCATCTCTTGCTTGAGTTAAGATTGATCCTATTGCTAGGCCTGATGCATCAATATGAACATGGAATTTGATCGACCAGTTTGGAAACCTTAGGATTGGTGCTTTGACTAGTTTTCTTTTTAATTTCTCAAATTATATGTGGCACTCTTCTGTCCAGTTGAATTATTTATCTTCCATTAATAGTTCTTCAAGTGGATAGGTCATATCTAAATAATATCTTATGAATTTTCTGTAATAGCCTGTGTGGCCAAGTAGCACCCTGACTTGTTTTGGGTTTACTGGTGGTTTTAGGTCGAGGATAATTTTGATCTTTGTAAAGTCAACCTTAATACCTTCCTTACAGACAATGTGCCCTAATAATATCCCTATGGGGGTCACAAATATGCATTTCTTGATGTTTAGGGATAGTTGAATTTGTCGACATCTCTCCAACATAATCCTGAGCATTTGCAATGATCTTTTAACATGGAGTATATTGTCCAATCATCAAAGTATAATGCCATGGTCTTGTAAATATATTCCTGAAATGTTTTGACAACAATTCTAGAAAATACTGTAGGTGTATTTTTTAATCCAAAAGGCATAACCTTGTATCTTTCCTTGTATCTTGTATCTTGGTATTTGTGTAGTATGTACATTGGTAGGTTGTATGGTAGGGTATTCCCTAATATTCTTCTCAAAGATTTTTGGGACAATGGACACTATGAAGCATTGTTGGGTGGTATTTTCTTGCACTTTTTTATTAGTACAACACCCTCTTGCTTGTGTTTCATAGTTCTCGATCTCCCAATCATATAATTCTGCGTCTAAATTATAACCAACTAAGTCTTGGTTGCCTAAATGAAGTTCTCAGTAGATATTAGGTTCTATATAATCTGCATTGTTTTGAATCTGGTAGAGTTATCGGACGTCGACTTCTTCATCAATAGGTTCAGTCCAAGGTTCTACTTGAGATGGGTGAATAGGTACAATGATCTTTTGTCCATTTCCTTTTAATTTGATTCTCTCTTTGTCCAGGGATATCGATGCTTTCATATTTCTACCCCAAGGTCGACCTACTAACGCTGGGAAGGAACTGGATCCTTCCTTAGGGTCAATGATTTTGAAGTCGACTTTGGTCGAGATTCGTTTTATAGTTGTGTCAACGTTTTTCCAGACTTTGATAGGTTCAATTAGGCCCTGGTCGGATAGTTTCAGGTATATGCCTGACTCATAGAGTCGAGGTCTGCCCATTTGTTCCCAAGTGTCACGAGTCATGATGTTTACTTGTGATCCAAAGTTGAGAACTACTTGTCGGACATGGTATCCTTCGATTTCCAGGTTGACAAGTGTGTCGGCATCTCCTTTATCTTTTTTATTTAAGCTGCAAATGTTCTTTTTTTGTTTTTCGAAGTTGTTATGTTTTAGTTCATATAGTAAGTCAATGAACTAAGAGACTGAGTTGTCTTTTTGTACATGCTATATTAATTTGTTTATTGCGTTATGTCGATTGTCATGATCTTGTTCTTGTTGTGAAAATTCTTTGAATACATTGGTTGCTTCTTTGTATGTTTGTTTTTCTTTAAGTGGATCAGGGTAGATATTTTTCTCTTTTATTTTGTTGATTCTTAGGTTATCACTTCCTATTTTTGTTCCTTGTCGAGTTACAATATGCAATTTTTTTGTGTTTATTACATCATTTTTTGCACACACGACAAGACATTAACATTTTTCTTTGTATTTATTTTTTCCAACATGGTAGGGAAATCCTCTAGTGAGTGATCCCCTACTCCACAATGAGTAAAATTTTTGAGGTCAGTTCTGTATTTATATAGACAGTCTGCATACTGATGTCCCTCCTTATAACATGTAAAGCATTAGATGGGTCGATGTGGTCAGTTGTCGTGATTCCCATGGAATCGACCTCATCCTCTATAGCCTCCACGTTGATTGTCATACCGGCGCTCGTATCTTTGACCTTCATATCTCTGACCATTATGATCATTTGGTAAGTTGTTTTGCTCATTATTTTGTGCAACTGCATTGGTTTGGTAGAATGCATGATAATTTTGTCAGTTCTTCAAGTTCAAATGACATTCGACTGTGTTATGATTTTTAGTTTCACAGATTGCACACCAGGATGCCTTGTTGTTCTTCAGGTTGAACGGACAATATTTTGTCGAGTGGTTCCCATGCTCCTGGCAAATGTCACAAAAACATTTTGTCTGTACGAATCGAACATCCTGTTGGCTGTATTCTTGTCAACAGTTGTCTTTGGAGTGTCCGGCCGTTGAGCACTTTGTGCACCAGATATCCTGATTTTTGAGGTTTAACTCCTTTAAAGACTTCTACACACTCTTGAGTTGTTCTTCTAATATGTGATCAGTGGAGTATGCTGGGATGTCCTCATCTATTTCCACTTGGAGAGCTTTTGTAAGCGCATCTTCATAAGATTTGAATGTTTCCAGACTTATATGTCAGCAGACTTTCTGAGATAAACCTGCAAGAAACCACTGGATTAGTAATTGTTCATCTATAACATAGTCCAACTGGCTCAGAAGGTCTTTCCATTGCTTATCATAGTCGTGGACAGTTTCTCTTGGCTTCTGTGATTTTTTTTTTATTTTTTTCACTGCCAAGTGTTTGGCATCTGGAATTTTGAAAAATGATAGAAATTGCGCTTTGATCTCAGCTTTGGTTGTTCTAGGTTATCTTTCAGAAAAGTTCATATACCAAGTTAATGCCCTTTTCCTCAAGGCACCGACGAACTGTACCATTTGTTTGTCTTCGTCCGCAACTTGGTTGGCCTCCCAAGTCGACTCATAAACGAACCAGTGTCGTCTGGGGTCCTCATCCCCCTCATATAGAGGAATGTGTGCTGACCCGTGACCCATGTCAGAATCACTGTCACTGCTCTCAGGAGGTGGCGGTGGTGGGGTTATTGGTTTATTCGTCTCTACGGGGCTATGGTCAACGAAAATTTCGTTCCTGTCAGTTGTTGATTCTTCTTCGACCGGCAGTCGGTTGATGTTGAATTCATTTGTCGATGGCCCATTGCAACTATTTGTCTGCAGTTCTGAATGTTCTGTGTCTTCCAAAGCTGTATTTGGCAGGGGGGGGTTCTCCTTCATGTGTTGGTAAGAGTAAGTGGATACTTCGGTTGGAGGGTACCACTTGAAAGGTAACTGAATTTCCTTCCTCTAGTCGACGGATAATGGGGTGTCATCCAGTGTATGTTTCATCGTCTAGTCGACTCCATATACCAAAGTCACCAATATTTTGTATCTGGGTATGCGGATTCAACGAAGAGATGGTTGTTCCTTCATGGGGAGCTCTTAATTAGAGAACTTTTGGCTACTCTATCCATAATTATTCCTCCATAGGGGACGCCTCTTCTTCCATGCCTTCTTCATGTCGGTCATGACCCGACTCTGGCGGATTCCCTTCCTGGTTAGTTGCCCTAGGAATCCTTCCTCTATGCAGCACAGAGGCTCATTCTCATCTTGCTTCCCTCCTTTGTTGTCTCTCTTCCCTCTCTATTTTCTAAATGTCCGACATACCGTTGTGTGATACTATTCTCTTGATTCCCCTTTTGGTCGACTTCTCATTACTAGTGAATGGTATCTGCTTCTAGTCAACTAGAATCCACTCCACTTTATCTCGACATATGACCAGCTACCCCCCATAGCCTACTCGATGCTTTTTAGAAGGCCCAAATAGTTCGGTCTACTTGCTTAGGAAGTATTCCCACTCCCTTTCTGCAATGAATTTTTTCCACTTCTTTTTCTTTTTTGCCTAGTTAGAGTTTGATGGCAGTTCGTGAAGTGATGGACGAGGTTCGACAATATCTCCTACTCCCTTCTCGATCAGAAATTTGAATAGCAAGGTCGGTAAGGAGCACAAAAATTGCTCAGTGAGGTCTATGTAAAATTTCTCCTGGACGGTTTCCACCGAAGTTCTAGCTTCTACTGCTTGCTCCTCACAGAAGTCGTCGGCAATTTTCTCGAACCACTCCGACAAGTTTGTTCTACCACCTCAGATCAGTTTTTCTAGCAACTGTTGGTCATTAGTCCCTTCCGAATTTTTCATCTAAGAGTTTCTTCAGAAGTTGGGGCACTAATTCTACAAACTTCTCATGTGTTTTTGTAAAGAATATTGCTTTTTCCTATGCGATTGTTAATCTGTTCCTTTGTGCGTAATTCTACAAATAATTTGCAACTTTACGTTCCCACCAGTCCTTAATCTCATGCTCTAATATCATTTATTTGCATACATTTCAGACATGTACTACCGACAACGGAACCAATGTTGTAATCTCACAGATCACATAAGGTTACCAATAATACATACTAAAACATACATATATAACATAGACAAGAGATAAGAGCAAGTAGGTGAATTAATAGATTATATTACATGAATGAGTCCATACAACACAGAGAACTGAACTGAGTTCTCATCTGGCTCAACAACCTAATATATATGATTACAAAACAGTTACAAAATAACTACCTGTCTGTTCGGTGAACCGACACGACGTTAAGTGGCCGACCTAATCTCTAGTTTAGTTGGCCGACCAACTTAGTCGGCTGGTCGACTTAGTCGGTTGATCGACTAAGTCGGCTATCGTTCAAGTCAACTTATCAACTTACTCCTCCTACAATCATGAATCAAGGTAAAAACATATGACATATTTGTTCTTCGTTCTTATAATATAGAGCTACATGGTTTTTCCCTTCTGTTGTGATATTGATGTGGTTTATGATTCATTGCAATAATTGTTTGTAATCCTTGAGAAAACTAGATTAGATCTTGCATTCTTAATTTCCTAATTGCTTGAAAAGGTTTGATGATTGATATGTTTTATCTTCTGTGTAGGTAGTAGGTGCTAGGATTTGGGGTGGGATCTTTAGGGGCTACAACAACCATGAACAGATGAGGATGACCATTGCAAATGAGTTACATTCTCTCTCCTTCTCTCTCATGCATGTATACTGGATCAAGATTTAGATATAGAGGCAACTAGCGTAATCTATACCGCTCTTTGTCTTGGATTATGGGTCAAATTCAAGGGATATCGATCCTATCTGCAAGAGAGAAAACTCCATACAACAATGGGCAGGTCCCACTTTGATGATTTGGGGCCGAAACCTTTCAGTGGCCATTTTAGGCTTTAAATTGTTGTTTTTGAGATGAAAAGTTTGTAAAAGTCATGTTAGCTTCTTGATGTTGTTCTACACATTGATATTTTTCAATGGTGGAGAAGTCACCTCTATTGGAGTTTGTATGTAGAATTTATGCCTCCCATAAGTTGACCTATCCTATTAACAATTGTGATACCTAGTGGATGCCATGTTAGCTCACAATGATCACACATGTGGATCTCTTCAACTATGAGATTTCAAGAAGATATTATAGTGTCCAAAATCTTAGGAATAATTAGGGGTTGAAGCATGCAAAAAACCTAACCCTAACCCTCGACCACTCTCATACTATGTTAAGTACTATGCCACTAGGAAAGGAAGGGGTCCAATTTATTGATATTATCATTGCTCCATAGTAGGGAGTACAACATTTCAAAGCAAGATTGAAGCATAAAAAAGCTAGTAGAAGATCTTGCAGTAGCTATTCATGTGATACGGTTCATGGTAACTCTATAGTAAAAGTACTTTATTTGTACTTACAGTTCATAATCAAGAAAAAAAAAAACAAAGACAATCCTAACCTTTTACTTTGGATTTTTTTATTAAGTTTTCCCCTTTACATCTTGTATTAATTGTAAATAATGTGTTATTACTTTTTTAATTTTATTTTACATCTTAATTTTTATTTTGAATACTTTCCTTGATTTGATATACTCTAAATAGATCTCGAAATAACATAAAATAAAAATATCGAAATATTTTGAACAATTATTCAGCTTGTTAGTTACGCAGTATATGAATTTCAAATAGGTTGTCCATGTATTATTTACTATATTCATGCATTGTCCCCTGTTATAAAAGCTTTTTCTTTACCAAATAAATATCGAACAGATATACGGACTATTATTTAACATCGAAATTCAAAGTTTCAAACCTATTACTTCGTAAAACGTAAAAATGTAGTATTGTCAATAACCTCCCTACCAACGACCATGAAAAGTTGCCTGCCCAACGTTCCATCCCACCAATATTTTTACTGTCCATGGTTAACTTCGCTACAAAACGAGACCAAATCCTAATATGTGAGCTGTGCTGCATGCATCTCTGCAATACGTTACATTAGGGAGGGCAATGCTTAATAAGTGCATACCTGTCCTACAATAATTCTGATGTAGTGAAATATCCATTTTTCTTTGAAGCCATTTTTGAAAACCCGTCAATTATGGGGAGTGAGTTAAACTATAGACCATTTGCATTTTTGTGAACGAAATTTCCTTGAATTTGGGAGGGAAGTTTTGCTGAAATTGCTATTTTTGTTGCTGAAATTGTAATTTTGGTTACAAAAATGGATTCAGCACTCTGGATAACCCTGTGGCATCTTCATTATGCAATTTCAACAAACTGAAACTGCAATTTCAACAATTCTTGCTGGATTTTGGTCAGAATTTTAGCTAGAAAAATGGTGCAAATATTGTAGAGTTTAGCTCACTCTTTATGATTTTAATTTATTTAATCTATGTTTTGGCCAACTTGTTATTTTTATATTATTTTATTTTATTTTATAAAGAACATATGTGAGCTTTAGGATGACCACTAAAAAAAAGTTACACATCTTCCCATACTAGCTATAAAATAGCTCTCTTCAAAATAATAAAGAATTTGTTTTTCTATAAATTAAAATTAGAAAAATTCATGTATTACTAAACATGGTATTTTTTAAATAAATATATTTCATCTAATATTATATTTTTTTTGTTTTTTACAATTTTATTGTTGTAATAATGATTATACTTTATTAATTATTTTAAATAGAATTAATTATTTTATTAAAACTAATAATTATAGTATTTATTTTTCATAAAAACTAAAACTTAAAAGTTAATATAAAACCACTATTAATATCTTATTTAAACTTTGTATTATAATATTGATAAAAAATTTCTAAATTCACTAGTAAAAGTAATACTCAAGCTTAAGATTAGAATCCAACCTCAAAATACCTATGAGCTACTATAGAGATCAAAACCAAAGACAACAAGTTCATGAATAGAACTTGCGCTACGGGCTCATTATTAAAAACTCTTTTTAATATTTCAAATAACAATTTAAACCAATTATGACATTAATATTAATATTAAACACATTAATTTATGTTATAATTTTAAACTATACAGTAATCCTTTTTATTTAAAAATTACACTTCTTTTAACCATGATTATCCACTCACTTTTTTTTCTACCTACTTTAAGACCATATTTACTGAACTTACTTTTCAACCACAATTTCATGCAACTTTTCGACTAGTATTCTTCCAATATAATCATGAGGTAAGGTAAAAATGATAATCAATCCATGTCAAAAATGGTATTGAAGTTCATTGATAATAATAATGTTAATTTAATTGATTAGATTGTCTTTTAAATATAAAATTATTTATTAAATTTATTATTTTTCTTTTTATACCGTGTGTGCAAAGCTCTTATATAAATCATTAAAATATTCTCTCACACTCATGTTGAATATATTTAGATATAGGATAATGAACTAACCATACAAAAATATATCACATATTTTTGAAATATTTAGTTTATATATATATGGATAAATACAAAAGTCTATCACTTAGCTCTTGGGTTTTCTTTTATTAAGCTTATAACCTTCTTTGCCTTACGTAAAAGTTTTCTAATTTTTACACTCCTAATTTGATCTCAAAATGTTATGTATTTCACTTTATTGGTTGAACTATAACCTTCATCTTAATAAAAACTCCAAACGAGTTGAGAATAAAGGTTAATTACTGATAAATCAAGTTTTGTTAAATAGAGTGGTCTAAGTTATACTTTGAATATAAAAAATATTTACAAAATTATTAATATTTATTATTTTTACATTTATTTAAATACAATAAATAATTATAATATAAATATAATAATTTGTTACCTATTTTGAAAAATATAAAATGCATGTGTTACTTAAAAACTTATAACAATGTTTTGTGTGATTAGTTAATTAACATGAATTTGTTATCTAAATCTTAAATCTTAAAACAAGGGTACGAAGTTACTTCATGGTAGGAAATAACTATAGATCATACTAAAATATTAAGGCACTTTCATGTTGAGTAGATTTATGTACGCGATGATGAGCTTACATTGTTATAGGTTTTAAAAGTAACCCATTGCAATCCAGTCCAATACGGACCGCTATATATATATATATATATTTCAAAACATGAGAAAAGAAAATATAATTAAGATTACATCTTCCAACTTGTTAAGTACTAAACATAGGAATTCCAAATATTTTTTCCTTGTATTACTTTACTATTTCCATGCACGTGTCACACGGTTGAGACAGCTTGTCTTTCCTGAACAAAGTGTAAAATAATAGAATCTTCTTGAGTCCACCATCCCTATATGTCAAAAACGTCCCTCCCAACCACCAGGAAAAGTCGCTAGCCAGCCTTCCATCCCAACCATTTCCATAGATTATTCATATTCATGAGTGAGAGACCAGTGGCTACGAGTATTTCTACCGTTGATGCTGAATATTCTATGATAAGTCACGTTGCTGATGCACAACGTCACCAAATCTTAATACGTGAGCTGTACTGTCAACATATCCAATATATATTACATCACATTCTGATCAAAAGAAGGGCAATTCTTGATATTAAGTCAGTACCTACCCTGGAAGAATTGTGACGTAGTTGTAAAGGAGTCTTCAAAAATTGCTCCAAAGAAATCCGGAATTAGCATCATGTTGATCCATCCAGTCCTCACTATCATAATCATAAACTTGGGATTCGAGATCGTTGAGACGAGGGGGTGTGAGAAGGAGAGCTTCTGCCATACTCATTACAAGATTTGGAGAATCGAATTGTTGAAATCCTTCATCAAACAAGGAGAAAGATTGATCACGTCCCGTCCTGATTCGTAAATTGACTGAAGAAGCCTCTAATACTTCACCATTAGCTTCTGTACCTTCTATTGATCCACCGACACCGACACCAACGTTAATAAGTGTTGTAGAGGAATCATGATTAGGGTATTTCTGCGGCGAATCAGTTTTAGGGTGAGAATATTGTGGAAATGAAAGAGCCGCTTGTGCAGCTGCGTATTGGATATCCTTAGGATCCAAAGAAGCTGGTTGTGGAAGGGTATGAATCAAATGGGGGAAATTGGGCAATGCAAACTTACCCTTCAAGCTAAGGGCAGCTACGTCGTAGGCTCGAGCTGCCATCTCTGGTTTATCGTATGATCCCAGCCATATTCGCGTCTTCGTTCCCGGTTGTCGAATCTCAGACACCCACTTCCCCCACCTCCGACGACGTACGCCTCTGTACACTCGAGTAGTACTGTTCCCCTCCTCTTCACTTCGATTCCTCTTCTTGCCATTGCAATCCACGGTATTGCTACAGGAGTCCATATAGGAACCCTCTTCTCTTAAACCTTAAACCTTAAAGACCTCAATGCATATATCTCTTCTATATTGAAACCAGCAGTAGGAATTGTAAAGCAAATCGATATGAAGTCTAACTCTAACACAATAATCGAGCTCTAACTCCAAAGATCTTTCTTCAACACAGTCAGTTTATCTCTTCAAATATATGGATTCTATGTCTGAACAATCAAGCAGCCTACAAGCTCTTAAAACAATCAAGAACATTAAACTCTGAAGTAGTGAAAGAGCAGTGGGCATACCTAATGAATATATACAATGATCAGCATCTGTAATTAATTTCTTTTGAGATTCCATTACAGCTGGATTCCAAGCTGGATTACCCAAAAACATCAATGTCTCATTCGTCGATGAAAGTTCCCATGAGCATCCACAGCTGATCGGTGGATCTTCTATCTGACTACGCAGTAGAAGACGTATTTTTCAAGGCCACATTTGAGATTATGCAACGTGCACGAACCGGTTCACTCAATGAATATATCACCAGAGATGAGGGCATCGGTTCATCAAGGTGGGGTAGATGAGAATTAGCTAGAGACCTGAAAGTAAGCAGGGGGGCTGACATTGTTCTTGATATGATGTGTTGTGGGGTTAATGAGATCTGCATTGGGTACCAAACATAAAAATGTTGTACAGCTGGATATCAAGCGTTAATATATACAAGATTTAACGTCAAGTGATCTGTGCGTCCCTGCGCAGAAGGTGCTCCGTAGTGCATTACATCCATTAGACCAGTGGAAACGGTAGCTGCAATAGTATCTCTGAAAGGGAATGTATTTCTCGATTCAAATAGATTTATCAACGTGATTTAATTGATCGAAGCTTCAATCGAACCAGGCTGGACTATATACTGGATTGCAATAAACAATTATATATATATTTATCCAAAACGTCACTGTGAGCTCTGCCGTGTCGATGTGCCACCTCCTTCGGTCGTTTAATATTCGTACTTTGTCTAAAGAATATATCGCTATCGCTAGCAATTGGCATATGGAGATCCCATTGATGTTACATTGTCGAACCTAGCTCCAAGTTATCGAAGGCATCTTACCTGTGTATTCTATGTTTTCTGACCCGTTTCACAGCTGTGAATGTTCTTAGTCAAAGTTTTACAAATCATCGAGAGATTAGAAATTTGAATTGCACATCCATAGCCTTTTTTAATTTTTATCATAGCTTACTTTATAAATAAACAGTATTTTACTTTATTACAGAGTCTTTTATCATAATCATAATATTGAAAATTAGGCCTCTTGTGTTTAATATATATATATATTTTAATTTTTTTCAACTTTTATAATATTTCTGTTCACACCTAGATAGATTGTTTTCTTTTTCAAGAAATTTGCAACTCATAACAAGTATACATATGTGCAAAATACCATCATTGAAAGTTCATAACAAATATACATATATGCAAAATTCCATCATAAGTTTCTTTCAATGGTACATATCGAATTTTCTTAAAAAATTAAGGTACAAGTTCACATCTTTATGATGTTTAACTAAAAATTATTCTCACTCATAATGGTTTTATGGATATGCATATTAATTTATAATATTGTATTATGATGTGATCTAGCTATAACCAATAGCATTGTTTGTGATATTTTGACCAGTTTCTTTCTTGTAATGCATATTCCATCACCCCTCAATTAATAAAAATAAGCACATCATAAAAGGCCTATTGCTATGAGATTACTACCCGTCAATAATATTACATATAACAAAAATTAAGCACATCATAAAAGGCTTATTACTATGAGATTACTCCTCGTCAATTATATATATATATATATATATATATATATATATATATATAAAACTCAACTTTCCACGTTTATATACTTAATTCACACATTGGAAATNTAAGCTTCAAGTGAGACCCGCGATCTATAACAACATGAGATACAATAATCCACCCATTTCTACATTGGAAGATGTTTCTTTCTTAAAGTTTGCAAATAAACATAGTGAATTCACTATAACCTTGATAATTGTATTTAAAATTTGATATTATCATTCAACACTCTTACATCACAAGTGCAAGGCTTCAAGCATAACTAAGCAAATGCACACACCCCCCTCCTCCCCAAAAAAATTGAGCATGCAAATTTTAATGATAAAGTTATCCAAGGGTTTTAAATTTGTGTTATGTATTTAAATAGTATAAATAAATAAAAATGAAAATGACTGAATTATCACACCAATACACAATTGTAGATAAAAAACTATCACAATAACACTATTTTTATTTTCGAAAGCAATATTCACATGATTCTTTAAGGGGCATCTTCCAAACGAGTGTAATATACTCGATTTTGACTTGGAATATATTAAATCTATTAGGATTATTATAATCCTCCCTTGTCCATTTATAGTCTATTGATCATTTTGTCTAGCATAGGGAGACACATTTACTGTACTGGAGTATGGGGAACATAGGTTATCTCTAACACCCCTTGAATTAATAATTTGTTATTCTATTGGAAAATACCTTGATTATTATTTTATTACTCTTTGACGGGAAAGTCAAGAATAAAACATTTTGTAATAAAACATTCCCTATTTAATAAAATATGTTGAAGGGGAACAAAAGTGGATATAGCTATTAAAGAGTGTTTGCTGACCCACAAGAGGAAAATGACAAGTGGAAAAAACCAGTGAGTGAGAACTCAAGACGTAGGAGGCATCATCCCCAAAAATGAGGTCTGCACTCCTAGTTGAGTTGCTAAAGAGCAGGAGGCTCATAAATGACCAAGTCCTAGGAAAAATACTATTTAATAGTATGTCCATGAGCAGTAAGAGGCTAGCATTGGACGAGGATTAACATCTGTGTAACGTAAGAGATGGTGCATTAAGATATTTTTCTCTTGTGGTTCAATGAACATGCTCGAGGGTTCTAGAGCAAGTAATTTGGCTGCTTTGGGAGTTGGTTGGGAGGAATATATTCTCCACTTTTGTTTTCCCAGCATTGGTGCTAGGTTCCTACTCTGTTTTTCTTATGGAAAATTCTAGTTACAGTAGGATGTGTATGTGAAATGTTTATGTACAGACGTTACAACTCCAGGTAGTAGGATTATGCATTTCTGTAGAACCAATATCCTTGTTTCTCTGTAGTATATTAGATCTGTAAAATGTTATTACTGTAGTGATGGATAACTCGTTCTGAGCATAAGTTTGTAGAACTGGTTGTTATTGATATAGTTTCGAATCCAATACTTGAATATTTTAGAACTCATGATTTTGTATATAATGGATTGAATCCTCTACGTCTTTTAAAATGTATCATGTATTCCAGCATTTAACTGTCATTGTCTGTTCGTATCGTTTCCACTCAACCTAATTATACTTATTGGAATGTGGACTGGATTTGTAATGTTGTTATAGCGTAGATCTGTATTATTCCTATGTCACAGTGGAAAATTCTTTTCTTTTTACACAGAGGAAACCTTAAATTTTTCTATATGAATCCTTAGTCAACTTAGTGCAGCTAAGGCTTGATTGTTAAAATTATGAATAAGAAGACGAAATCAAAGAAGGGATAAGCATCAAGTTAATCTTTAGATCCGTTTAGCTTACAGTAAACCAAAATCGCAAATCAAACCAGAAACCCATTGAATCCATAAAGTTAAACGTTGATCCACAAATATTAGAAGATTAATGGTCCTGATCTAATCAACATCTAGATCGACGATTCATAGACGTTTCTGAAGTCCAATTTTTGCATCAAATCAGATCAATGGTCAGGATTAAATCCGCAGGGATGAACAATGCGGAAAGAAGATGCATAATGCAGAAGCGGAAAGTCAAGAATTAGGTTAACAAAACTTGAAGTTTTTGAAGTCCTATTTCCGCATCAAAAATATTGAAGGTCCACATCAATTTCGTTGGGAGAAGTTGTGGGCTGTGAAAAACTTTTGATGTGCGCAAAATCTTTATGGAATGCACTTCATAGTTTTTGAAGTCCATCGTTGATTTGGTGGGGACACTAATAGGGCGATCAAAAATCCATTTCACTGATTCAACTAGCCATTTGATTAACAACAGAGAGCAGGCACAGAATTTTTATCCAAAGGAATTTGTTACAGGCTTGAGTTCGCTTGAGAGAGTTAGACATCGATCTGCAAAGAAGTAGATCAACAAACGAGATTGCATCTGCAAGGAAGATCAACAAATGTTAATAGTCACAGAGGTTTTGTTGTGAAATTCGCAAAGAAGTAGATCGGGGGTCGATATTTTATCCACAAAGAAGATCAATGGTTGATATTGGTATGAAGGTTTCATTGTGGAATCCACAAAGAATCAGATAAATAGGAGGGACTTAAGCTACAAGAAATAAATGGCAAAGAAGGTATAAAAGCGAAGTTAATAGAATTTGGTGTTTTCCGCACCCCAGAATCCGCCCGGGAAGGAGAAAGGCGGGAAACGGAAAATGGGAAAAAGGTTAAGGAAAAAAGTTGTGTTTTCAATTTTTGAGGTCTGCAGCAGAAGGAAGAAAGGAAAAAGTCAGAAGGAGGAAGGTAGACAAGAAAAGTGTTCGTTCCATGGGTTTTCCGATTTCCAAGGTCCGCAACGAAAAGCAGAAAGGAAGAAGTTGGAAGTTGGAAAGCCGAAATACCAAGTGTTCATTTCACAGTGTTTTCAACTTCCGAAGTCCACAGTGGAAGTCAGAAAGGCAAAATTCAGAAGACGAAAAGTCAAAATACAAGGTGGTTGTTTCGTTGAGTTCCAATTCCCAGATTTTGCACCGGAAAGTGAAAGGAAGAAAGGAAGAAAATAGGAAAAAGGACAACGAAGAAAGTTGAGTTTTCAATTCCCGATTTCCGCAGCGGAAAGGTAGAATGCGAAATGTGGGAAGTCAATAATTAAGTTATCGAAACTTGGAGTTTTCGAAATTTGATTTTCACATCAAGTCAAGATCGACGGTTAGGGTTGATTCTGTAAGGAATCAATGGTGCGGGAGGAAAAATAATTATTTAACAAAGTTTTGGAAGTTCCACAGCCCGCAGTGCAGAATGTAGAATGCGGAATCGAAACAACGAAATGGTTCTTGTGGAAAAACAGTAACTCAACTTTTGAGTTTTTCTCTAGAAATTTATTTTTTATTTGGGATAGGGGTTTTATAAGGTTAAGGAGATGATGATAATTTCATATGACCAGAGTTATGCCTTGTAACAGTTTGTTATTTTATTAAATTGCCTGAAGATATATGGTTCTAGAATTTGTTTTTTTTTTTATGTTTGAAAATTGAGGTATGTTACATTATCTCCCACTTATTGCATGTTCATGCATGAGTTCAAGTTCCCATGATACCATTCCCTACATTTTAGGAGCCACTCTGAGCTCCACCAGCAGCCTCCATCAGTTGGTTGTGGTAGGTAACCAGTTATGCTGAGTCTATCTTCAGTTACATTCAGTTAGATCACTCTCAGTTATTCCAACACCAATTTGCATGGCTGCATGGGGAAGTGGCACCTTTTCCACCTACCTTCTTAGTTTAACTGATTGTCGGGCTTATTTAATTATCCATAGTTAGACTAGTGGCTCCCATGCAGTGATTTAGAGACTCCTAGTTATCCAGTCAATCAGGATTGAGTTGGTAGATTCGAATCTCATCCACATGATTTGAATTCTCCTTATTGTAACACTGTTGTATACTGCTGGAATGAATGAAGATTAATGTTGTAATTTACTGATCAATTATTATCAGATTTGTCTCAAATTTGTCTTTTTCATTATATATTGTTCTTGATATTCCACTGCACAATTCACCTCTCAATTTCTCTCATTTGTGTCTAGATCAATGGTTCAATAATTCTAACATGGTATCAGATCTTTGTTCATGCTAGCAGCAAGTCTTGTCTGACCTCCATCGTACACCAGATGTAGCTGAGTTTCCACATAAATCCTGTAATGATAGCCTTTCTCTCTCTAAATTCTATTCAGAGAAGCCTATCCAAGTGTGACGGACTTTGAGAAAGTGTACATGTCGAGGTGGAATGGCTTGAAACTGACATGATTATGAATTGATTATGGTTTTTTCTGTCGAAATAATAGCTCCAATGCAATGAGAAAATATGCTAAGAAGAAGCACAGGAAATAGATCTTTCTACTAAGAATTCGCACAAGCATACACAGGAAAACTAGAGCGAATAAAAGAGATTGAATCATATGAATGAAGAGATGAATATTGGTGTGTATCCTTCCATTGAATAATAATGAATATTAGTGTAAATAAATAGTACATCCCTCATAGAAAAATTGAGTTGTATGGAGACAACTCATAAATCTCAAAAAGGTTGAGTTGCCAAAATATGATAAACCCCCATAGGTGCCTAAAGCACTTCACAAATTATTCAAGGACATCACAAATTAGAAAAAGCATGAGTGAGTTGTCAAGACTAATGGAAAAACATGCTAATCCTAGAAAATGGAGAGAAAGTCATGAAGGATGGGTTGGCAACAAAAGAACTAGTTTTCCTAGTTAACTAGATTTACCTTATCCACAGAAAAGCAGGATAAAAAAGAATAAAGAAGAATCTATTGTAAAGCATTGTTTACTAATTCTTGAACTCAATAAAGTGGTCAAGATCAACCCAGAATCAGAAATAAAGCATTCTTGGGTAAAATATGACATGTGTTGACTTTAAGGTGCAAGCAGATGCCAACTAATTAATCTAGTGGGTAGATAATTAATCAAATAATGATAATTATTTTATCCTAAGTTATGCATGGGTTTAATATATTCCAACACCCCCATTTAATTCTGCTTTATGATGATATGTCAAAAATATAGGTGCATATGGATGCATATATGGCCCAACAAAAAGGCTATGGTCACCCTTTAACCATTATTATGTCCAAAAAAGTGAGGAAAGAGGCAAAACCATGTGGGTAAAATCCTCCCTCAAGAAAGGACAAGGAACAAAATTTGAAAATAACGTGTCTTCAAAATATATTTATCTTCACTTGAATGAGATGAATCAACTTCTTCTGCATGAAATACTTGCTGAAAAAATCATGAACTACATGATCATGTGCTAGAGTGTAGAACCTGCAAGAAAGAAGAGGAGAGAGTCTTGGTATCTCATCAACTGATGAAGTAGGAGAATTATTTGAATGATTCTTTCTGTTGTCAAACTCTGATCTACAAAAACAATCTGAAATGGAAAAGAGATCTGTGCATACTCCTTCCCAAAGAGTACAAAAATTAAGACAATTTATTACACACTCAATTCCCTGAATAGCTACAAAATTGTGATGTGAATCACATGTCAATATTCCAATTTGATGTAGCGCCTTCCCAGAACTGATATGAGGCTGATAAAATTATGATATATCAGAAAAATTAGCATATGGAATAGAGAATACAAAGGCTTCAGTGACTTGTTGTTCAAGAATAAACACCCTCATAACCTAGGGTTTGGGGTTACCAACGTACTTTTAAAACTTGCAGATAATCAAATTTAAAGTAAAAAAAAGGAATAGGAAGAAATGTTGAACTCACCTGATTAACGACGGTTGATCCAAGCTTTCTCTTCTCCCGCTCTGCTTCTTTCCAAAGCTTTCAGGGATGCACCTCCTTCACCTGCAAATAGAAATTATCCAAGTACAATCTTATACATGTATATATGACAAGTTAGATGAACAATATATAGAGTGCTTAATCAAAAATATTCATCAAACATGATACATGAAAGAGACTCAACACAAAGTTGGAAGAAGAATTCTCTTTATTAACAATAGTGAATGAGATAAGTGTACAACCCAACGCCTGAGACAAGGACTCCTCTGCAACCAAAGGAATCTGAGTTCTGCTGCTCCAACGACTTCTGAAGATATACCACCAACATAACTTTGCTCTCCAAGTATGATTGATTAATGCCCTCCCCAAGGCCTATATTTATACTTTGGGAAATAGGGTGGTTTCAAAGGTTGACGAGGTTGAGACAGTTGAGATAGTTAATGATTAGGGCTCAACAAATCTCCATTAATCACATTTTATTATTTTTAATGTCAAATGGATTTGTACGTGACTATTGATACTGGCAACCCGCGTATGACACGCGAGTTGCTATAAGGGAAACCCGCATACAAATATGTACAGGGGTTGCAATGAAGATACTCGCGTACAGTATGCGGGATGCTGTGGAGATAGTTGCGTATGTACGTGAGTTTCTATGGAGATAGTCGCATATGACAATCAACATATAGAAAGGTAAAATAGCAAGCTGGTTGGATAGTGAATGCATCTCATGTCATGCCCATCTATAGTGTTTAGGCAACCTTCAATCCATAAGTGTCCTTTTGTGTACCAACATATGAAGTGTCGGCACTCAGATGGAGAAGTGCCATTTGGGTTGATAACAGATGCCCCCTAATGTGTGAGGTCATAGAAGCGATGGCCAAAATACATTATAATCATTATCTTTGGAGAACTCATAAATACAATGGAGCAGAGGTAGTACCTAAAACAAATACATAATAATGTCATATACAAAGTCATATCTGAGGATGCTATGTTCAATATACTGGAACACTAGATCCTTTACAAAGTTTGAGTACATCATATAATACAGGTACAAGATCACGTATATTACAGAGGTGGATTGAAGCCACAATATACAATAATGATGAGTCTTCAAAGATCTGGAAGCTGTGTAAATAGGTACAACATATTATTGTGCAACTTAGTCCATAAATAGGAAACTAAGGTCTTCATAAACAATCCCAAAGAACCAGTACAATCCAAGACATGTGAATAGATGTTATTGGAGTCGAACATGGAGTGAATTCAACAGATTGTCGATCAATAGGTGATAATCAACAACTGAAGCAAAGGAATTCACCAATAGTGAAAGTTAATCCTGAGGTACAATCGTCAAAACTCTAGGTCTTCATCATAGGAAGTGTTGATGCGGAACCATACTGTGATAAGGAAGGCAATAGATCCTCCAACGGATCACAAGAGTGACTAGGAACTGGGTAAAGGAAGGGAGACACAAGTGGTAACATATACGAGAATGATGGGATCTGGATATAGATCAAACATTGAGTTAAATCCTTGAACAGTGAGCACGACACAAAGATGACCCAAGGTAGCTTTTAACTTTATAGATGGAACAACTAGACTTATCTGTCATATAGGAAACATGATCAGATTCCCCAGGTAGAACTGATAAGAGGAGGAGTAAAAAACTCGAAGTAATAGCTGAACTGAAAGTGAACACTGAGACATGAGTATCAGAAAAAACAGAGAGTGCTATGTTCAAGGTTGACATGCTACCACTAACTGAAAACTAAGAGAAAAATTCTTCCTTACCTTCCCTGTTAAATTTTAACGAGTCTAGGAAAGTCAACTCGAGACTCTCTTCATTTTTTAACAAGCTTGAAGAGAAGAGGGAATATTGCTTGATAGTGTAACTGATTCGTGGATTTAATGAGCTCGAACTAGTACATGCTCAAATGGTGTTCTCACATTTAGAGAGTCTGAAAACTCCAAAGAAGACTCCAGGGGGGTCCTTTTTCATCCAATTTAGTCTCCTGAGGCCGGAAAAGTATAAAACATACCACAGAAGAACTCTTTAACTTTCATAGAAGAAAAGGTGAACCTTTTTCGTAATTAGTCAGGGAGGTTCGAAAAAGGTTAAATTACCACCTACCCAATGCTCCTTCGAGAGCAGCATATAGCTTGAGTTTTACAACTGTGAAGGAAAGCAAGATCACTCAGAAAGATCCATTTGAGTATGAGAAATGGGGATTACAATAATAAACTCGATGCCTTGTTCTTAGTGTTTAATGAGCATGACAAAGTCATAAAGTACACTCAAAATATTTTTCATGTTTAGGTCCAGAGCACAAAAAAAGAGAAAACTAAGCTCATACCGGGCGTTCCTTTTCCATAAATTTAGTCCCTCGGTTCTGGAAAGGTGATAAACCTATTCCTAAGAATACTCTTCTCAATTCTGTAGAAAAGAGAGTGATCCTTTCTCGTACTATTCTGCATGGTCTGAGAAAGAGATAACCTACCACCAATGCAGATGCCCATTCACATATTCTTAACGAGCTTGAACGCACAAGTTAACTCGGCAGTCAAGTCTATTTTAAGGAGTCAGACCTGGGCCTAAAGAAACTCCATAAGGGAGGGGAGTCCTATAAAGGGATAGCTTGTAAAAAGAGACCAAAATGAGTCTCCATTTGGCATGAAAAATAGCTAAAAGGATTCCCCTATACCTGAGACAGCTGCAGCATGAGTATCGAAAGACAACATAGGTTCTAAATGAGGATACTCATGAGAGAAAGGCCTTATCCATGGAAGAACAATGGTAAAGACAAGGAGCTAATGGTTTAAAAATACCATAGTCCATGGTTAAAATGTTGATTGCTAAGTTTAAGATGGAGTAATTATAGATGCAAAATGCATGTGAAATGACGAAAAACCATCCTATATGAGCAAAAAAACACCTTAGAATGATGATAAACCTGTTACAGGGAAAAAATATATGGTATTAGTTGAATGAATTATGAACTATAGGAAAAAACCCACTTGAGAAATATGATTTCTATAAATAGTTCAAAAACATAAATAAAACTCACCATTTTGAATTTTAGCCATAAGAGACATGTTTTCACCTCTACCTTCAGTTGATCGGTGTAGACAATCTGGTCGACCAAATCCAATTCCGCAAGTGTCAGGTAAGACTACACCCCAAGATCTTCAATTTGATCCTAGTAAATTGAAAAATTGAGTCTAAATTTTATATTTTTGAGCGCCCTCAACAAAGGAACGCTGTGTACGCGGGTTCGCTATAGTGAAACTCGCGTACACGTGTTCTGTACGTGAGTTTCCCAAAGGATAGTCATGCACAGTACGCGACATGCCTAACTAGACAGTCACGTACGTTATGTAAAGGGGAAACGAAGTATGTAGGGTCAAAATTTTGAATTTTTACATGAAACTAAAGGTTTGCAATGCTTGTTTTACTAGGTTTGAAGATGGTGCTTGAGTGGAGGGAGCGTGAGCATGAAGATACGAATCAAGAAGCACTCCAAGATGCCCCCACTGTGAATATTTTACGTTCAAGTGGATTGTTAAAGTTTTTTTGTACATCACCTATGCGGGCCAATGTCCGCCTGCTAGAGTTCATGATAAATTACTAGGATCATGATTTGGGCATGTTTGAACTTCAAGGTGAATCCTTGGAGATTACTTCAGAGGATATCTATTTCATTGCCGGTCTATCATGACGAGGATCTCCAGTCAACTTGGAAGGCACCAGCAGAAGCGGTGACCCTCTAAGTGTCCAAAACTACATTGACATATACTACGCAACAGGTACCCAAAAGAGATGGAGTTGCATCCCTATTGTACACATACATGATCTTCCTCTACAGGTATTAACAAGTACCATAGTGAGGGTTACGGGATCATCTTCTCTTCATCTTTCCACACGGAACCAGATGAGGTTAGCAGTGGATTGCATGTAGGGGGCCTTATATGATTGGTGCTTGAGAGTTATCCTGATTTTGAGAAAACAACTCTCTGAATGCGAGGAAGGAGGAAGAAATTTGGATATTCTAGCATACTAGTAGCCTTCTTCTTATTTGAGAGTGCCAGGATTGAGCCCTGCAGTACTCCTACCAGTTCGTTCTCCTCATCAGCCTAGGCTGAGTAGATGGGGAGATATCTTCCTCCGCCAGGGAGGAGGTGGTTCAGTGCAGAGTGTATATGATGATGACTTCTACTTTTGGTGGGAGTGGTAGTTTCTAGCACTGGAACAATTTACATATGTTGGGATGGATTTCCATGGTGATCCGGGCCTCGTTCTCCCTCCAGGAGGAGCATGGGGAGAGTTAGGTAATTTTTTATTTTCAAATTTTCAAATTTTTATGAATTTTAAATATAGATATATATACATATGTAAAAGAGTTCTAATCCTATAAACATGTCAAAATGCAGATATTGGACCAGTCTGCCCTGAAGGGCATCCATGCATGTATGTGCGTCCTGTCTTAGGAGAAGACCAAGGGCTGATTAGGGTTCTTGAGGGGAAGCTGGCCAAGCTTACCCAAAGAGTACCCACCTTATGGATTGAGCACATCCTAGCCATCATGCAGGAGTTTGTGGTTGGTGTACCACCTGTCTGGATACACCTTTTGAGGTGGGTAGCTAGAGCAGTTTTAGTATACATAGATGCTGTTGAGGCTGCTTAAGCCGAATAGGCTAAAGAAGCCAGAGTACAGGGAGACCGGGGGGACTGGGGTGGTCCAGTTGACGAGGGTGGTCCAGCTTAGATCTAGGGAATTTGATGGATTATGATCCATATTTTGTATATTTTTGTATATTATACAGTTATGACTGGATTTGAGGATCAAAGACTCGACCTATCTATGGACAGATATTCACACACACACACACACACACACACACACACACACGCACACACATATATATATATATATACTATTTTTTATGTGTTTGATGTATACTTTTATGTAAAATGTGTTAAATGCCAATCCAAGATGTAATTAGCGTATGCACCAGTTAATGAATTTTGAGTCCTTAGAATATGATTGAATGTAATGAATTCAAAATTTATTTCCAATAACCTAACTTGCATAAACTGACGTAATAGAATAGGGTTCCGTACTCGATAAGCTCGATTGAGCTGGGAAACCACCAGTTGAGAGTCAAGGCGGACTTCCAGCTGAGTGATACCACGTGACAAAGCATCCCATAGAAGCTCAATTACAACCCTATACTTAGCGAAATTATTAGAAGGAGGACCTAAGTAAGCGCCTCCTGAGGCAATTAAGTGTCCTGAGGGAGAATAAATGAGCCATGCCGCTGAAGCTAGATTACAAGTGTGGCGACTGGAACCATCAGCGAAACCTACTAACATCTCGGAAGACATCTGAAATAACCAGCAGATGTTATAAAAAACACAAACAGATGAACTAGTGTACATAAAAATACATACAATAAAATACAAGAAAAAGTGCTAAGCCTAAGCATAGTACTTCTTCAGGTAGAGCCCATTTCTAGGCTTAGGCAGCTTATTCCCATCAAAATCAATTAGTTCATATGCACCCTTCTTTAAGACCTTTGACATGACATAAGGCCCCAACCACATGGACTTGAATTTTCCTACCCCCAGGGGTTCTTTGTCTTGGTCCCAGAGCAAAACAAGTTCCTCTTCAGAGAAAATCCGAGGCTTGATTGACTTATCATATTATATTTTGACCCTATTTTTGTGAGCTTGATTTGCTGTCAGTGCATATCTATGCTGCTCATCAAGATGTTCTAAATGTACAAGATGTTCTTCAAGCTCCGTCGTATCAGGTAACACATGAATAGCTATTTTCAAGGACATGATTTCACATTCAACTGGGGTAACGACTTCCACTCCATGAACGAGTTGGAAGGGGCAGAAACCCATAGCAATTTTTACATTAGTTTGATATGCCCAAAGTGTGGGGTATAGCATGATGTGCCAGTTAGAACGGGCTGCATCAATAGTACGTTTGAGGATAGTCTTCAAAGTTTTATTAACAACCTCAACTTGACCATTTGCTTGAGGATAGTACGAAGATGAATGTTCTTGTTTGAATCCAAGCATAGTGGTCAGTTCCGTCATCATGCTATTTTGAAAATGACTACCAAGGTAAGTGACAATCACCTTGGGTATACCAACCGTGCTATAATTTGATTGAACATGAAAAAATTTGCAGTTTCCCCATCGACTTTAAAGGTGGGAATTGCCTCTGACCATTTCGTAAAATAGTCTACAACGACAATGATATATTTGTGCCCCCTAGTCGAGGCTGGGTTACATGTCATGTAATCAATCCCGCACTTCATGAAGGGGCCCACCGAGACAACGAGAAATAACGGAGCAGGATGTGACCGCATCTTCCTGGTGTAAAGATGACAAGGATGACAGCGCTTCACGGTTTCCACACAATCCCTAAAGATCGTGGGCCAGAAATAACTGGCACAGAGTATCTTCTGGGCCATTGCTAACACAGATAAATGACCCCCACACACTCCACTATGGGCATCATTGAGGACAATCTCTACTTCCTCATGGGTAAGACATCGACGCAAAATGGAATCTACCCCCCTACGATACAAAGTATCTCCTATGATGAGGTAGTTCTTAGCATGAAGGCATAATTTACGTCATTCCTCCCACGAAGAAGCTGCAGGATAATTCAAAGTATGGATATATATAAGTATATCTCTATACCAGGGGTCAGAGGTGGATATCAAGAAGATATGCTCATCTAGGAATGAGTCTTCTTCAACGACTACATCTTCTTCCGTTGGAAATTCTGCTATAAGCTCAGCAAAAACTAAGGATTTTTTATATTTAGCAGACTGGAAATCCAGGTCAAACTCTTGGAGAATGACTATCCATTTGTTAAATTTGCCCCCAACAATCCATTGGGACAAAACATATTGAAAAGGATTAACATCTGCCACTACCATTGTAGTCCTCAGTAAAATGTAGTGACAAAACCTTTGAACAGCATAGATAGCTGCTAAGGCCAATTTCTCAATGTGGGAGTACCTAAGTTCAGGTCCGGCTAAAGCATGGCTAAGATAGTAAATGACATGCTCCTGGAGGTTATCATCCTCCTGGACCAGGACTACCCCAATGGTCGACTCAGACGTGGCCAGATACAATATAAAATCCCTAGAGTAATCTGGAGGACGCAGTAAAGGTGCCGACAACAAAGCTTTTTTCAATGCCTCAAAAGCGAGTTGTGTAGTTTCATCCCATACAAATGGGGTGTCCTATTTTAGCAGGCGCATGAAACCCTTGGTAATCTTGGCATAGTTTACAATGAAACGTCGAAGAAAATTGGACTTTCCCTATAGGCTCTGAAGTTGCCTGATAGAACAAGGAGGAGGCATATTTCCAATGGCCTCTACTTTTAATGGATCCACCTGAATGCCTCTATTAGAAACAATGAATCCGAGCA
Organism: Pseudotsuga menziesii; assembly: GCA_001517045.1. Lineage (NCBI taxonomy): Eukaryota > Viridiplantae > Streptophyta > Pinopsida > Pinales > Pinaceae > Pseudotsuga > Pseudotsuga menziesii. The sequence continues at coordinate 245,715 of LPNX010679792.1, forward strand.
GTCTCCTTGACTCGACACAGAACATGCACTTGTGGGGATTCAAGTGGATCTTATAGTATTTTCATCGCTCAAATATTAACCTTAGGTGATTTGGATGGTCAATCCTCTTACGAGAATGTGTAGGCAAATCATCAAGGTAAGGTTCGACAATGGCTTTGATATCATGGAAAGCAAAGTTCATTGCCCGTTGAAAGGTTTCCCCATCATTTTTCAATCCAAAGGGAATTTTTTTGTACGCGAAGGTAACCCAAGGACAAATGAAAGCAGTTTTATGTTGGTCTTTTGGTTTTATTTGAATTTGATTGTATCCAGAGAAACCATCCATAAATGAGAAAACTTCACTTCCTGCGCAAGCATCTATAATTTGATCTATAAATGGCGTGGGATAGTTGTCCTTAGGACAGGCTTTATTCAAATCTCGAAATTCGATACAAACGCATATGGTCCATCGCTTCTTATCAACAGGAACTAGGTTGGATATCCATTCTGTCAAAGCTATGGGATAAATAAAACCAGCTTTCAACAGTTTTTCAACTTTAGCCTTCATAGCCGTTGCTTTACGTGGTTTAACAGGTCTTAACTTTTGCCAAACTAGTTTAGCGTCAGGGTATGTTCGGATCTCGTGCTCAACTATCGATGGATCAATGCCTGGCATCTCCTCATATGACTAGGCAAAAACGTCACGGAATTCCTTAAACAAGGACGTATATATTGCAATCTCCTGAGGAGATCAATTTGCACCGATATGTATATTTTCCACAATGTTAGGATTTACAAAGATGTTGATAGGGATAGTAGTGAAAATATTTTCCATATTCTCCTCAGCAAACATTCCTTCCCTTGGTAAGGGATTGATGGGTATATCAACATCATCTGTCAGTCTCATATGAAACTCTTGATTCTCTATCCTGCTTAGATCAGGAAGAAAATAGGATCGATGATGAAGATCTTTGCAGATCTTATCACGTGTGCACATGGCTTCCAGAAGGGCTTCATCAGAAGGTAAAACCATATCTAAACAATCTGTAGAATGCAAAGATTTTTCTGCCCAAGCAGGAAAATAGACTTCTTCCAGATCCTCTGAGACTGTGAGAGGGTCTGGAACAGGATCAACAATGGTTTGAGTGATAGATTGGTAATCCACTTCCACTGTCGATAAGGGCACTTCCAGTTCATCGGGGGAAGGGAGAACCCAAGGATCAGTCCTATCAACAACCGTGGCTATGGACTTCCCCACACTAGTAGAACCTATATAGTTAATCGGGGCTGGAAGATCAAATGTGCCCATCAACGATGCATACATTCCAGCCCCCAAGCTCTCAGTAGTAGGTTTCACCTAATAAACCAATGGCACAGTGGAATCACTAGACTCCATGTGGCCTTTCCGAGTAAAATTGAGTTGGTCAACAGTAACCAACTTCCCTTCGTGTGGAAACTCTACCACCCGAAAGACGGTCGATGCAATAGAATACATGGCATAAGTCCAGCTTCTTCCCAAAAGCAAATTATAGTCCAAAGGTGCATCAATCACTTCTACCTCAACAGACACCACTTTCCCTGCCTACTTAATTTCAAAATCTTGTAGGATACCATGCAGACGGAATGACCTTCCATCGAAAGCAGTAAGTAGAGTGTTTGACGGGACCAGCTCTAGGGATCTGAGATGTTTCCAACATGACAAGGACATAATGCATGTGTTGAAAAGAGTAGCTCAGATAGTGCTTATGCATAGTGTTTATCATGCATATAGTTTCTCTAGATATTAATTTTGTAAAGTGAGTTTATAAAATTAAAGTGACTTTTTGTATTTAATGATAAAGTGACTTTATAATGTAAAGTTAGGTCACTTAAGTGATTAAAGTGATCTCAACGAGAGATTATATCATGACCATTAGATTGTGGGAGGCAAGATCTAATCTTGGCCATTGAGATCTAGGGTTAGGTTTTTATCATTAAAGTGTATTATAAAAAGAGATCTAGGGGAAAGGTTTGAGTACTTCTTTGTGTAGAAGTGAGACACTTCTTAGGGTGGAGAGGTGTGAGAGGCTTGCTTTCTTGTTATCATGGAGGAGAGGATGTGAGTGAGACATCCTTACTTCTCGTAGATGAGAGGAGTGAGAGAGATGATGATCGTGAAGGAGATGGCTGTGAAGATGGAGGGATGCAGTACTGTGAAGCAAGGAAGAGTTTCTTGCGTGGAATGTTGGAACTCAGTCAGATGTTCCAAGAATACTGTAAGATTGATTATTAGCCATAATCAAATCATTGTTTCACTGGTTTTCCCTTCGGGGTTTTTCCAGGGGCAGGGCCCAAAATATCTGTGTCAAATGTGTATGATTTTCTGTGTTCTTTTCCACTGTTGTTGAGTTAACATTCCAATGTGTTTCCAGTTATCATTTATTTCAGCAGTTTATGTGAATGTAAATGTTGAGGGTTTATAAATGACTGAAGCTGTAAACCATGTTTGGAATGAGGAATATTTAACATGGTATCAGAGCTTGGTTTTCCGAGCCAAGGGTTTGTAGGGCAGAAAATTTATTTTTCAGGTATTTTTTTTTCGAAAAACAAGAAGGAAGGGAAAAACGGCATGACTGGAATTTCAGAGGGTGGAAAATTTTTTTGGGCGGTAGTTTACAGGTCGTACGGCTGTATGGACAGGTCCGTACAGTGTACGGACAAAAACAGAAATTTACAGATTTTTCAAAAATTTCAGATTTTTTGGAATTTTTTATGGGTTTTCCGGAAAAAAAGGCTATTTTGGGAGAAAACTGAGAAATTTTTGTAAAAGAGGTTTTTTTTGTAGATTTTTGTTTGGAGTTAGAATATTTTTGGGTTTTGGAGGTAAATCTGAAAATTTTTGTAGTGTTTGAAATTTTTGGGTTTGGAGGAAATCTGAAAATTTTGAAGGGTTTTGCATGAAAGTGAAAGTTTCTTGGTTTGAGTTTAAAACTTTGAAATTTTAAGATTTTGTGCATGGAGATCAATGTTTCTTGATTTCAGTTTAAAATCGAAAACCTTGATTAGCTTTGTATCTAGCCATGTGTTGGAGTAATGTTGTTTCTCCTAAGTGTTTCAGAGACAGGCTCAAAGTTGCATGTGGATAGTGGGGTCGACACCACTCATGCAAAGGAGAGGGTTGGAACCGTTTTTTTTTTAAACTAGAGCCAGGGGGTTCTATGCCAGTGGCTAGAGAGATGCATGTACCAGAGTTGACAGACGTGTCCTCATATCATCTTTGGGAGATGATGAATATAGCATGTTGTTCGAGATGGACATAGGTTTCTATATTCAGAGGGAGTGACCTTGGATGCAGCGGACAGTATCAAGGTGAATCTGGTTGGTGGTCAGATTTAAAGTGAAAATGCTGGGTTTGAAATACTGTTCAGAGAGGAACATGTGTTTATGTATTCAGTTGGAAATCCGGATGAAGGGGTTCTGTTTGGTCACAGAACAGATATGGTATGCATGCTCGGAGGTGGAGTTATGTATGTTGGTTCCGGTCGGTTATCAGCCTCAGGAGAGGAGACAAGAAGATCATGCGGTTTCCTGAAAGTGGAGGATGAGAATCTATACTATGTACTGGCAAAAAGGCTCAGTCAGTACGTAACGGATGAGCAGGATCATGTTGACAGAAGACTCAGTCAATATGATGATGGTGAGCAGGGGTTTTCAGCATAGTACTTCGGATCAGTTTTCAGCGCACGAGGGAGTGGCAGAAAGTGAGTATCCTGAAGGAGAAGATGTTGTTGGAAAGGCTTCTAGAGTTAGAGAGAGATTCTACAGCAGACAGTGCGAGGCTCGAGATTGATATTGGTAGAAGACATGTCAGAAGCACTTTCTTCGCTAAGAGGGAGTGTTGAAAAGAGTAGCTCAGATAGTGCTTATGCATAGTGTTTATCATGCATATAGTTTCTATAGATATTAATTTTGTAAAGTGAGTTTATAAAATTAAAGTGACTTTTTGTATTTAATGATAAAGTGAATTTATAATGTAAAGTTAGGTCACTTAAGTGATTTAAGTGATCTCAACGAGAGATTATATCGTGACCGTTAGATCGTGGGAGGCAAGATCTAATCTTGGCCATTGAGATCTAGGGTTAGGTTTTTATCATTAAAGTGTATTATAAAAAGAGATCTAGGGGAAGGGTTTGAGTACTTCTTTGTGTAGAAGTGATACACTTCTTAGGGTGGAGAGGTGTGAGAGGCTTGCTTTCTTGTTCTCATGGAGGAGAGGATGTGAGTGAGACATCCTTACTTCTCATGGAGGAGAGGAGTGAGAGAGATGATGATCGTGAAGGAGATGGTTGTGAAGATGGAGGGATGCAGTACTTTGAAGCAAGGAAGGGTTTCTTGCGTGGAATATTGGAACTCAGTCAGATGTTCCAAGAATACTGTAAGATTGATTATTAGCCATAATCAAATCATTGTTTCACTGGTTTTCCCTTCGGGGTTTTTCTAGGGGCAGGGCCCAAAATATCTGTGTCAAATGTGTATGATTTTCTGTGTTCTTTTCCACTGTTGTTGAGTTAACATTCCAATGTGTTTCCAGTTATCATTTATTTCAGCAGTTTATGTGAATGTAAATGTTGAGGGTTTATAAATGACTGAAGCTGTAAACCGTGTTTGGAATGAGGAATATTTAACAACATGTAGAATCACCCTCATCAACAACTACCCTTCCAATGGTATTTCCACCATGGATGGAATCTATTGATAAGGCTACATGGTAAGGTAGGTGAATTTTAACATCAGACAAGTGAAATTTCGCCATGAGACTCGACGAGTCCATGCTACCTAAGGCTACTAAGAGTGCATCCCGTTGGGCGGGACAGCTCTGTAACACCTCTAAAGCTAACATTGCACAAGGGGTTTGGGCCAAGTCTTCAACCACATAGTAGTTTGAAGCATCTCTAGCATTAGGGTTATGCAAGGTATTCTTAAAGACACCCTTTGGTATCTTAGGCATAGTTTCAGCAAGCTTCTCGATCGTGAGAGGGCTAGAAGTTTCACCTATAGACTTACCCTTCTCAGAAGTCTATTTTTCATAGTTTTTATCCCTAGTCTGTAGCAAAGCCAAAGATCGAACCATGTTGATATAGTTGGGGTTAGGGGAATTTGGAGTGCCCCCTGCTACATTAGAAGCTGAAGCAGAATTCTTCCCTTGGGGAAATGGATCCTTCAGAATAGCCGGTTGTTGAGCTTTTAGTAGCTTCTAGGCTTGTTCCATAAGGGGACAAATATGGGTTAGGTGATCCTCATGGCACAACTTACATGAGAATTTCACCTTTTTCTTTTCTTTCTTGCCCCCATCAGCACTATTTGTGGGTTTTTTCTTGTTTTGATTTCCCTCCCCTTTGTTTCCTCTCTTCTTCTTCCCACTGGGCTATTGATTTCCCTTCTGAGAGGTATGTGCAAAAGCATTTGCATTTTGGGGTGAGGGGGCAGCCTTTGCTGCCTCTGCCGTAGAATGTTTGACGGATAGCTGATGGAGTTGTTTGGCCAAAGATTCTACAATGGGAGAGTTTACGGACCCAACCACACCATTGGAATGGGGTCCAGGATTAGGTTTCTCTACATCGTGGGTAGGCCTCGGTGCCTCAGGAATAATCTCATACAAGATCCCAGATTGAGAATAAATCAAATCCAATTGTTGGGCCCTGATTATAGATTCTTCCTCATTCATCACTCCTAAAGTAGATACGTCCTTAGATATGTAAGGCAATAATGATTTAAGGAACCATTCTAGTAAGAACTCAGGAGGAATAGTGGCTTTAATAAGGATCTTCTACCTCCTCCACTCTTGGATGTGATCCGAGATGTGGGTAGCCTTGTTCTGCCTGAAGGTAGATAACAAGTCCGTTCCAAAATCGTATCGAACCGGAAGCTGAAAGTGGCTAAGGAATGCATTAGCCAAGTCCCAAAAAAATACTGAACGTAGCAGAAGGCAACTCAATGTACCATTTTGCTGCAGTACTCGTTAAGGTTATTTGGAACAACCTCAACCTAACTGAATCTTCATTCAGTGAATTAGAAGAACACCATAAATGAAAAGTGGTGGCATGAGCCCCAGGATCTTCACCAACTTTGCCTTCAAATTTTGGGATGTCCGATGGTAATTTGGTGGGGACAGGTGGCCATGAGGGGTCATGCCTCACCGGGTTGTTCATCAATTTAGACAAATCTGACAAGTTTAACATTTCCAGGAATGGAAGCTTAGGTCGAACCGGGGCACTAAAATTGCCAGAATGGGGATTAGAGGGACTTGCCCCCAAATTCCCATAAGTGAAAGTGGGGTTGCCCCCTGCCACCGGTTGCGAAGTGGATGGGTTACTTTGGAATGGATTCCATCTATAAGCCACAGCATTATGGGTGGGAGGTGCAGTATAAGAGGTCCCGGCCACCCCAGTCGAAACTGGGGTTTGAAAAATAGGAGCAGGTATCCCTCTGCTAAACAACGAAAAGGGAGAGCTTGTGAATGGGGCCGAGATCAGAGTTTGAAAACCTTGCCCGTAAGGGTTAGTGTTTCCAAACTGCAATCCTACATAATAAGGTGACGGGCCTACGTATGGAGTGGATGGGAGAATATGCCCCCCATGCCAAGGAAATCCTTGGACAAAAGCCAAGGATCCTACCAGACCACTCTGGGCAGTGTGTGTGAAGGAGGAAGGAATAGTAGGTATACTAGGAATCCCAGTAACCATGCCACCAGAAGCACCTGCTAGGCTTGTGGGAACTAGCGGTTGAACCACCTGGCTCGCTGGAGTTAAGGGTGTAGTAGGTATGCTAGATCTAGGGGAACTTACCAGGGGAGGTAGTACTCCTTCAGCCAGAATGGCTGAGATGAAAACAAAAGAACTTTCTCCCGCAGTAGACATTATCCTGCCCACAGGGACACCTAACACATGTGAATTAAAAGGCCGAACCTGGATGATCACATGATCGTTTAAGTCAATTAAGGGTGTATTAAAATTCCTTGCAAACTCGTTAGCCTACATGTCTTCTATCTCAACTATATTAAAATCAAAACGGTTTTCCCTAAGTTTTGGTTCACCCGGAACTTCACTTACTCCTATCGGTTCAAATGAACCATCTGTGTCCAATATCCGCCTTTAAGGTGGAGGTGGAGGTTCCAATGTGATGATAGGAGGAAGGTTTTACAATCTTCGTGACCTTCTAATAGGTTGGTCCTCCATGATTGTAAATTTGACAATTCAAACCCTAAGGTCGGCTAAACACAGACAAACCACAAAGCAATCACTACGAAAACTCCTAAAGTCTCAACAGTCAGCAAGGGTAAAAGATATGTTTTCTCGAAGAAAGATGAAGAACAGTTACTTGGCGTCCTTGAAGAGGTTCTTAGGCACAAGCAGAGGAATCACCGATATCCCTCCTACAATTTCAACAAGGGTTACCTTCCAAGCCCGTCCAAGGTGAACCAGAAATAACCTTTCGGTTTACCTAGGTATGAACCCTAGATGTCAAGAGACTAGAGGCTACCTTAACTATACCAACAGTCTAGGGGGACAGTCGCAATCCTGACTCGTACACATGGGCAGGGTAGCTGATCCTAAAACTCTATCTAGGATAGAATCCCCGGATGCGTAAAAGTCCTGATTTACATTTCGACAAGGAATTGGAGCGTTATCTCCTCAGTCCAATGCTTCCACGTGGCCTCGTGCTTGACTCCCATTTGAGAGGAGCTTCCCAAATACTATCGATAAAGAGAAGGATTTACCTATCGATTGGTCCACTATGTCTAAATTTTAATACTTATGGGAAGTTTACACTTCCTATCCCATAAGTCTAGCCTAAGCTAGTAGGTGTATGGCCCTAAAAAATAAAAATTACTAATAGATTTTAATTATTGCGTTCATTTTAAGGGATATTTTTTACTCAGAAGGAAAGTGGAGTGAAAGACTATGATGTTTTTGACTCGATAAGAAATATAAAAAGCAAAGGTGTATACTTCCAAAGCAAAATATCACTAAAAAAAAACAAGCTTCTTTTCTTTTTGTAAATGTAAATTGATGAAAATGCAACGATAAAGAGAACACTAAGAGTATATTTTTGTAGTTTTTTGAGATTATATTTTAAAAACTGAAAATAAAACTACTCTATGAAAAATCACATGCAAAATCTTCTAAATGTTTTCTTTTCACTTTTTAAAATGTTCAAAGACTACTATGCACCTAAATGCATGAAACTTGAGTATGCTTGAATTAACTAACTGTATAAAGTAAGCAAAGTGAAGTAAACATATTAATAAGACCAAAGATCAACCACCTAAGGAAGACTTGGAACCCTAGCTTGGGAGGACACAATGAAAGAAAATCACTGAGATCAAACAAAGGCAAGTGACAAACCAAAAACTATCCGAAAATAGAATGGGATATACAGTGTCTAGAACCCCGATCACTGATTCAGACAACCAATCACTCGAACCTATAACCCAAACAGGCAAATCCACTTCAAGCTGCTAACAGAAAGACAATCCAAACAATAAGAACTCAAGGTCTTTACAAGAAAGCACAGGGTGTGGCCAACAAATTCATCAAACTCATAGTGCAATGCTTATAAGGAAGAAAAACTAGCAAACAAACTTTAAAGAGGGACAGGGACAAGCAAACCCTAGCCCAAAAATTTCAATGCTCAGGCTTGTATGTGAATGTGTATAAGGGAAACCTGCGTACTGTACGTGACTGTCCTAGAGAGCAACCTGTGTATGTAGGCCTCTGTACATGAATGTATGCAAGAGAAACCCGCGTACACGTGAAAAAGTTTCTAATAAAAAGAAAACATTTCAAGGTCTTCAAACACCACTCTAAGCATGAACCAAGATAGGACACCACACATAGAATCAAGGCAAAGACTGGGCAACAGTAAACAGAAATAACCCACAGCAGTCTGGGCTCCCCAGTTCTGTTGTTCAGGAATAAACACCCTTATAACCTAGGGTCTGGGGTTACCAACGTAATTCTAAAACTTGCAGAAAATCAGCTTTAAAGTATAGAAAAGGAATAGAAAGAAATGTTGAACTCACCTGATTAATGACGGTTGATCCAAGCTTTCTCTTCTCCTGCTCTGCTTCTCTCCAAAGCTTTTAGGGATGCACCTCCTTCACCTGCAAAGAGAAAATTATCCAAGTACAATCTTATACATGTATATATGACAAGTTAGATGAACAATATATAGAGTGCTTAATCAAAAATATTCATCAAACATGATACATGAAAGAGACTCAACACAAAGTTGGAAGAAGAATTCTCTTTATTAACAATAGTGAATGAGATAAGTGTACAACCCAACACCTAAGACAAGGACTCCTCTGCAACCAAAGGATTCTGATTTCTACTGCTCCAAAGAATTCTGAAGATATACCACCAGCATAACTTTGCTCTCCAAGTATGATTGATTAATGCCCTCCCCAAGGCCTCTATTTATACTTTGGGAAATAGGGCGGTTTCGAAGGTTGAGGAGGTTGATACAGTTGAGATAGTTAATTATTAGGTCTCAAAAAATCTCCATTAATCGTGTTTTATTATTTTTAATGTCGAATGGATGTGTACGTGACTATTGATACTGGCAACCCGCGTATGACACGTGAATTGCTATAAGGGAAACCTGCGTACAAATCTGTACGCAGGTTGCAATGAAGATACTCACATACAGCACGCGGGATGCTGTGGAGATAGTCACATATGTATGCGAGTTGCAGTGGAGATAGTCGCGTACGAAAATCAACATATAGAAAGGTAACATAGCAAGCTGGTTGGATAGTGAATGCATCTCATGTCATGCCCATCTATAGTGTTTAGGGAACCTTCAATCCATAAGTGTCCTTTTGGGTACCAACATATGAAGTTTCGACACTTGGACGGAGAATTTCCATTTGGTTTGATAACATGACTCCATGAGGATATAGGGCTAGACTAGGAAAACTATGAGCAACTGGGGAAAATTGATAGGTGTAAAAATATGAATGATGACTGGACATGAGATATGAACCATAAGTGTTTATAAAATATCCAAACATGTTTAATATCATTCCAAATATGGCTAAGGTCATGGACAACCAACCATTGAAAGATAGGAAAGACTTCAAACCATGTAAGATAAGTAACACTGCAGAAGAGACCAATGAGGAATCAACTAGTGAACTTGGGATTTTATAGTCTTAGGATTATTTAGAGGTATGGTATATGGTATGAATGATGGTATGATATTTGTCATGACTTGCATATCAGCCTGTAAACAATCTTCTAAATCAGATATATAATCTTGGGAGGAAGAGATGCTCAAAGACAAGTCAGTATCTAGTGAAAAATCATAATTTTTGGGAGATGAATCTAGTATAATGAGAGGAGGGTTACCAAATAAATGATATGATAATTTTGATTCTAATATATTAGATAATAAATCTATATCAGAGACATGAGAAAAGGATTTAACTCTTTCACTCAAAGAATAAGTTATATCACCTTGGAGTTGTGCACTATGACAGTGTTCTGAGGAATCAATAGGCTTCTCTAGTTCATCTAGAAATTTGATCTTGTGCTTCTCAATAAGTTGAGACATGATGTCCATATTCTTATTGAAACAATTATTCTCTGAATGAAAACCATTTCTGCAATAATAACACTTGGATGTTCCCCCTTTCTTCTTACCCTTCTTTACTGAATCATCATCAGTAGGCTTCGAACTTTCATCTTCAATTTCTGACTTTGGCTTCTTCACAATTTGCTTCTCTTTTGTTTTGACATTCTTGCTTCCTTGAACCATGAGAGAATGATCCTTTCCCTTGGAATAATTAAGGACACCCATATGGATCAATTTATCTTGCTCCTTTGTTAGTGAATCAAGAAAAGTATTTAAAGAAGGCATTTTCCACTTAGGAACAACAAACCTAGTAGCATGAAAAGTAGACACAGAAACTGAGTAATTAGGACCTAATTTAGAAAGAATGGAAAGGATTAATTGATCATATTATTTCCCAATACCACATTGTTTGATAATTATATTAAGTGACTTGAACTTGGTGAAGAAACCCTGGAAAGAATCGAAATTTCTTGAACTCAATGAGAATAAGTCAATCTCTAATTGATGCACTATTAGCTCATCTTGAACTCCAAAGAGAGACTCCAATTGATCCCACACTTGGTTTGGAGTGTTGAAACCATATATATGAAAGAGTAGATCAAGATAAATTGAGAGGAAAAGAAATCCATAGGCTTCATCCAACCTATTATGCCACTTAGCTTTCTCAATCACAACATTGGGATCATTCTCCAAATCTTGAGTAACTCTATATAGTCCTTGATTGCGCAATAGAATGCCAATTTTTTCTTTCCATTCGTGGTAGTTGAAGGGAGTAAGAATTATATTGGAGGAATAATCCATATTGCTGAATTGATGTGCTCAAGAAGAAACTCTCTACGACCTACAAAACAAAACTAGGAGAAAATCTTGTAAGCTAGACAAGCTCCTCTTCAAAGAGGGATAGGAGACTGGATGCTCTCCTCAAATATATAGAACTTGATCAACCTTGCTGATCTAATACCATGTAGAAATAATAGCTCCAATTATATGAGCAAAGATGCTAAGAAGAAGTACATGAAATAGATCTTTCTACTAAGAATTCTCACAAGCATACAGAGGAAAACTAGAGAGAAGAAAAGAGACTGAATCACATGAATGAAGAGATGAATATTGGTTTGTATCATTCCATTGAATAATGATGAATAATAGTGTACATAAATAGTACATTCCTCATAGGAAAATCGAGTTGTATGGATGCAACTCATAAAGCTAAAAAAGGATGACTTACCAAAATCTGGTAAACCCCCATAGGTGGCTAAAGCACTTCCCAAATCAGTAAAGGACCTCACAAATTAGAAAAAGTATGAGTGAGTTTTCAAGAGTGATGGAAAAAAATGCTAATCCTAGAAAATGGAGAGAAAGTCACGAAGGATGGGTTAGCAACAAAAGAACCCATTTTCCTAGTTAACTAGCTTTACCTTATCCACATAAAAGCAGGATAAAATAGAATAAAGAAGAATATGTTGTAAAGTGTTGTTTACTAATTATGGGAGTCAATAAAGTGGTCAAGATCAACCCAGAATCATAAATAAAGCATTCCCAGGGTATATATGTCATGTGTTGACTTTATGGTGCAAGTGGATGCCAACTAATTAAGCTAGTGGGTAGATAATTAATCAAATAATGATTAATTATTTTATCCTAAGTTATGAGTGAGTTTAATATATTATAACATTTTCAATGTTACTTGTAGGTAACTACGTAGCTTGTTGAGAAATTGATTGATCTGCATACAAATTGATGGATTCTTCAGCTCTTATACCATGTATCCTTACACCCTTAAACTATGTTGATTGGAGGGAATATATGCAGGTATCCTTGTGCAAGCTTGGCCTGTTTAGGATGAAAATGGGAAGAGAGATAGAAACCCATCATCCTACTGAGAAGAACAAGTTTTTGAATCAGTTGGATGAAGCCTTTGGCTTCTTGTGCACTCATATCTCTTGGGATCTTTTGTTCCTCCTTGAGGGACTTAGGACTTCCAAGGAATATTGGGAAAATATTGAATCTTTGTTTGGAAAACAAGATGATATTAGAGGGAACATATTGGAGAATGAGCTCATTACACTGCAGCCCAACAATTTTGAAACTATTCAACATTTTTTCACAAAATTCAAGTCACTAGCACTGCAATGTAAACAATGCAGAATATAAAGGAAATATGAGAAACTTGTTCTATGAGTACTGAGCAAGCTTGGATCATAGTACTCTGTCTTTGTCTCTAGTTTCCATTTCAGAAGAGCTTCCATCCCCAATTGGAAGATGCCTTCTCTAGATTCTTTTGTTGAGTCATTAATACAGAAGTAGGATAAATTGGTTCAAATGGGAGTGTTTCAAACCTCTGAGAATCAAGCTCTCGATGTCCGACTCAAACAATGCACAATCCAGAGGGAAGCACAAGGGGAAGGATCCCAAAGCCACTCATTTGAAGCTAAAATAGAATCATAGATATTTCGAAGGAGCCTCGGGCACCAAGAAAAAGAAGAAATTCGATAAAACTAGATTTCCATACTGTATGAGAGGATTTTGTTTGCAATAGTTATTTGGGACCTTTGTATCTAGAAGGATAATTCTTGAGCGGTTGACTGCTGCATGGTCTTCATCTGCACTGTGGATCCCTTGAGCAGTTTTTAATAGTTCATTAACCATCCAAAACTTCTTACAGGCGGAATTAATCTTGACCGTTGGTTCATTTTCCCAATCCAACACATGCACTGACTTGTCCACCATATAAATTTTCATTGGATTTTATAATTTTAACTAGACTGCACTTTCAATTTATGGAATATGGGTGAACCGTTAATCTATTTTGTCAAACTATGTTGCTTTGACGTGTGTTTTCATTTCACAATGAGCATCTTTATTCCACAATTTTGAAAATTTCTTTTCTCCATGCAAGTTGATGTAGCGGAATTTCTGGGATCCATTGGATGAAATTGAGTTTCATCTAAGCCATTGATCATCTTTTGATTTTGTAGGACAATAACTCTCCATATATGAATCATCTTAGGGAATAAAATGACAGGTTCCTCTCAGCCATCACGTGCTCCACCTGTCAGCAACCAAGCATGTCCAATTTCTTCATCTTTGATTCACGTCGAATACCAGTATTCAAATTTTGACCGCCGAAAGGAAAAATAAAACACAATAAATTGTTCTGGTAAACAATATTCTCCTCATAATGAAAACGCCTAGATGAACCTTTTAGTTCTTCCACAACCCAAGAAAGCATAGACATTCCTTTCACGTACCAATCTCCCAGGAAGATTGTTCAGAAATATTATATTTGTTCCAAAATAATTTCAACGCTTTCCTTCAATGTAAAAATATGCAAAAATCTTTAGAAGTTTAATAATAATAGGGGTATTCCTGTAATCCTTTACTGCGTTGCTTAGTCAAATTATGAATCAACTACAGACTATTCTTATCTGCAATATCCATCAACATAGTGCGTGATTTTTTTTAGTAAAGTATCCAATACCATTGAAGAATCTCTTGTGTTTTTATATTCCCAAACAACACAAACCATCAGTGTCGCAAATATTTGGCATCGTTCTTCATATCTTGCCCATTAAAAAACCAACAAATTTAACATGGTCAACTTTCACACCTACGTTTTATATGTCTTTTGTAATGAACAATTATCCCACATTCGTCGGGAGAGTGATGCTTGAATTGTTTATAAACTCCAATGGTTGCATTATATATCAAGGAACAACTATGAGTATTGCTTGGAAGCTTAGTGTTGGATTGTTGACTTGTATTGTACGTTGATGTGGCAGGTGTGTGCCCCCCATACAATTTTGGTGCTTGACTTCTTTGGGTTTGTCTTGGTAAACATTTGATGTAGAGCGGGCTTATTCCTAAATTTTTCATTTTAAAAAACTTCCTTTGCCCAATTTTGAAATTAATAAACTTTGAAAAATAATAAATTTTGGTAAAAATAGAAATTTGACTAAAAAGACAAATTTAAATATAAAACCAATATTTTTATTTTTATTTTAAAATGAGCAAAATCCTTTTAATTCAAAATAATTCCTTTCCCTTTGCTCATAACCTCTAACCCTTTTCCTTGCCAACTTGAAATTTTTATAAATTGTTCATTACGGAAAACTTGAAAACCACCAAATCAACAATGAAAATTTGAAATTTTGAAGGCAATAAGACTAATTTCGGTACAGACAAATTAGTCCTAACAGTTGGGTCCAACTAGGGATGCTATCCTCCATGTGAGGTAGCAAATAACCCCATAGACCAGGTGCCAAATCCATTGGGCTTCTCTCGATCCTTCTCTAAAATCCCCAACCTGCTCTGACTTGTGGCCATCACTGAAACCATTCTACAAACAAACCCATGTCAACCTGTAACATGTCACCTATCCATACTTTGAAGGCTGGAAACCCACTGTAATTGGAAACCTAAACTTGTAACTGAAACTAAAAATAAACTCATACTGAAAAATGATGAAAGAAAATACTCGCCATGTTGAGCTTATTCACACCTACTTACCTACCCTACTTGACCCAGTACAACTTCCCAATCAAGTAAAATCTGACTTCCAATTATTCCAATCAAGTAAATGATCCCATAAACCAAGTTTATCCTCGTGCTTAAGTGAAATCGAGACATCAAAACATACTGGAAAAAATTTATGGTAAAAACTTTGACCTTTGCTATAGACATGTAACCAACTACCCCAACCGAAAAATTTATACATGTAATCAGCCACCGGATCATAAAAGGAATGAAAACCTTCAAAACATTCCTTCATTATCTTACCATGAGAAGGCTACTCAAAATGTAAATCCTCTTGCAAATTGTTAAATTTTTTCCAAAAGATCCTTGACAAGAATACTCATGAAAATTTCCAACCAAGACATCCACAACTTCATTAAAAATTTCTGATTTTAAAACTTCATTATTTCCATGCATTTCAAAAGAAATATCACTCTATTCCTCAACAGGATCAAGCAAACAATTTTATTTTTGACAAAAAAATCAGAATTTGGAAAACAAAAAGAAACATCCATTTGAGAACCCTTATCTTCTTCTTTGTCATTCAACTCTTCATTACATATTGATGGTTTTTCTATAGGCTGGGATTGATGGCGTAATTGTTCTTCTTGCTTATGATCTATTCCAAGAAATTTTATACCCTCATCCATAATATCAATTTTTTTTTTATCAGAAACTTTAAGTCTCTTTCTCAACCATTCACATGAAGAAAAACACAAAGGAAAACAGTCACTTTCAACATGTTTACTGTCCACTTTGTTTTCATACTTTTGGTCTTCGATTGCAATGAGATTTTCTTCACTAACAAAAATTGTGACAGGCTGATTGCATTCTTCAGAAAACAAATTAGTACAACCATCTCCTTTCAAATCACTGGGATGGTCATATTGTACAAGCAAAGAGGGCTTTATATATTCATGTAAATCTTCAGGTGAAATTTGAATTTGATCAACATGCAAAGGTATTTCGTCAACCATTTTTTCAAAATCTGATTTCTCTTTACTTGCAATTTCAGAAAATAAACATGTGAGAGGACCAAAAAACTGATATTTTCCAGAATTGTCATTTTCTATGTAATCAATCACATAAGTATTGTAACTTTGAAGAGATTGTTGTTGCAAAAAGGAATTTTCTAATTGGGAAGAGGCAACCTCTTCTTGTAACAAAATTTTGGAAGTTAAATAATATGAGGAAGGATTCGATTAAGAGTCCCAACCTCTTTCTTGGTCACACAGAGAATGACAAGAATTCTACAAATCATCATCTGTTTCAGGAAGAGAGATATAACTGGTTGAGACATAGCTTTGGTCTATGTCAACTTCAATCAAGGAAGACAGTACTAACTATTGGGAATTTTCTTGAATATCATGGAAATTGGTTTGTATTTCTTTTTTATCTGAGTTTTCATGTAATATCTCTAAAACCTCCTCATCCAAATACTGATCATCACCACATTCGTCTTTCACATTTTCAATGAACTCTTTATCATTTGTGCAACATCTTGAATTGACAGCAAAGAAGGATACTGATCTTTGAAATATTCATGAAATATTGTATGAAAGTCTTTAAGGGAGGATAAAATATGGCCTCATGGTAATCCCGCATACCATGACCTAGCATTTTCTTCTAAACTAGACCTAAATAATTTTATGAAAGAGTCCCCATTCCATCCAACCCCCAGCTTATGTATATTTTTATAAAATCTAAACAAATGAATGGTAGCATCATCACCCTTTTGATCCTTGAATATTGGAATATATGTTTTCCAATTTACAAGAGGTATTCGATTGGGATAACCAGGAATGAGAGAAAGATTCATAGGAGCATACCTTGCATCGCGAGAAGTCATATTGATGGTGGAGAAACTAAATCAGCTCCTCAAACTTTGTAACCCCCTTTGATAGTGGAGCTTCCATAGAACATTATGAAGAATGGATTATTCGCAGATGGATTCACCAGATGAAAAGAGACATGACCTTCTTAATGCTTAAACATTGTTTCACCATCGACATTCAGATCTAAACCTTTCATTCATATCAATGGAATATTTGAAACCTCTCCCCGTATCTGTCTTTATGACCATCTGTCTCCCTAGTGGAGTCACCTTCCAGAATCTTTCAGTTGAGCTGCCGAGGAAAATGATACAACATTTTTCACATGCATGAGGCTCTATTTTCCCATAGGAACCCTTTCTCCTTAAAATATTTGTCATTTTTCACAGCGATGATTTGCACTTTCATCCCCGACAACAGCGCCAGTTTGTTAGCACTCAGAATCGCACCCAAGATTGTGGAAGGTAGACCCCAAGGAAACAACAGAACCACTTTAGGAAAGGAGAGTCGGTGTCTTCCTTTCTAGAGAGGGATCTCTCACAAGAATTTTTATCAAGGCCATATTTAAAAAATAAAACAAATTCAAGTTGCTTTCATGTTTGAAAACAAAGCAAGCACGATTGGGCTATGGAGTCACAATTATCAAAAGACAAAGAGAAATTTGCATGGGGAATGTGTTCAAAAGAAAGGTATTACTTCGATTACAGTCAATATATTTTTGCTCTGGTGGAAAAGCAAGAAATATGACAGCTCATTAATGGAGAGCACCAATTAGATGAATTCTACATCAACGTTGTTAGAAAAAATTTGTGAATATCAGAGACGATAGACAAAGCATAGAAAAGTATGAATTCTGAAAATAGCACACACTTATCTCAGATATGAAAGAAAACATAATGGAGAGATTAATAGGAATACATGCACATAAAGAAAATAAATCACAGACTGTAAATGAGAAATACACAATAACTTTTGCATTCAAAAACCAACATCCGGCTCTACAACTTTTATTAAAACATATCAAAATTACATAAACGCAAAATTCTTACGAGTTAAAACCCTTTATTCCTTTGTTAAGGGTCTAATTATAGTTTCTTAGACCCCCCATGCCAACCTATAAATAGGGCCAAAAATTAGTTACAAAAATGATCAAAATCCTAACAAACTCAAACGTGACATATTTGCCACGATTTATATAAAACAGAAAATATGATACAGACTGTTGAAAAATAGGCTTCAGAACCCCTCCTGCATATCTTAACTGGTGATATCTGTGTGAAATATGAGATAGGTATTTTTAATTAACCATGTGTCCAATAAATCCCATGTCTTCATCTACTCTAGTTCTCCTTCAGTTGCTCGGAATCTGCCTTGAAATTAATGACTTAGACAGTAAGCTTTTAAATTTCTGGAAAAATACACGCTGAAGATTCCTTCAATTCTCCCAATATGTGATACCTGTGTAAAAAATGAATGTGTTTTTTTAATATTGGAATGTGATGAATAAACACGTCTCTCAATTTCTTAAAATTCATTCCCAGTTGGTGAAAACAACTCTTTTAATTTGGTGACTAAAAGAGTCACTGTGAAAATCTAGAAAATTTCCCTCTAGATATCACTGTAATTATTGCAATCCATGGGACTTATGTAAAAACTGAGAGATTTTATTGTGGATGATCCTCTATTGAGGAAAAACCTCTTTTGATTTGGGAAACTTCTTCGTCATTTGGTGAAAACAGTTGTTGGAAGTTAATGATTAAAATAGTCATTTTCATAGAAAACATGTTTTGTTGCTAAAATTTTGAACTGTTATAGCTGTTAGCACTAATTTATCTCTATCGAAATTAGTCTTATTGCCTTCAAAATTTTGATTTTTCATTGTTGATTTGGTGTTTTTCAGGTTTTCCTCAATGAACAATTTATAAAAATTTCAAGTTGGTAAGGAAATTGTGGAATAAAGATGCTCGTGGTGAAAATAAAAACACATGTCAAAGAAGCATAGTTTGACCAAATAGATTAATGGTTCACCCATATTCCGCAAATTGAAATTGAAGTCTAGTTAAAATTCTAAAATCCAACGAAAATTTATATTGTGGACAAGTCGGTGCACATGTTGCATTGGGAAAATGAACCAGCGATCAAAATTAATTCTGTTGGTAACAAGTGTTGGATGGTTAATGAACTATTAAAAACTACTCAAGGGATCCACAGTGTATATTAAGACCATGCATAAATCAACCTATCAATAATTATGCTTCCGGATGAAAAGATCCCATTTAATTATTGCAAACAAAAGTGGGGTTAACAGTTCAAAATTTGAGCATCAAAACATGTTTTCTATGAAAATGACTATTTTAGTCATTAAATTTCGACAATTGTTTCTACCAAATGATGAAGAATTTTCCAAAACTGAAAGAGTTTTTTCCTCAATAAAATATCATATACAATAACCTCTCTCAAGTTTTACATAGGTGCTATGGATTGCAAGAATCGCAGTGATATCCAGAGGGGAAGTTTCCATATTTTCAAATAACTGTTTTAGTCAACAAATTCAAAGAGATGTTTCTACCAACTAGGAATTAATTTTAAGAAACTGAGAGAGGTTTGTATTCATAACATGAAAATATTCAAAAACCTCCTTCCATTTTTACACATATATCGCATGTTGGGAACATTGAATGAATCTTCACCGTGTATTTTTCCAGAAATTTAAAAGCTTATTGTCTGAGTCATTAACTTCAAAGGCATATTCCGAGGAGCTGAAGGTGAATCAGAGTAAATTAAGACATGGGTTTTGTCGGGAACGTGGTTAGTTACAAAACACTTTATCATATTACACACAACTATCACCAGCTGAGATATGTAGGAGATGCTTTGAAGCCTATTTTTCAGCAGTTTGCATCATATTTTATGTTTTATATAAATCGTGGCAAATATGCCACGTCTGAGTTTGTTAGGATTTTGATTATTTTTGTAACTAATTTTGGCCCTATTTCGAGGTTGGCTTCAGGGGTCTAAGACACTATAATTATACCCTCAACATAGGAATAAATGGTTGGAACCCGTAATACTTTTTCTTTTATGTAATTTTGATCTGTTTTAATAAAAGTTGTTGAGCTGGATGATGATTTTTGAATAAAAAAATTCATGTTTATTTATCACTTACAGTATGTGATTTATTTTCTTTATGTTCATGTCTTCTTTTTAATCTCTCTATTATGTTTTCTTTCATATCTGAGATAAGTGTGTGATAGTTTCAGAATTCATACTTTGTTATGCTCTGTCTATCGTCTCTGATATTCACAAATTATTTATACCAAAGTTGATGAAAAATTCATCTAATGAGTGCTTTGTGTTAATGGGTTGTTATATTTCCTACTTTTCCACCAGACCAAGAATATATTGACCGTAACCGAAGTACTACCTTTTTTTTACAGACCTTCCCCATGCAAATTGCTATGTGTCTTTTGATGATTGTGACTCCATAGCCCAATTGTGCTTACTTTGTTTTCAACCATGAAGTCAACTTGAATTTGTTTTATCTTTTAAATATGGCCTTGATAAACATTCTTGTTAGAGATCCCTCTCTGGAAAGGAAGACATCAGCTCTCCTTTCCTAAAGTGGTTCTGTTGTTACCTCGGGGTCCACCTTCCACAACCTTGGGTGTGATTCTAAGTGCTAAAAACCACTTTAACCACTTATTAAAACTTTATTAAACATATAATCAACAAGATACACAAACACATAATTTTAATGTGGAACCCCAATTGGGTAAACCACCAATAATTCCTATTATTGCATAATTGTTATTTACAAATAGGTTTTCCTACTACTATAGACATGGATGGTATCACACCCTATTTAACATCAACTACTGGAAGGAGGCTATGACCCCCTATTTTATCAGATGCTACTGAAAGGATGCTATGACATCCTATTTACCAGCTACCACTGGAAGGAGGTTAGGACCCCCTGGTTTATCAGTTGCTACTGAAAGGATTCTACTACACCCTATTTACCAGCTACCATTGGAAGGAGGCTACGATCCCCTGCGTTGTCAGTTACAACTAACATGATTCTCCTACATCCTATTTACTAGATTATGCTGGAAGGAGGAAAAAAACCCATGCAAGCATGTTTCCTTCCCTAGCTCCACCCTGCCACCTTAATATGTTATCAATAAACTTCCATATTTATTTTCCCCTTAATATTCATCATGCTTACTGGTATCGTCTTCTTCTTCATTATTCTGAATCATAGAGACGCTTCATTCCCCTTCAATATTCTGCTATATATACATATATACATTCTTTATTATTTATGCCTTGTACCTTTTCAGAACAGTCATACCATTTCATGTTCATACCTTTTCAAAAGCTCAATTTGATAAAACCTTAATCCAGGATTTTGTTAAACATTTAACCTTTGCAACCTTATAGATCGAACTCATATTCTTTCATCCTAGCACCTCTTCAAATATTTTATGTTGATATTAATTTTTTTCTTCTTACTATTTTAATTTATTTAACTGTTAATCAATTTAATTAATTTAACCTACCCTCGTCATCCACTGGCTTCCTTATCTACGTGCTAGCCTTCATGTTTTTCCAGTGAGCTTCTACATCTACTCATGTTGTAGGCTTCCTCAACTTCATCTTAGATCATGGGATTTATCTAACTAATTCCTGTGTGATTCCTATCAACTAGAATACTCTATATCCAGGCCTTCGGGCTTCCTTTCCTCCTCTATGAGCTCCCTGTGGAATAATTCACACGAGCTTATCTTCTGCGGGAATCTCCTAAGCTCCTGTCAATCGATTTACAGTTTAACCTTTCAGTCGCATTCTTCTGCAGTCTCTATTTCTGAAATCACTCTGAGGCGTTGATTTTATATCATCCTTTTTCCTGACTATAGATCTCAAAATGTCTTTCCACGCTATTATCTTTCCACCTCAATCGTTTCGCACCCTAGACATCCTACAAAATTCTTTGTGATTGTTGATCTTTGATAAGATGCGGACAGCGAAACATGGGTTTGTGACTTTTCCATAATTTTATTTTAATATTTTCATTACCGCAATAACATTTTTGCACCATTGATCTCTCACGGATGTATTTTTGACTGTTGATCTCCCAGATCGCAGGATGCGCAATGCGGGTTCTCAAATACTCAAGCATTGTCCTCATAATTCGTCGCCTTCCATTTTTCGCAGTAACCTATCCACATCGTCGATCTTTCACGGAAATCTTTCTGATCGTCGATCTTCCAGATCGTGGGATACGGAATGTAGAACTATGACATTTCCCACATTATTTTTACAATTCCCTGCTTTCCGCTTTTCTCCTTCCAATTTTTGTTTTCCTCTTTTCTTATGAACCATTGATTTCTTTTGCAGGTTCACTCCTGCCGTTGATCTCTTGATCAGATTCGGATTTCTTCTTTTGCACTCCTCCTTTTGTGGAACCCTCCTACGATCGTAGATCTATTGTGGAACATTTCTCAGCCATAGATCTTCATACACTTGCAGAACTCTTCTCGACCTTAGATATTCTACAGATATAATCTCAATCGTTGATCTATACTCTTTCGTGGAACTTCATCTTTTCCACCTATTCTTTTTGGAACTGATCCTTATCCGTCGGATCTCGTGCGGGATTCTTTGTGACTGTTGATTTCAGATCAAATGCGAATCTTACCATGACTTGTGTAAATTTACCTTTTCCACTTGTCTTTTGCGGAACTGATCCTTAACCGTCAGATCTCGTCCAAGATGCTTCCTAACCGTCGATTTCAGATCGAATGCTGATCTCACCATGGATTTGTTGATCTGGACAATTTCTTTGTGGAAATTTGTTACGACCATTTCTAACAGTTTTGAAAATTTACATACACAAAGAATTTCATCATGTTGTTGATTATAAG
The DNA here is from genome assembly GCA_001517045.1 of Pseudotsuga menziesii. NCBI lineage: Eukaryota > Viridiplantae > Streptophyta > Pinopsida > Pinales > Pinaceae > Pseudotsuga > Pseudotsuga menziesii. The sequence continues at coordinate 268,582 of LPNX010679792.1, forward strand.
GAATTTATAAACACTCTTGCAGATATATTTTCTTTGTTCGTAGATTGTTAAATATACTCTATATCCCACTCATGTCACTCTTCTACACTTCCACTCTTCATTTTCCTAACCATATTTGTCACTCATACTGTATCTCCACTTCCACTCAACCTCTGTTCTTTGTTTCATTAACCATTGTTACACATATTGTCGACATTGTCTTGGAGTTCCTCAAATCAGTTATTCATGTTGTCTTATCATCCATGTCTGTTTCATCCATTGCATTTGTTATAAATGAACTCTTATGACACCATCATATTCCATGTCATTATATATGGCATGCCACATCCTCAACTATTTCATGCCATGCCATTATATCTTCCATAGCATATGTCATCACTACCTTAGTCTTTCACTGATTTTGTCCTGCCATAATATCCACTAATTATTCCTTTGTCATTAGAGAACACCTTTGACATCAATGAAAACTATATACTCAACAATATCCCCCTTTGGCATTGATGGAAATCTCTAAACATTCTCCCCCTTTGACACCAATGACAAAGGATAACCTGTTATGTCAATGTTGTACCTATTTTGATATAGGATTTCTTGTCTTTCTTCTTTCTGACAACTTCCCCTATCATCATATCTCCCCTTTGTTAACTGAACTTGGTTATTTAACCAATGTATTATCATTTATCTTAACATTTCCTTTCTTGCAATAGGTTCTTGGATGACAACTTAAATGAGAGATCCATGGACTCCCCCTGTCATTGTACTTCCTCTCCTTTGCCAACATTTTTGTGACAAAGTTTACACTCAACATTTTCTTCCACGCACTGTTCTCCCTTTTTTTTTAATGTTATTATGTAAATTTTTTTCTCAAGAAGTATTCACATAATACTTGGTCTAAGATAATAGTCTTTAGATGGATTGACACTAGATTTAGTCCAGTTCTAAATTTGGTAGAACTGCTAAATTAACCTCACCCGACCAATGGTCCCACAGGTAGAGCTCAACGACGAGTGGACTTCAAACCTTTGATGAACTGGATTTCATAAGGATTTCTCTCCCATCTCCAGCAATTAACTTACTTCCTAGTTCATCAATGAAACGACTAAAATACTGCCATATCTAGAACGATGGCAGACCTCAAATATCATAGGGCAGATTTCATCAAATATAGTGCCCGTTAGGATTTTCTTTCTCCGCGCTATTTGATAAAAATACTCCTTTAATCTCCGTTGTTCAAAATTTAAGTGCTTACCATATTTCGCTGATTTCAAAATTTCTTTCATCCATGCAATTTTAACTAGCAAAATTATTTTCCATCGTAGATCTACCTGCCTCTACCCATCCAATGGTTTATTCTTCCCGTAAGTTAACATGCCTCTTCCTTTACCAAAATTCCTTAAGCCTGTGCATTTAGATAATCATTACCTACATAACCTCATTAACATCTTGGCATTTTTTAATAGATTGAATTTTTATTTTTTAGATCAGACTTGAGTTTTCTTCCACTGTCAACAATGTTTTTATGTGTCATGACCTCAAGTTCTATGTGAGCGTAAAATATTTTTCTTCCATTCGATTGCAGACATCATGGTATTCATGAATCAAACATTTTTTTATTCTCATGTTACTTCATAGGTTTTATACTTTCTCTATGTCAACCATACACCAATCTCATCATTTAACCTTGATCATCTATTGTCTTTGAGGAAGATAGATTTCAATATACTTCAACATTATATACCAATTGATTTTTTTCTTAGATACCAATTGGAATTTCCTGACTTTAACTCCCCCTAAGTATATGATCCCTTCTAATGTTATTTTCAGGGTTCTCTTTAAATCATGATATGTCTTTTTAGAAAAGGATCCCACAATCATCACTACATCCTTCTTCATCACCTTTATCTTTATCGATGTATTATTTTATATTTCCAAATTTATTTTCCTCATAATGGATGTCATCCTTATTTATGGAACTATTATGCTCATCGTTATATTTGGAGACCTCACTGATGTTTGAAATATTTATTTCTTCTTTAGAGTCTTCCTTTCTTCTCCACATCTTTCCATGAGGTACTCTGCTTACTGTCTTTTCATTTCTTGGTTTCTTGGTTTTCATCTTTGTTACGGAGAAAACTTCCTATGGCTTGGGGTACCACAATAGATAGAGTAACCACAAAAATCAATCCCTTCCCAATATGAAAGAGAAATAAACATCTAACACTAAAGGATCTCAAAACATACCTCATTCCAAATGGTTGATGTAGATCCCCGTTGAGCTTTTCCAATCTTGCTTGTGTTAGCAATTTGCTCTCTCAACAATTAGCAAACAAGACAAGCATGCTATATAATAGTGTTAGACCTACTCTAGCATATATAATCAATAACAGATAAGCATTTAAAAGCATCCATGGATTCAATATTCATTTAAATACACATTATTGGACAGGAAAAGGTATATCTATTAATATAAATCAGAGATTACAAGAATGACAACCTCTGTCGGCATGTCTGTGAACTGGAGAAACTAAGTCCTCCACCTGGGCCTCCACCACTTCAATCCTCCATATCTCGATAGCAAGCTCACAAGCAAAGGAAATCTTGGGATGAACACAAAGTGCTCCAAGGGACAAAGGGATGCAGACTCAAGTATAGGCTCCGACAACAATGGACTATAGTTTTCTTGCTCATCAATTCCTCTCCCTTTAATGTATCCAAAGGGTTCCTTAAATAGTGCTTCAATGGGGTAATGGAAGGTCGAATTCGAGTGATCTCAAGGAATATGGAAGGCCAAGAGACAAGTGACTCAGCTCCACATCAAGGAAAACTCCAAAACTATTTGGCCTTTTGCACACATCCCGATGTACGTGGGTTTATGGGTCATATCCGCGTATATACGCGAGAATAGGTTTAAAAGTCGAGTATGGAAAATAATGCATGTTTTTAGGGATGATCTTGGAAACATCAAAGGTACAAAAATGTTCCATGGGGTCGAAAGAGTTTGCAGAGGGACAGGGAAGGCCATAAATGTGTGATCCACCGTGTGTGGTAAAATCAGTTGTAACAAATGCCCCCTAATGTGTGAGGTCGGAGGGGTGGTGTGATGGCTGAAATACATTATAAGTCCATCCCAGAAGTGGATTGATGAAGAACCAGGTGGAAGAACCATCCATCCAATAGTATAATATAATAATCAAACTCTGCACATGACTGCAAGTACATACAATAGTCCCAAATACATAAGAATACAATGGCCATGAATAGGCATGATACCAAATATGACATGTGTGGTCATCACCACGTCCAATATAGATAGATCAGAATATCCATGATGAAGATATACAAAGGATCATGATATCCATGAAAGCTAAATATATACAATGGATTAAGATATCCATAATGGCTAAAGATATCTGACATACACTGGATAAGTCACGAGAGCTGAAATCTCATGAACACTTGCACGATCAAGGAGGTAGCATACATGAAATACCACAAATCTGGAAGGTCTTCTACACAATCCACTATGAGTACATGTCCTACTATGTGAATATAGGTGTCGAGGTCGAACATAGTAGTCCATCGTCTTATTACTGGTCATTGATGTATACCGTTAACAGATGTGAGATCACCCACCGATAATGAAAATGGGAATCAAGGTACTAGAGTGAAAACTAACAAGTGTGAACAAATTTATTGAGTTTGAACACTTGAAAGAATCCATCGATCAGGGGACATTGATGTATTCCCAAAACTGTCGATGGTGAGAGAACCTGCCACTGATGATTGCAAGTCTCAAGGCACTAAAAATGAATCTAGACTCCTATCCTAGAATAAATGATCTAAATTCGATGGGATGAAATCCACTGGAAGGAGGGAATTAAGGCATACCCCATCATCCAACACGAGGTACTCAGTAAAGCTGTATAATGTGGAAGGAATCGATCATAATGTGCACGAACCAGTACCAGTACCGGGAATGGCCGACATGCAAAGTCAAGGGAACTGAGGAATGGCCGAAATGCAAAGTTAAGAGAACTGAGAAATGGCCGACTCAGGTTTCAAATTCCTTCGAACAAGATCATAAAGTCGAATGGTGACTGAATGTAGGCAGCATAGAATCAATATACAAAACTAGGACATCTCTGCGACACAGGAGGCATTGACAAAAGCTCCATAGGGATTGGAAGCTTAACCAGTCGGTGGAGATAAACTCAAAGAAACGAGTATAGCTCCTAAAGTAAAACTATTAACCCAACCAACGGATGTGATATACAGTGCTATGTTCGAAGACGACACGACTCAAATTCTTCCAAATATAACATCCTTTCCTATCCGGCTTTTTCATTTTTTTATTTTTTTGGACTTTTTCAAATATTTTGAAAATCTTGAAAAAAATAAAAGTGCTTTATAGTTACAGACTAGGAGGAGACGAGTGTCAAGGGGCAAACAAACTAGTTCCAAGCAGCAGAACATACCTATGCTCAATGCAAGGACACATGTGTAGGATAACGACACTTGGGAGAAAGTATCCTCCTGGTAAAAATGGGGAATCAAGCTACAAAGGATCTGTAAAATGTCTCTTCTTGGATAGACATGAGACAATCTCAGGCTATATGGCTGGTAATCAAAGTCAGGGAAGCCAGCATAAGGCTCAATAAGGCAAGCAAAACTCATGATAATGCAATTACAACTTGACATAAGGGAGTCCTGGGGGAAAGGCCAGCAAAAATATCAAGAGGAGTACGAGGCTCTTGCACAAAGTCATGGTGATACTATACAAAGGACTCCCACACCCTAAAGTAAAAATGTCCACATGGGCACCAAATCCAAAACAAGAGCTAACTAGGGCACCCATGTATGGTCAAGCTCTACCATTCACATCATGTCACTTCTAAAAGAAACAAGAAGGTTCTGTGACAAGATAGAATGGGTTCGTACCTAAGGTTATAATGAAATGGTCATAAGGTCATGCAAAGTGCAAACGGATGTGAAACCTAACCTATATGCCAGTTTAGACATAATACCTAAAATCGGCATGAACGAGTCAAAGCCACGGTCAAACTGTGCTTAAAACAGACTCCTACATCATCAAATTAGTCCAAAACGGTCAGAAACGGTCCAAAAATACTGAGAAAGTGGGTAAAAAATTTCAAAAATTTCAAAAAAAAAAAGAATTCTATAAATAGTAAAAAATTCAAAAATTCCATATCATTTGAAATTTTTACCCATTTGAGCTCAAAACTTCCAACACAAATTCCAGGAGCATCGTCCGGAGAAATTCAACACCGTTTGTTCCAGGTAACTCCTCATGTCCTCCTCTTCCCATTTCATGCAAATTTTTTAAGTTTCCATGGTCAATTTCATTTTCTAGGCCAATCTAAAGTATGAATTTCGGCCCACGAGGATATTGTGGTTTTTTCCGCGTATAGGGTTGGCCATATGTGGAAAAACCTCCCAAAATCGTGTACATACATGGATATTTTTGCAAACAGTCATGTATGCGGCCACGAATAAGGATTTTTAAGGAAAATAATAATAAAAAATCATGTTTTTTGTGTAGGATGGTTCTAGAATGGAGGGAGAGGGAACATGGTGATGTGGAAGAGGATACACAAGGTGACTTAATGGCTCAACCAGCTCTACGTGCATGCGGTTTGTATAAGTTTTGGTGTCTTGGCGGCCTGAGGACCAAACCAAGACTCCTGCAGATGCTAGTGGATTACCGGGATCCAGACTCTGAGTCTTTTCACATTGATGGGATGTCACTCAGTATAGAGATTGAGGACATATATTTTATCACTAAATTATCTCAAAAAGAAGAGGTGGTAAATCTCCGATCTCATGGGCTAGGAGGTGGATTGACTATTGATGAGTACATTGTGGTGTAATTCTTTTCAGACATGGAAAAGGTTGGGATTCAAATCCCGACAAAATCGATCTAGGTGCTAGGACTGAAGGCCATACTATTGGCACTCGGCAAGATAGCCAGACTAGCTTCACTCCACCAGGCCTCACGGCCATTGATGTTCTATGTCGTGGAGTGTATGAGACCCATAGTGTACGACTGGAGCACTGTGTTGTTGAGTAACATGAAGCAGCAGCTCAGTGACTGCAAGATGGGAAAGGTGAGAAACTTCAGTTTTGACAGCATATTGAGCATGTTCTTCTTTGAGCATGTACCCGAGCTAAGCCCTAGAGTGGACATTCCTCCACATGGAGTTCGAGATCCGGCCCAGCGACGTTGGGAAAATGTTATGCATAGACTAGGCAAAGGTAGGGTGGCTAACCCCTACCCAGCGGACTTCTTTCCATGGTGGCAGAGGCAGATCATTGCCATTGATGACTACCACTATGCAGGGATAGATTTTTGGGGAGATCCGGATATGCCCCTACCACCAGGAACAGCATATGGCAACATAGGTAACGAATCCCAAACTCTCTTTTTTCAGTTTTTTGAATTATTAAAAATTTTTGTGTTTTTTGATATATTGATTCAAAAGACATGTTTTGATCTAACGACACATAGTGACAATCTGTCATGTGTATGCAGATGTTGGACCACGACGACCTAATGGTTTCCCTCGTCATAGATGGAGGGGAAGAGGAGATGAAATCATGGGTGCAGATGCGGAGCAGACACTCCAAAGCATCCACACAAACTTTGTACGCTTGACACACAAGGTACCCATGGCGCAAGTTGAGGACTTGCTTGAGGCCATGCAACATCAGGTGGTTGGTGTACCATGGGAATGGGTTTGATTATTTCGAAGGCTAGCTAGAGCCGTGGTGTGCTACCATGATTAGAACCCCCCTCCTCCTCGTCAGGCTTAGAGACCTGAGAGTATTTCTTTTTGTACTACCATGTATTATATTTTTGTGGCTCAGAAGCCCCAATTTTGTATTATGACACTTATGTATTATGACGTCACATTTTGGATGTTTAATGAATTTTTTTTATGATTATCAATTTTACTTATTTACATGTGTGTAAAAATGTATGTTTGTGATATGCTTATGGTCTATGAAACAAATGCCAATCTAACACATAGTTAGCATATGAGTCAACAACTTGATTAAAATTTTTGAAACATGTATGTATGTTATATTCTCAAATTATTGTTCTAGAAATATCACATGTAAGAATCATCGTAATAATATCGGATCCCTAATACGATATAAGCCATTAAGCTTTGAAACCACTAACTGCCAATCAAGGCGTACCTCAAGAGAGAGAACACCATGTGAAATGGCATCCCACAATAACTCGATAATGGCACTATATTCAGAAACATTATTCGAAGAAAGTCGTAAACATACGCCTCCTGAAGACAATACTTGACCCGTAGGAGTATAAATCACCCAAGAAGCCAAAGCTAAGTTTTGAGTGTGACGTATAGCACCATCAATGAATCCTATGTAAGTGGAAGACTCGATCAACATCTGCCATAAGAAACAAAAGCTAATCTACAAACTCAATCACCATAAGAAAAACTAACTATGCAATTCAAAAAATGTACAATAATATACAACAATCAGCCTTGGTTGAAGATCATGCATAGTATTTTTTAAGATAGAGCCCATTTCTAGGCTCCACCAAGGTTGTCCCTTGATAATATACCAGCTCATAGGCACCCTTCTCTAACAAACGTTTGACTATGTAAGGACCATGCCACATGGGATTAAACTTCCATTCTCCCAAGGGTTCTTTAGCTTGATCCCACAAAAGGACCAAATCACCTTCACTAAACTTCATAAGATGAACAGACTTATCATATTGGACCTTAACGCGACGCTTATTTACTTCTAGATCCACTAAGGCATCTCGGCGCTGCTCATCAAGCTGCTCTAAGTGGACCAAATGTTCCTCCAATGTGGAAGTGTGTGGTAAAATCTCTATATCTAGCTTCAACGAAGGGATTTCACATTCAACCGGCAAGACAGACTCCACCCCATGTACGAGCTAATATGGAGACAAACAAGTGCCAGTCTTGACCGTAGTTCTATAGGCCCACAAAGCAGGATATAACATGATATTCCAATTCATCTTGCTTTGTGAGATGGCTCATTGGAGAATAGACTTAAGTGATTTGTTCACTACTTCAACCTTTCCATTCACTTGAGGGTAATAAGAATAGGAGTGCTCCTGCTTATACCCTAACTTTGAAGCCAACTCTTCCATCATTTTATTCTAAAAGTGCCTACCATGGTCAGTGACAAGCTCTTTTGAAATGTTGAACCGAGTAATAATTTGGTTGAAAACGAAATGCGTAGCTGTCTCACCGTCGAATTTAATCATGGGCATAGCATCTGCCCATTTCATGAAATAATTGACAGCCACTATAATGTGATGATGCCCCCTCGCTGAAGTTGGGTTGCAATCCATGAAGTCAAGCCCCCACTTGGTGAAGGGTCTGGCAGTGATAATAGGATGTAATGGGGCAGGATGCAAGCACATATTGTGTGCAAACACCTGGCAAGGGTGACACTTCTTAACTACATTGACATAATATTTGAAGATCAATGACCAAAAATATCTCGCTCTCAAGATTTTTTGGGCTGTAGAAAGCCTAGATAAATGACCACCACATGCCCCTCCATGGCAATCATTCAGCACAACCTCAGCCTCAGCATGGGTTAAACAATGATGTAAAATGGAATCTACCCCACGGTGGTACAAAGTGTTATCCACTATAAGTTAGTTCTTAGCTACATGACGTAATCATTGTCGTTCATCCCATGAAAGGTGAGTAGGGACCTTCAACGTTTGAAAATATACAATGATATCCCCATACCATGGGTCCAAAGTTTAGATAAGGAAAATATGCTCATAGACAAACTTATCCTCATAAACCTCCTCCTCCTCCACACTTGGACAATCAGATATGAGCTTCGCAAAGATCAATGATTTCTTCAATTTCATCAAAACAAATTCGAGATCGAACTCTTGCAAAATAACAATCCATTTATTGTATTCCCCCCCAATCATCCTTCTAGTGAGGACGAAATGAAATGGATTGACATGAGCTACCACCAAGGTCTGGAAAAGGAGAATGTAATGTCTCAATCTCTGAACTGCATGAACGGTGGCCAAGGAAAGTTTCTCCACATGGGAATAATGGATTTCCGCATCAATAGGGTTTCGGCTCAAATAATATATGACATGCTCGTGGAGCTTCTCATCCTCTTGAACCAAAACCACACCAACCGTCTCCATGGACGCTTCCACATAAATCAAAAAATTACGGCTATAGTCGGGTGGACTAAGCATGGGGGCCAATTCTAAGGCTTGCTTAAGAGCATCAAAGGACTCCTGGGCTCACTCATCCCAGCAAAAAGTAGTGTCCTTCTTTAAAAGACGCATAAAGCCTTTAGTCAAATTGGAAAAATTAACCACAAATCTCCGCAAGAAATTTTCCATGCCTTGCAAACACTGAATATGTCTAAAATTACATGGGGGAGACAATTGAAGTATTGCCTCAACATTTAAGGGATCGACTCTTATCCCCTCCTTGGATACAATCAACCCTAGCAAGCGACCAACAGTCACGCAAAAGATGCACTTATGAGGATTTAACCTAACCTGGTAATGGCGACAAATTTCAAATACTAATCTCAAATGGTATGGATGACGCACTCTCAGACGAGAATGAGCATCAAGGTCATCCAAATACACTTCAATAATCATTTTGAGACCATGAAAAATTAAGGTCATAGCCCGCTGAAATGTAGCTCCGGCATTTTTAAGACCGAAAGGCATCTTCTGATATGCAAAAGTACCCCAAGGACAAATAAATACAGTTTTATGTTGATCCTCGGGTTTGATCTGAATCTAATTATATTCGAAAAAACCATCCATGAAGGAGAATACCTTGATTCCCACACACTCATCCAAAATTTGATCAATAAACGGTGTGGGAAAATTATTCTTAGGACAAGCACGATTTAAATCATGGAAATCAGTGCATATATGGATCGCTCCCTTCTTCTTATCAACCGAAATGAGATTTGAAACCCACTCCATTAGGGGAACACGATAGATAAAATTGTATTATAACAACTTCTCTATCTCAGCCTTAATAGCGGGTGCTTTTCTAGGATTCATGGCACGCAAACGTTGCCAAACCAGCTTCGCATTCGGATAGGTATTAATCTCATGTTTGACAATACGAGGGTCAATACCTAGCATTTACTTGTATGACCAAGAAAATATATCATGAAACTCTTTAAATAGCTCGATATACTCCTTGATCTCATCAGGGGAACAATCCGCCCTAATGTAGATGTTCTCAACTTTCCCAGGATCACGAGAAATATTGATAGGAATAGTAGGTGATAAATTCGCCATGTTCCCATCAGCCATCTGAACAGGAGAGCTTAATGGAACCACAGGACTACCAATCTTCTCACTAAGAATCTCCCTAAAGTCCTCATGCTCCATACGGTCAAGCTTGGGAATAAAATATGATCGATGATGTAACTCTTCCCAAGGTGGCTCAACCCCAGACATGGCCTCAATAATGGCTTCATCTGATGGAAAAACATCATCGAGGCAATCATGTGCATGAGAGGACTCAACTGCCCATGCAGGAAGCACATACGGGTCTTCCTCCTCCACTCGCAAAGAGGAAGGACTAGGTTCTGCAACACAATCAAGATTCATTTGATAGGCTATCATCGTTGTAGGAAACAACACATTCGTTTCGATAGGTCCATTCAAAGGACTCGGTGAAGGAAGAATCCAAGGATATTCCATATGGGTAGTGCGAAAATTCATCAAATTCAATGAGGACAAAGCCCCACCAAAACTAGATCTAATCATAAGAACAAGCGTAGGATAGCTAAAGGTTCCCATCAAATATGGATACATACCCACGCCCACACTCCCAGTTGGCGGCTGAGAATGATCGATAATCAGTATAGAAGCTCCCAATGATGCACTAACAGTCGGATTACAGAATGATGTCTGATCAATCGTAACGATATTCCCATTAAATGAAAAGCACACCACTCAAAAGAGAGAAGAGGCTACGAATTGCATACTATACACCTAATTTCGGCCCAACAAAATATTGTAGTCAAGGGGTGCATCAACCACCTCGACCTCAATCGTGAAAGTCTTCCCTCCCAACTGGACCTTAAGAGAAGGAATAATCTTGTTCGAATGAAATGATCTACCATCAAAGGCAGTCAACATAGTAGTGGATTGAGACAACTCAGGAGAACCCAAACCCTTCCAACGTGACAAAGACATCACGGAAGAAACAACACCTTCATTAATCACAGTGCATTTGATGGTCATATTAAGACACTCTACATGAATCAAAAGAGATACATAGTAAGGCAAGTGAGGCTGCAGTCCCATGGTTTCAAATTTGATAACGAAAGAAGAGTTATCATCATTAACTCCAAGAGCAGAAAGCAAGGATTTCCTTTGTGGAGGACAACACTGAAGTACTTCAAGCGTGGACATCACATAAGGAGTTTGGCCCAAATCCTCGACAACAGAATAGTTCTGGGTGGCTCAGGAATTAGGATTGTGCCCTGAACGCTTTAGGACCCCCTTAGGAATGTGAGGTGCAACTTCAGATTTATCCATAGGGTTTTCGATATGCAAAGGGCTCTCGGGTGGAGTGGGTTCTTTTCCAAGTTCCGGTTGTGATGAACCATAATCCTTTGCATGAGTCACAACCTTAGTAGCATGCACCATGTTGATGCAACCATGACAAGTATTGGCCTCCAGTGGATTTTGATCTCCACCTGATGCACAATGAGGATCAATGGTCCTCGAGTTCATATTTTGATTATGGGGTAAAGGATTAGTTAGCACAGCTGGGTCCTGTGCTATGAATCTCAAGGCATCTTCCATATGAGGGCACAAGTGAGTGAGGTGGTCCTCCTTACACAACTTGCAAGGAAAATTTACCTTACGTTTAGACTGCTTCCCCCTCAAGCATTATGAGCGTTCTTGTCATTATAATTAGCATTTTCATTCTTATTCCCACCCTTATGATTATTTTTACCCTTTTTCTTATTCCTTTCGGGCTGCTGGTTTCCCTTCTGGTCCGACGATTGCAAGGAAAGTACACTCACCATTTGGGTGGGTTGATATGAAGTTGTGGCTTGTCCCGATGTACATTGATTAATAGACAATTGGCTCACTTGTTTCACAACCGAATCCGTAATCCATAATGCCATCTGCATGTGGTCTAGGCTTGATCTTGGGATCGAAACTAGATTGCAGAGCATTAGGTATAATCTCATACAAAAGTCCAGATTGAGTGTAGATGAAATCCAACTCTTGCACCCTAAATATTGCTTGTTCCTTGTTTTGGACTCCAGATGTAGAAACATCCTTCGCAATGTAAGGTAACAATGACTTGAGGAACCACTCAAGGAGAAATTTTGGTGGTATAAAGGCTTTAATCAACCACTTCCGTCTACACCACTCTTGAATATTATCTGAGATATGTGTGGGTTTGTATTGTCAAAATGTCGACAAGAGTTCTATACCAATGTCATAACGCACGGGTAACTGAAAGTGATTGAGTAAATTCATGGCAAGGTCATCGAATAAAATGAATGCCCCCCTTCGTAACTCTATATACCATTTCGCTACAGGCCCGGTGAGGGTGTGTTCAAATAGCCTTAAACGGATTGAATCGTCATGTAAGGAATTGGAAGAGCACCAAAGGTGAAAAGTAGTGACATGCTCACTAGGATCTTCTCCAGCTTTTCCCTCGAACTTGGGAATGTCCGAAAGAATATTTTTAGGGATGGTCAGCCAAGCCAGGTCATGAGATACCAGATCTTTCATAAGTCTCAATAAGTTAGGTAAGTTCAACGTTGCGAGGAAAGGGAGCCCAGGTTGAGCTGGTCTATGCCACGCTCCCTGATAAATCTGGTTCATGTAAGGTTGATTGCTATAAATACCATCGCCTTGGCCATAATATCCTCCTCCCATTTGACTCATACAGGGCTGCATGGAACCATTATGATGTGGTGCACCTTGGCTATGCGGTGCTACAAAGCCATAATTGGAAGAGTAAGCAGGTTGTTGATACCCGTACCCATAGGGTTGATAGTTCTTTCCATACTGCTGTCCATAAGACTGTCCATGAGAAACTCCATAAGGTGTCCCATGGGATATCCCATGAGAAGATCCATAGTTAGGGATATGGGGAAATCCTTGTGATGGACCATTAGATGATCCAGAAACAGGAATATGACCTCCCGAGACAACGGGAGGTACTTAACTCTGAGATACTACCGTGCGAGCAGTCGTAGTATGAACGTGGCTAGTAGCGATATTTTGGCCTGAAGGACCACATGAATGAGGGGGAGGAAGGGTTGTCAAAAATGCATTCGAAGGAGTATGGTTCGAGGATGAAGGGACATGTGAAGGTATGTAAGTGTTGTTCCCTATGGTCACTCGTCTCGATTCTAATATCCGCATATGAGTACTAACACTAGGTCTAGGATGAACATGTCAGGTAGCTTCCACCACTAGGATGGAAGGTGCAATGTGAGTAGTGCTCCCAAATCTCTCTACATTGAAAGGAATAGGAGTGCCCCCAAGCGTAGTGCTAGGTTCAACTTCTGACTCGACATGATGTGTCGGATCGAGTGCAGGGATATCAAACATACCATAATGAACATGACTAGTGCTTGTGGGTTCATGATGAGTCTCGTCGCCTGGAAACCAATATCGGTGACCTGTGAATGAGGGATCATAACTAGAATGTGAAGGTATTTCCAGTGAAGGATCATATACGGGAGTAGAATATGCATCTTCAACCTTGTGAGGTGGAGAAGACATCTCGGGAATCTCATCCTTGTGATCTCCCATCGTGTGTGAATCAAAGTGAGAAGTAGTCCACCCAGACTGTCTGTTTCTCTCTTCTAGAGGAGGAGGAGACGTGGAAGGCGGAATTCCTGCTAAATGACGAGAATGGAAAAGTGTTGTGCCCGAATCCACAATGAATCAAAAATGAAAAAGACTCGATCTAATTACGCAAACCCTAGGAAAACTAGTGTGCACAGAGCATACACCTATAAAATGTAAAGCCAAATTGCAAGCAAACAAGGGTAGGATATGTGAGCTCCCGAATGAAGCAGGTATTTCTCGCCTAGGAGAGGCTTGAGACTCCCATACACAACAAGTGAAGGTTCGTAACCAATTATAGTGGCCCTCAGCTTCAACACATATAGTGACTATGTTGTCCCACCCCTACCTGGCTAGGACACCTGCAGAATAACCTCTGCAAAGTACCCCCTCGATAACCTAGGTAAGGAAACTAAGGTCACCTCAATATAATCAATGCTGAGGCAAACAGTCGTAGGAAGGATTGATCATATGGGTAGGGTATCAAAGCCTGAAACTATTGAAAGAGCCCCCAGCTACGAATACAATCCTGGAAATATCTTCGGTGCTACTCAGTTATGACTTGGGGTGATCCCAATCAATAACCACTCACACTGCCTCATGCTTAAATCCCTTGTAAGAGGGGGATCCTGAGAAACACTAATTATATAAAGGAATTCCACACTCTCACCTGGACAAACACATAATTGTTTTGTTTAGTGGTCTTGGATAATTTACTCACAATGGAATTTTACAAGACCCTAAAGCCTAATCTTGTTGGTGCACCCTATAAAAGAAAAGAGTGTAATTCATTTGATTATGCGTTGACTTTAATTGGCTTATTACCCAAAAGGTAAAATGGTCGTGCAACTAATGATGTTATGACGCAACAAGATGTAAAATGCACACCTAACAGACAATGCAAATGCACCATGTCAAATGAAAAATGGGGTATGCTACTAAGTGAAGTGCAAAATTTTCCTTCAAATGAATATGCAATCATTCCTATATGAAAATCTAACTACTACTCTCTAAGCATACCTAATGCAAGTACCATGCAAAATGCAAAATGAAACAATGCATAATGATGAAAAAAGCAAATTCTTTTTGTATTTTTTGAATTAAAATGAGATAAAAAGAAAAATTATGACTCTACAACCCCCAGACTCTGCAATCACTACCAGACAGTACCCAAGAAAATCACTAAGGTAAAATAGACCTAATGCACTAATCCCAAAACAAAAAATATAAAATGACATGACAAGAACATTTTTAAAAATTTAAACTAAAAGGTGTCTCTGGTTAGAAACAAAGGTGTATACAAACTCTAGAAGCATCCAAGAAGACTCAACAGTCATCCAAACTCACCCAGCAACACTTAATCTTCCCCAAAAATTCAAAACTCAGGGCATACGTGACTGTGTGCAGAAAATACGCATATATATGCGGCTATTCCAGGAAAAACCGTGTGTACACGCAATTGTAAAGACAAAACTCGCATACATGAAGAAAAAGAGATAAAAAAGAAGGTAAACAGATAAGTTGAGACAAAATTTACTCCTATCAAACACTACTAGGCAAACATGCCCCCAGACCCGACTCAGAAATAGAGAAATCGGAGCAATTCAAGAACATTGAATGCCAATAAAACCCCCAAAGGTAATGACTAGGAACTCCCCAGTATGGAGAAAGCTTCCTATGGCTTGGGGTACCATAACATACAAAGTAACCACATAAATCGATTCCTTCCCATCTAACACTAAAGGATCTCGAAACATACCTTATTCTGGATGGTTGATGTAGATCCTCGTTGAGCTTTTCCAATCTCGCTTGTGTTAGCAATTTTCTCTCTCAACAATCAGTAAACAAGACAAGCATGCTATATAATAGTGTTATACCTACTCTAGCATATATAATCAATAACATATAAGCATTTAAAAGAATCCATGGATTCAATATTCATTTAAATACACATTATTGGATAGGAAAATATATTTCTATTAATATAAATCAGAGATTACAAGAACGACAACCTCTGTCGGCATGTCTGTGAACCAGAGAAACTAAGTCCTCCACCTAGGCCTCCACCTCTTCAATCCTCCATCTCTCGATAGCAAGCTCACCAGCAAAGGAAATCTTGGGATGAACACAAAGTGCTCCAAGGGACAAAGGGATGCAGACTCGAGTATAAGCTCTAGCAACAATGGACTATAGTTTTCTTGCTCTTCAATTCCTCTCCCTTTAATGTATCCAAAGGGTTCCTTATATAGTGCTTCAATGGGGTAATGGAAGGTCGAATCTAAGTGATCTCAAGGCATATGGAAGGCCAGAGACAAGTGACTCAGCTCCACATCAAGGAAAACTCCAAAACTATTTGGCCTTCTGCACACATCCCAATGTACGTGGGTTTAACGGTCATATCCGCGTATATACATGAGAATAGGTTTAGAAGTCACCTATGGAAAAAAATGCATGTTTTTAGGGATGCTCTTGGAAATATCAAAGGTGAAAAAATGCTCCATGGGGTCCAAAGAGTCTGCAGAGGGACATGGAAGGCCATAAATGTGTGATCCACCATGTGTGGTAAAATCAGCTGTAACAATATTCCATACCTTTTTCTCAGTTTCCTTGGAAGGTCTGCATGTGCTATTCTTTCAATCTCTTGCAAAGTGTCCAATATTGTGCCATATGAAACATATAATAATTCTTCTACCATTTGAGATTTTAGTGTCTTCTTTCTTTTTCAGACCTTGATCTTTTTCTTTGATTCTACAATTACCAACCTTGTGACCAAACTTGTGATGGTAATGACAATATCCATAGAGTGTACATTTGGATAATCTATGGTTCTTGTAATGACTCTTTTCATTTGCATGTCTTCTGAAATTTTTCATATTGAGGGGATGAACAGAATTATGATGACTGGACTTCATTTCCTTGTGATTCTTCTATTGCCTGGGTGTATCTTTGGAAGCATCATGTTGAAATTTAACATCTTCAACATCTTCATGAATGATGGATCTTGATCATTTATTATTATATCCAAGACTTGTTTTATCCCTTAGGGATATTTGTAGGTTGAGGACTTTATTAAGAGCTTCAGTATTTTCCTTGAACTTCTTATTAACAGTTTGTTGATCTTTTAGCTTCTTTATTTCTTCCTTGAATTCAACAATTTCTTGTTTTAAGCTCTTGACCTCTTCCATCCTAGCAAACATTTGTTGTCTTCAATTGTGCAACTCATCTTGTAGGGTCTTGACTTCCTGTTCTTTTGACTTCTTCTCTTCTTGATACTTTGACAATTTTTCTTTCAAAGAATTGTTCTTCATCCCGCTCTTTCTTAACTCTTCAAGGGAATTTATAAGTTCTGCCTCTAGGTCCACCTTTCTTTCCATATCTGAATCATCTTCTGGAGTTACTGTCCCCATGAATATATTTTCTTCATCTTCACTACCAACCTCAAGGATAGCAGGATTTGGTTCTCTTGTTTGTTCAACTGAGTAAAGTTTCTCCAATTCGACCTAGAGCTCTCTAGATGATATACATTTCCCTATCTTCTCTTTAATGGGTGGAGGTAATCCATTAAGTATGGCCTCCATTTCCCTTGATTTATTTTTCTTGGACTCTTTCTGACATGTAGTCCTTACTCTTTTTGGTAGGATATAATCAAAGATAACTGCATTCCATACACCACATCCTAATGACTGTAAGTACACACTCATTCTTTTCCTTCATACTGCATATTCTCCTTTATTAATTCTTTTAGCTCTATTGGAATCCATCCCTTCTTGTTGATCCATAGTGGTTTTTAATAGGATCTCCTTCCAATGGTTAAACTGTGATGAAGGAACCTAGCTCTGATACCAATTGTTGGAATATTGGTCAATACTGAGAGGGGGGTGAATCAGTATTGTTATCTTTTTACCAATTTAACCACTTATTAAAAATTTAATCAAAACATATAATCAACAAGATACGCAAAACACATAATTTTATCGTGGAACCCCAATTGGGTAAACCACCAATACTTCCTATTACTGCAAAAATTTTAAGTTACAAATAGTTTTTCCTACTGCTACAGACATGGATGGTATTGCATACTATTTACCAACAACTATTGGAAGGTTGCTACAACCCCCTAGTTTATCAACTGCTACCGAAAGGATGCTACGGTACCCTATTTACCGGCTTCCACTGGAATGAGGCTACGACCCTCTGGTTTATCAGCTGCTATTGAAAGGATGCTACTACACCCTATTAACCAACTACCACTGGAAGTAGGATACAACCCAATTCTTTGTCCATTACGACTAAGAGGATTCTCCTACACCCTATTTACCAGCTTCTGCTTGAAGGAGGAAATAACCCCTTGCAAGTTTGTTGCATTCCCTATATCCACCCTACTACCCTAATATGTTATCAGTAAACTTCCATATTTTGTTTCCCCTCAATCCATGTCATACTTATTGGTCTTAGCTTCTTCTTCTATATTCTGAACCATAGAAACGCTTCATTCCCCTTCAATCTTCTGCTATATATACATATATACATTCTTCATTCTTTATGACTTGTACCTTTTCAGAATAGTCATACCCTTTCATCTTCATACCTTTTCAAAAACTCAGTTTGATAAAACCTTAATCCATAATTTCGTTAAAAATTTAACCTTTGAAACCTTACAGATCGAACTCACATTCTTTCATCCTCGCACCTCTTCAAATCTCTTATGTTGATATTAATTTTGTTTTCTTACTGCTTTAGTTTATTTAACTATTAAATCAAATTAATTAATTTAACCTACCATGGTCATCCACAAGCTTCTTCATCTGCATGCTAGCCTTCATGTTTTTCCAGTGATATTCTCCATCTACTCATGCTACATGATTCCTCAACTTGACCTTTGATCTTGGTATTTATCAAACTAGTACCTGTGGGCTTCCTATCAACTGGAATACTCTATCTTCAAGCCTTCGGGATTCTTTTCCTCCTCTGCGGGCCATTAGAGGAAATTTCAACTCAAAATGGGCCTTTTAACTTTAACTCAAATTCCATGTCATCATGTGTTAGCCAATGGAATTGCTTTAAATTTGAAATACCATATAGGTCTTAAACATTTTTTTAATATAAATTTGGGGATAGGTATCATAAAAAAAACTACTTTTTTTGTTTGTATTTTCGACATATCTCCCCGTTTTTTTACTCAAATTTCAATTGGGAGAGCTTGTTGGATGCGGAATTAAATTTCACATCCAACGAGTACCCACTCGGCATACTTTTGACGGACCCCACTACCCCAAAGACAAGAAATACCTAAAAAACGTGATGACGACACATCATCATCACGTTTTTTCAAGTATTTCTTGTTTTTGGGGAAGCGGGGTCCGTCAAAAGTATGCCAAGTGGGTACTCGTTGGATGCGAAATTTAATTCTGCATCCAATGAGCTCTCCCGATCGAAATTTGAGTAAAAACATGGGGAGATATGTCGGAAATACAAACAAAAAAGTAGTTTTTTTTCTTTTCTTCCTCCAAAATTAATAGAGCTTATCTTCTATGGGAATATCTTAAGCTCTTGTCAATTGATTTACAGTTTAACCTTTTAGTCGCGTTATTCTGTAGTCTCTATTTCCAAAATCACTTTGAGCCATTGATTTTAGATCATTATTTTCCAGACCCTAGATCTCAAAATTTCTTTCCACACTATTATCTTTCTTCCTCAATCATTCTGCACCGTTGATCTCCTATGATCTTGTTTGTGACTGTTGATATTCGATAATATGCGGATAGTGAAACACGGGTTTGTGACTTTTCCATAATGTTATTTTGAGATTTCTGCTTCCACACTAACCTTTCCACGCCAATCATTCCACACCATTTATCTCTCACATAAGTATTTATGGTCGTCAATCTCCTCGATTGCGGGATGTGGAATGCGAGTTCTAAAATACCCAAACGTTTTCCTTGCAATTCTCCCCCTTCCATTTTCCACACTAACCTTTCCGCACCATCGATCTTTCACATAAATCTTTCTGACTGTCGATCTTCTAGATTGCTGGATGCGAAATGCAGAACTATGACATTTCCCACATTCTTTTTGTAATTCTCCACTTTCCTCTTTTCTCCTTCTGCTTTCCGTTTTCCGCTTTTCTTATGAACTGTTGATTTCTTTTGCGAGCTCACTCCTAGCCATTGATATCTTGATCAGAATCATATTTCTTCTTCCGCATTTCTTCTTTTATGGAACCCTCCTACGACCATAGATCTATTACGAAACATTCCTCATCCGTAGATATTCATTAACTTGTGAAACTCTTCTTGACCTTAGATATTATGCGGATCTAATCTCGACCGTCGATATATACTATTTTATGGAACTTCGTCTTTTCTGCCTATCCTTTGCAGAACTTATCCTTAGCCGTCAGATCTTCTCTGGGAAGCTTATTGACCATTGATTTCAGATCGAATGTGAATCTCACCATGGCTTGTGTAAATTTACCTTTTTCTCCTTTCTTTTGCAGAACTGATCCTTAACCATTGGATCTCATGCGGGATGATTTATGACCATCGATTTCATATCGAATGCGGATCTCACCATGAATTTGTGGATCTGCATGATTTCTTTGCGGAAATACTCTGTGACCCTTTCTAACTATTTTGAATATTTATATACACAGAGAATTTCATCATGATGCTGATTATAAGGAATTTATAAACACTCTTGCAGATATATTTTCTCTATTCTTCGATTGTTAAATATACTCTATCTCCCATTGCTATCACTCTTCTACACTTCCACTATTCATTTGTCTAACTATATTTGTCATCCATACTGCATCTCCACTTCCACTTGACCTATGTTCTTTGTTTCATTAACCATTGTTACACATACTGTTGACACTATCTTCGAAGTATTCATATTAGTCACTCGTGTTGTCTTATCATCCATGTTTATTTCATCCATTGGGTTTTTTATAAATGAACCTTATGACGCCATCATTAGGACACCATCAGAAGCCATGTCATCATATATTCCATGCCACATCCTTGACTATGACATGCCATGCCATTATATTTTCCATATCATATGTCATCACTACCTTAGTCTTTCACTGAGTTTGTCCTACCATAATATCCATTGGTTATTCCTTTGTCATTACAGAACACCTTTGAAATCAATGACAACTATATACTCAACAAAGTCTTTTGATGCATTAAAGAAAGCCTTGGAATCGGTCCTCGTGCTTAGTCCACCCGACTATAGCCGTGATTTCTTATTATATGTGGTCGCATCTCAAGAGATGATTGGTATGGTTTTGGTTCAAGAGGATGAGGAGCTCCAAGAGCATGTTATCTATTATCTTAACCGAAACCTCATTGATGAGGAACTTCATTATACTCATGTCGAGAAGCTATCCTTATATTTCATCCATGTGGTTCAACGGTTGAGACATTACATACTCCTTCGACACAATTGGGTTGTGGCTCACATCAATCCATTTCAGTTTGTCCTCACTGTACGAATGATAGGAGTAAAATATAATAAGTGGATTGTGATTTTGCAAGAATTCGATCTCGAGTTTGTTTCAGCAAATTCAAAGAAATCGTTCATTTTTACGTAGCTCATCTCATATTTTCCTAGTTTGGATGAAGTCGAGGTTCATGAAGACTCTTTCATGGATGAGCATATTTTTCTCATTTCAACTATGGACCCATGGTATGGGTGTATTATCATCTATTTGTAAACTTTGAAGGTTACTACCCACCTATAATGGGATGATCATTGACAATTACGTCGTTTAGCTAAGAATTACCTCATTTTTTGTGACACTTTCTATCGTTGTGGGGTTGATTCAATTTTATGTCGATATTTAACTCATGAGGACGTTGAGGCTGTGCTAAATGATTGCCACAGAGGGGTGTGTGGTACTCATTTTATCTGGGCTTGTGACAGCCCAAAATATTTTGAGAGAAGGTTATTTTTGGCCGTCAATATTCAAATATTGTGTCAATGCAATCAAGTGGTGCCACCCTTGCTAGGTGATTGCATAGAATATGTGCTCACATCCTGCCTCGTTACATCTGATTACCACCATTAGTCCCTTCACCAAGTGGGGGATTGATTTTATGGACTGCAACCTAGCTTTGGTTGGGAGGCATCATGATATCATAGTCATTGTTGATTACTTCACAAAATGGGCAAAGGCTATGCCCACTATCAAAGTTGACAGTGAGACAGTCGCACATTTTGTTTTCAATTAGATTGTCACCTGGTTTGGTATCCCGAGGGAGATTGTCACTGACCATGGAAGGAAATTTCAAAACAAGATGATGGTTGAGCTATCTTTGAAATTGGGATATAAGCAAGAGCACTCCTCTTCTTATTATCCTCAAGCGAATGGACAGGTTGAAGTTGTGAATAAGTCCCTTAATTCCATTCTCCAAAGAACCATCACACAATGAAAGAATAATTGGCATATCATGTTGTATACTACTTTGTGGGATTACTGAACCACAATTAAGACTTCCACTGGCTTTTCTCTAGATTAGTTGGTGCATGGGGTGGAGTCAATTTTATCGATTGAATGCAAAATCCCTTCTTTGAATAGAACTTTTTCTAGAAACTTCTGAGTTATAGGAACACCTAGTCTACTTAGAGAAACTTGATGAGCATCATCGAGATGCCTTAGGCGATATTGAGGTAAACAATCATCGTTTTAAGGCTCAATATGATCATTCTTTCTGTCCCCATAAGTTTAGTGAAGGTGACTTGGTCCTCTTGCATGACCAAGCTAGTGAACCATTAGGGGCGGGAAAGTTCAAGCCTATGTGGCATGGGCCTTACATAGTCAAACAAGTGTTAGAGAAAGGGGCTTACGAGCTAGTAGATTACGAGGGGATTGCCTTGGAAGAGCCTAGAAATGGGCTCTATCTCAAAAAATACTATGCATAATTCTCAGTCAAGGCTGATACTTTGTGTATTATTATACAGTTGCATAGTTTAATTTTGGTCTCCTTGTGGTGATCGGGTTTGTTGAATTTCTTTTGTTTGTTGTGGCAGATGTGAAAAGAGTCTTTGGTATATGTAGGATACGCTAACGGTGCCAGTCACCACACCCATAACTTATCTTCGGCTTCTTGGATAATCTATATGCCTACGAGTCAGGTTTTGTCTTCAGGAGGTGTATGTCTCTGGCCTTCATCGAACAATATTACTAAATATAGTGTCATGATTGAGTTATTATGTGATGCCATCTCTCATGGTATTCGATCTATTGAGGTACGTCCTGACTTCGAGTTAGTGGTATTACACTTAAATGGCATGTATCATGTTAGATATCCAACTTTATTACAAATATTCTTGCGAGTAAGTTTGTTAGAACAGAAATTTGAAAACATTACGTACGTTCACATTCCTAGGAACTACAATCATGTTGCTAATTCATATCCAAATTACGTATTATATTGGCATTTGATACATAGACAATGAAGCATTCACATCACATTCACACATGTAAATATAAATAACTGATCATCATAATCTTTTTTCATTAAAATATAGTCCAAAAAAGTGGTGTCATAATACATAATGTTATGATACAAAAACGGGGCTTTCGAGCCACCAAAATATACTACATGGTCGATAAAAAAATTACATCTAGGGTTCTAATCCTGTGGAGTAGGGTGTTGATAATGAAAACACATGATAGCTCTATCTAGTCATATGACTAGCCGAACCCATGTGCGTGGTACACCTACCACCTGTCATTCCATTGCCTCAGGAAAGTCTTCAACTTATGCCATGGGAACCCTGTGCGTTAATAGGAAACATTTTGTGTGGATATTTTGGTGCATACGCTCCGCATCCACACCCACTATATCACCACCTCTCCCCCTTCGAATATTTCTAGGGAAGTCGTCTGGCCGTCTAGGACCAACATCTTCATTTACATGACTAGTATCAATATGTGTCACCATTGAAAAAATATGTTTTTGATTTCACTATATCAAAAAATACAAAAAAAATTAACTAATTCAAAAACAAAATAGAGTCAGGATTGTCACCTATGTCACCATATGTGGATCCCTATGGAATAGGCATGTCGAGATTTCCACGAAAGTCTATCCTTGCATAGGGGTAGTCATCTATAACTATGATATGTATGTTCCACTTGTGGAAAAAGTTGGGTGGGTAGGGCGTAGCCACTTGCCCTCCTCCTAGACTCTACATCACATTTTCCCAGTGCAACTAATATGGATCCAGAGGACCATGAGGAGTGATCTCCACTCTTGGGCTTATCCCTGGTACACGCTCAAAGAATAATGTACTCAAGATGCTAGCAAAACCAAAATTTCTCGTTCTACCCATATTACTTTCCGATAACTGTTGTTTCATGTTACCCAACAATGAGGTACTCCAGTCATACATAGTGGGCCTCATGCAATCCACCACATAGAACATAAATGGCATGGAAGCCTGATTGAGAGATGTTAACCCTGCAATCTTTCCTAGTTCTAGTAGTATAGCCTTGAGGCCAAGGTTTTGGATAGAGTTCACTGGGATCTAACTCTCAAACTTTTATGTGTCTGGGAGGCTATATACCGCAATATACTCCTCAATTGTGAGGCCACCTCTAACCCCATGAGCTCGTATATTGACTACCTCCCCTCTTCGGATAGTCTAGTAATAAAATAAATATATTCACCCTCAAGGATGAGAAGAATCCCATCGATCTAGAAGGTTTCTGTATTCGGATCCCAATAGTCCACCAATATCTGGAGTAGTCTTGGTTTAGACCTTAAGCTTCCAAGACACCAAAACTTGTATAAACCGCATGCCCTCAAAGCTTGTTGGGCCATTAGATCACCTTGTACGACCCTTTCTACATCTTCATGTTTTCTTTCACGCCATTCCAAAACCATTGTGCACAAAAACATGAGTTTCATGAGTTTCTAAGATGATTCTTGGTTTCGTGGCCCGTAGCTCCCGGAATCAGTGATTGAAGTTCGTGGTCTAAATCCACTATGTGTGGTAAAAATTCCAAATGGTATGGTAAAAATGAGTTTTTTACTATTTTATAGACAAATTTTGAAATTTTTACCCACTACTCTATAGTTTGGACCCTTATTGACTATTTTGGACCATTTTTGCCTAATATTGTGGTGTATGGACCTGATTTGAGTGTACTTTGACCCATTTGTATCTATAACAGGTATAATTTTGAACCGGAAGATAGGTTATGACTACACATCTGCTTCCATCATGCATCGCCTTATGACTGTTTCACCTTAACTCTAGGTACGAACCCACTTCGTAATGTCACAGAACCTTCATACTAATATTAGAAGTGGCATTATGTAAGTGGTGGAGATTTCCTATTCATGGGTTCCCTAGTTAGATCCCTGTTTGTAGTTTGGTACCCATGCTGATATTTATCCTCTAGGTTTGGGAGTCCCTTATTAGTCCTTCCATGTCCTTGTGCAAGAGATTCATATCCCTCATGAAATTTATGTTGGCCATCTCCCACAGGGACTCCCTTGTATATTAGGTTGTAATTGCATATTCATGTGTTTTGCTTGCCTTATTGAGCTTTGTGTTGGCTCCCCACTTCATATTTATAAGACATATATCCTGAGCTTGCCTCAATCCTAGATAACTAGATCCTTTTATATATTCTTTGCAGCTTGATCATCCCTTACCAGGAAGAGACCTTCCCTTGAGTGTCCTCATCTTGCACATGCTTCCTTGCATTGAGCATAGGTATGTTCCACTACTTGGAACTGGTTTTCTTTCCCGCGAAACTTGTCTCCTCCTAGTTGTATACTATAAGCACTTTTATTATTTTAAAAGCTTTTCAATCTGAAAAAAGTCCAAAAAAATAAAAAAAAAATGTAAAAACATAGATGGGAAATTAAATTACTTTTGGTCGTTGTTGAGTCATGTCGCCTTCAAACAGAGCACTGCATATCACACCCATTGGTTGGGTTGTTAGTATGACTTTAGGAGTTGTACTCGTTATTTTAAGTTTTCTCCACCGACTGGATATGCTTCTCGTCCCTATGGAGCCTCTATCAATGCCTCCTATGTCGTATATTTTTCCCAGTTTGCATGTCGATTCTATGCTTCCTATTTTTAGTCACCATTTTCCTAATTCTCTTGTTTGAAGGAAGTTTATCTTGAGTCGGTCATTCATCATCTATATTGAATTTGCATTTGGCCCATTCCCAATATAGTTACTGGTTCGTGCTTATCTTGTTCGTCCATGTTATTCCACATTATCCAATGTTGTTGAGTATTTTATTTTGGTTGATGGGGGATGCCCTAATTATCTCCTTCCAGAGGATTCCATTCCATCGACTTCAGATCATTTATTCTCGAATATGAGTCTAGAGTCCATTTGAGTGCCTTGACACTTGCAGACATTAGTGCTAGGTTCTCTCACCATCGAATGTTTTGGGAATACATCAATGTCCCCTGATCGATTGATTCTTTCAAGTGTTCGACCTCAATACATATATTCACACTTGTTAGATTGCACTATGTACCTTGACTCTCATTATCATTATCGGTCGGATATCTCACGTCTGTTAACAGTTTACATCAATGACTAGTAATCAGATGGTGGACCATCATGTTCAACCTCGACACCTTTATTTGCATGATGGGACATGTACTCGTAGCGGTTTGCATAGAAGACCTCCGAGATTGGTAGAATTCCACATATGCTACCTCCTTGATCTTGCTAGTATTCATGAGATGTCAGCTCTCATGACCATATTCCATTGTATTATTAGATATCTTCATCCACTATGGAGATTTTTTTCATTGTATATTGTATGTGGCGATGACCACACATGACATTTGTATACCATGCCTATTCATGGCCATTGTACTCTTATGTATTTGGGACTGCTATATGTATATTTGCAGTTACATGCTGAGATTTATCATTGTATTGTACTGATGAGTGGTTAGTTATTCCACTTGGGTCTTCATTACTCCACTTGTGGGATGGATATAATTTATTTCGGCCATCATGTTACGCCTCTTACCTCACACATTAGGGGGCATCTATTATATCTTATTTTACCACACTGGTAGATCACACCTTTATGGCCTTCCATGTCCCTCTGCAAACTCCTTGGACCCCCCTTGCTCAAGTTATACTTTGATAAACCAAGAAAATACCTAAAAAACACTTGTTTATGTGTATAGGTGACTTTTAATCCAATACTTGCATGTACACGCGGCTTCTGAGCCAATACCCGCATACATCAGGAAATGTGCATAAACACTAAAAGTTTTGGAGTTTTCCTCATAGATTCTTGAATAACTTGACTCTTGGCCTTCCACATGCTTGGAAAACGCTTGGACTCGACCCTCCATTACCTATTGGAGGGCTATACATTGAGCCTCTTGGATGCATTGAAGGAGGAGAATTTTGGAGAGCAAGGAAACTATAGTTCATTGTTGCATCATTTATTTATGCTTGAGTTTGCATCCCTTTGTCCCTTTGGAGCATACATTATTGCTCTTCCCAATATTTCCTTTTCTTTGTAAGCTTTCCATTGAGATGGAGGGTTGAATTGGTGGAGGCCCAAGTGGAGGACTCAGTTTCTCCATTTCGATGAGGTGCCGACAGAGTTTGTCACTGTTCTATCTATGTTTTTATTAATAGAAATATCCATTTCTCGTCCAATACATGTGCATAACTATGAATATTGTGTCCATGGATGTAGTTATTTTCTTATACATGATGTATTATATATGCTAGAGTAGGCCTAACACTTTGATATATAGCATGCTTGTCTTGTTTGTTGTTGTTAAGAATGAATTGTAAATGCAAGTGTGTTGGAAAAGCTAAAAAAAGGATCTACATAAACTGTCTAGAATAAGGTATGCTTCATATCCCTTAGTGTTAGATGTATTTATTTATCTTACATATTGGAATGGGTTGGTTTTTGGTGTCATTCAGTCTGTTGTGGTATACCCCAAGGCATCAAAAGTTTCTCTTTGTAACACTGGCAGTGAAAAAGGGAACAAAAGAGAAAGACCTGGGAAGCCAAATGTCGGGAATTGCAAAATCAGAATGTTAAACTCATGAAACAGGTAACAGGTCAATCATCATTGCAAGGGGTAAACCATATCATTTGGGATTCCATCATTACAGAAGCGGGCAAGTTTAGACCATACCTTGACTATGTACTGTATAAATAGGTTGTGATTCAGTCATCCAGGAAAATTATGACAGAAACCAAGGATAAATTAAATAAAAAACCAATAGATTATGCCAATAATGCCATCAACTTTTTGAATGGCTTGATAGATGATGATTTAAAAAATGCAAATATCAAGGACATAATATCAATTATAACCTAGGCTAGGAAGGTAGTGAACAAGTATCATCATTTAGACATAGTCCAGGCCAAAATTGATATCATAGAACATCAATTGAATATCTTCAGAGATATGTTTGATCCCTTATTTAAGAAACGACTCCCGTTCTTTTGGGAATAAAAAGGAACAATGCTGACTCAAAAGGAGTACCAAGAAAATCTGATTCAATGCAGATTGGATCACACCAATTTGGTGATATGAACCAATCATTGTCTAGAAAGACAATTGTTGACAAGTTCGCTGATGAATTTCAAATATTTTTCTCTTTTAAAGAAGCATGTGCACATCTGTATAATTATTCTTACATGGATCATATAGAATTGCACGTGTTGGAAAATGAGATGTTCACTTTGGAGCTGCCATCTGCAGACCAATGGAATACAATAGAAAATTTTAGGAGGACCAAGTACACATTGCACACCTAAAGACATGGAAGATCATGGAGATTTTAATGTTGAATAATAGTTATTAGGCATTAGTTTATTTTCTAGAAGTTTTTAGTAGTTAATAAGTGTCAAATGACACATGTAAAGGTAGTTATGCCTATTTTTAGCAGTTAGTTTTATTTTAGCTCATGGAGCAATTGTATAAGAACCTTTAAGTTGTATGGAAAGAGGGTTGGAACTTGTGAGAACTATGTTGTGTATTTTGAGATTTATCTTAATAAAATTATAGAGCCGAAGTTGGAATTTTCTTCAAAGATCCATGCCTTGTTTATGATTACAGATTGTATTTTCCTTTCCTACTGTGAATTTGTTTTCTGTGTTACCTTTCATTATGTATTCCTTCATGTATGAAATGATGGTTTAATGGTTCATAATTCATATGTATATCATATGTCTGTTATTTCAAATATTCGCCAATTTTTTCCTCTAAATTTAGCACTAGATTAATTTCTGATAGATTCCCATGTTAATGGACTGTTCATTATTCCATATTTTACACCAGACTCAAGCATTTTGACTATAACTGAATAGATATCTTGCCTTTGTTGAAGTTTCCAATAACACATCTTTGTGATTGATAATATATATTTTGACTCCATAGACCAATGTTACTTTCCCTATTTCAACCAAAAACACAATCTGATTCTTTATTTTATTTACATATCTGGCCTTGTTAAAACATCCATTGAGAGATCCCTCTCTAGAAAGAAAGAATCCATATTTATTTCCTAAAGTTGGTTCTATGGTTACCTTGATATTTCCTTTCACAACCTGAGGTATATTTTGAGTGATAACACCCATTCCTCATGTCCATGGACCAAATTTCCCAAAACCTACTTTTAATGGAAAAATGACAGGATTTGCATCCCCTCCAGCTACTCCCTCCTACCTCAAACCACCTATGTAACCTACACCTTCTCTGACCCACACTCCTCTTGTTACTCAAGGACATGTCTACGCTTAACAAAACCTTCCCAATCAACCTGGCCCCAATCACCAACAAGTGAAGGGATGAATACATATAGGTAGGCATCGAGGAAACAACCAACCTAAAGGGGTCAGTCAACAACCCAACCCTGCTAACAACAACAAAGCGAATTCCCCTGCACAGAACCCCCATATTCCACCTAGACTTGGGAAGAACCCTCAGTTACAGACTAACCATCTGTGTACCATTTTTTATGTTTATGGCTACTATACGCACCAATTCCCCCAAATACATCAATTCTGCCACCTTTTACACGCAGAAAATCAACGTGAAACCAATCTTGTTGCTTCGGCATATCCAAGCCCAACACCACAAGGTCCTTCACCTATGTTACTACATAACCCGTTACTGAATCAAAAAGTGGTTGCAACCTAATAATTGGTACAAAAAAATACCACAACCACTTCTTCAATTCCACCCATCGATCCTGGTGTCCATCATCTTATGACACTGTCGTCTGATGTTAACTTACCGACTCAACGAACCCAATATGGATCCACCATGGAAACCATTAATCCGTCAACAACATCTACTGTAACAACCCATAAATTCATAAAAATTTAAAAAAAATTAAGTGACATAAAATGTCTAAAGTCATAGCTAAGTAACTGCTAATGGTTAGCGGAAAATGAAACAGTTTATAAAAGAACATGGGATTTCTTCTTTAAAAGAACCTGTAAACTAAAGGATGTAATCTTAAACACCTATGTTAGTACTATTAATGACTTAACAGCTTTAAATCTATTAGAGTTAGAAAAGGACTTGCATTTTGCTGCTGCTAGATATACTGATGATTAACTTTTGTCAAGTAGGTAAGAATTCTTGTATCAGATCGGGGCTTACTTAGCGTTCTGATAAATCAATTGGACTGCTAGTTCCTTACAGGTTTAGCAGGTAAGCGTAAGATCTAGTAGGTGTTATTTAAAACTACGTCGAGAAATTACTTCCCTAGCATGCTTAAGATGTCATTTTTAGAAATGGTTTAAATATGTTACTTGTCTTCAAGGAGGTAATGTCAATTCTTTTTCCGTTGTTATAAATCCATAGTTGTATTTATAACTAACACCATAATGACTTTTTACAAAAAAACATAAACAAGGTTTAAATTGCAATAACAAGTACTTACCAAAGTTCCTTCAATCGCGTGAAGATTATACTTTAAAAATCTAAAGAACACTGTTTTATTTTCTTGTGTTTACCGTAATGGTTATTTATAAATTTCCATAGAGAGTGTTAGGTCATGATTTTGTCTTCCTTAGTTTTATGCTTTTGTTTATGTTTTTTAAACTTGCTAATATTTTTTCTTTTAGGAAATTTTGGTTTATAAAGGTTAATTTTGAGTTTAAGCCTTTAGTTTTCATCATTTTGATTTTGCCTATTTTTAAGCTTGCTCTTATAAAATTTTGCTTAGAGTTCATTCTTGAAGGGTTCTAAAAGGTATATATTGATTAAATGGTTCCATAAATGACACTAAGATCGAGTTTAATCATATAAACCAAGTCTTAAACATGATTAGTGATTTAATGAGATGAAATTATGTGTTTGGACTTTCTTATAGCGCAAGAGCGAAATTAATACACTAGAGCACTACAAGAAAGTTGCGAGTGCCAAAATAGTTATTTTTCAGTTCAATTTTTTCGGGGGTTTCGTTCCTGAGGTATTAACGACATTAATTATCACATTTGATATGTGTCTTGCTAGGCTTATCATTGAAACAGGTGTATGGTCTTCGTGTGAGGGAGATCGTGGAAATTGTATGCAAGTTCATGGCGAATGATGACAGTGAGTGGAACGAGGCAGAATTTTCAGGAATATGTTCTTAAACTGAAGAATACGAAGGCATTGAAAGTCATGGTGGAGACATATTGCTGAGAAATCGGAGTTTTGATAGTTGAAGTAAGAATTAGGGCTTCCCAGCGGTGACAATTCGAAGTGATCTGGACAGTTGAGGACAGCTGGAACGTGCAATTTGACACCTAACCTTTGAAGGGATCGACTTCCAGCGCTTGTATTAAGCTTTTGAGTAGGTACCCCGTGTGGCATTTGATAGGTTTTGTTAAATTTGGGGGTTTTTCTGATAAATCCTATAATGTCCAAATTCTAAGGAAGGATATGAATTTGCTCACTCAATAGACTATGAATGATGAAATATTAATCAATATATCTAAGTATTCATCGTTTAAGCTAGTAAAGTTTAGAGCGGAACTATTGGAGGTCCCTGAATTTGTGATTAGGTCAAATTGTTGAAATTTGGTACAAAACATTTCCTAAACTGGTGATAGGGCAAACTGTGGGAGTTTGAAGATAAATACACTGCCAAAACTGTGCGAATTTGAAGATAAATAGACAGTGAGATTATTGACAGGTGCTGCAAACCATAGTGAAAATGAAGAAGAGTGGAAAAACTAATAGGGTTGAGCCCACTGATCTCAGTTGGATAGATAAATTCCCATAATGTGCTAAGCTATTTGAAAATATAGGATGGTTGATATTTTTCAAGAAAATTGATGGATACAATGCAGAGGTCTCCCATAAGTTTGCTCAGAGCTATGACAAAGACACTGTATCTTTTGATACATTGAAATTAAAATTGACCAAAGAGTTGGTAGTTAAGGCTACAGGGGTTAAAAATGAGGGAGAACTATGGTTTAAGAATGTGCCATTCACCTTTAATGCACAAAGGTACCTACTGCCTGGTATAATTTCATATTGGGGTAAGGGTGTTCCCATTCATAACTTCAAGCCTGAATGGGTAGAACCTATTAAGGTTTTACAAAGTTATATTACATGTGAAGGAAGGTATTCCTTCATTTTTAAATACCATTTCAGGTTTCTTCAACACCTCAGTAATGAGTCAAAGATGAACCTGCCCTTCTTATTGCTAAAGAGACTACACAAGATGTCTTGCAAAATCAAAGAACACCAAAGTTATACTAGACAGTCCATTTTTGACCATGGACTTATCAAACTCATTATCAACAGTGTTTTGCAGAGTAAAGGAAAAACTTGGGAATATTTCCTTTTTTGGTAAGGGTTTTAGAATAGTCAAGAAGGACAGTCTCATAGAAAAAAAGCTGATAAAGAACAGACCTTGATCAGAAAGCTTAAATAGAAGATAAAGGTTAAAGATGAAGACAGTATTAAATTGGAGGAAGTTGCAGAGCCTGCAAAAGAATATTGTGAGTCTAAACAACATCTTAATGACATTGAGAGAAAAGATTTGCAGTCTGATAATAAGGAGACCAAGCCTGTTCAGAATGATGCACCAGTAGAGATATTTGTTGCTGAAAATATTGTACCTGCAGAGAAAATTTCAGGTGATGAAGAGGATACTAAAGTTCAAAAACAAAGTCCAATCGCAGTCCTGTCAGAGGATGAGATATGCCTCTTTGAGGAGGATAAACTTCCTCTTATTGATGAAACTGAGGTTGGCACTAAAAATGAATTTCACAGCTAGGAAGATGAAGTAGCAGTACCAAAGAGAAAGAACCTAAAAGTTATTGAATTTGCCTCAATCACCCATCAGGGTAAAACTTTCAAAATGTTAGGGGAACTTGCTCCTGGGTGGAGACCAAAGACTAGACCCAGAAACAAGCTTAGGCTGAATATGAAGAAATTGCTAAACCCTAAATTGAATAAAGAAGAAGTAACTATGATAGATGACTCCTCATCTGATGAAAAATTGGATGTTGATAAGGGTGACAGTAAAGGAAAAAGAGCAATGGAATCAGAAAGAGAGTCTACTCTTACTGAGACTAAATTGTCTGATATTTTTCTAGAGATACGAAGTCAAATGTTGCAGGAACGACAAGAAGGTAAGATAGAGGTTTCACACTCAGAAAAGAAGCTGATGGGTGATGAAAATGTTCCCTGTGAAGCTGAGACTGAAGAAAACCTAAGTTTTCCTAAAACTCCTACAGAATTTCTGCCAAAAGATGAAGAAATCTATAGGAGACTAAACATTCCATGGCTTCCAAGGGAGATGCAAAACACAGCAGGAAATAAAGCATTTGATTCTGTAGGAGTAGCTAAAACAAGCTATAAATGAATCCAGAGAACAAACTGAAGGGTAAATAGAGCATATATTTCATAATCAGTATTTCAAATACACATGAGAGTCATTTACTTAGCTTATGAACAAGTCTGAAGATCTCCTCTTTCCAGCCAAAAAATCGAAACCTTAATCCTCTTTGTGACATACATTAAAACTATCTTTCAAAATTGGTTAAAGACTAGACCCTAACTTCTTTTCATCCTACTCATCGAAATAGTTCTATCAAAATAATAATTACAAAAATGAAATATCCTTCAAAACATAACTAATAACTGATTGTGTTAACAAGCTTCATAGATCTTTAGCTGCTTCTGCTAACAAGGCTATCCCTTTTAGGGCTTGGGTCATTACCAGCCCTATGTGACCCTAATTAGTTGGATGGTTCATCACCTTTATCTGTTTTGAGAAAAGAAGAAGAAACTTCACCTTGGTTAAAGCCTATAATTCCTGTCAGTAACTTTCAAGTTTTCACTGATCCTCAATCTTTCAGAAAAGCCAAATCAGTATCTCCTGGTAAGATTCCTCTATTTCATTTGAAAGTAGGTAAAACCCCTTTTTAGCCAAGTTCCAGCCAAATCTCTCCATCGCCAAAGTCAATGAGCCTTAAAATGCCAGCCCAAAATCAGCCTATAGATATGATGGACCGAATGGTTGCAGCCAGATATGCACCATTAGTTTTGCCTCACCCTTTGAATGCACTTCCTGGAGGTGACTATCAAAAATACCTGCCTAGGTTTAATGGATTGGGTGAAACTACAATTGAAGAGCATTGGGAAGCCTGATAACCAAAATATTGAAGCTAAGGATGTATGGATGAGAATGTTTGTGTAGAGCCTTGATGGAGATGCCGGAAAATGGTTTAGGGAGCTACCTGCAAATTCTATCACCATCATAGAAGAGCTTCAGGACCTCTTCATGAGACAATGGGGTGACACCAAGGATCATACTTATTATATAACTGAATTTGGAGCCCTTAGGAGAAAAAAGGATGAAACCATTGCTGACTTTTCAAAAAGATTCAATAAAATGTACAGTAGAATTCCTGCAGAAATAAAACCTTCAGAAACATCTGCAAAACTCACATATGCAAATGCTTTCGATCATGGATTTTCCTTACTACTAAGAGAAAGAAGACATGTTTCTTTACTGAATATGTAGGATGCAGCATTAGAGGTGGAGTCTAACATATTGGCTTCCAATAGATTGAAGAAGGAAACAGATCAACATATGTATGACAGGAAAGGTAAGAAGGAAGCAGCTCTAGGGGTTTCAACATCTCATACTTTAAAAGGAAAAATTGATGAGATGGCCAAGTTAGTGAATATTTTGATTGCAAAATTAAACAAGTTAGAACTAGAAAGAAATTCTAGCAAGCTTGTTCAAGAAGGTGAAAGAAACCCTAACAATCAAAACCAATTCAGAAGACAATTTGCTCCTCGTTTCATACCTAGAGAACGAAGAAATAATGATATTCAACGAGAAAGGAGAGAGACTGAAGACCAAAGGGTACCACCACCTCTTCAGAACAATGTTGTTGATGAAGAAGAGATTGATGAAGAAGTGCTATTTGAAGACACAAATCAGGATATGAACTATTTTGGAGAAAGGTTGACTGTGGGTTTTGTCATTGAAGAAGAGTTTTTAAATGCAGAATATTATGATGCTGATATGTTTGAAACATAGGATGATTTGAATCTGAAAATGACTGTTGTAACTGCTGATGTCTGTCAGAATGAACCCAAGAAGACTTTGAATTTGAGTTCAGGCCCAAAAAAAGTAGTACAGAACCCAAAGAAGAAGGTAGTTTTACCTACTAAACAACAATCTGATCATGTGTCAGAGGAAAAACAAATTCCAAAAAAGCAAAAGAAGAACATGGAGGTTGAAGAGGAAAATAAAACTGTGCAGAATTTTAATTTGGAAAATGAATTAAGAAAAATAAATATTCCTATGCCTTTTACTGAACTAATGAAAAATCCTTCTTACAAAGAATCGGTTCTTAAAATGATTGGTTCAGTAAGCAATCAACCTATTTCTGATACAGTGAATCTACAAGAAGAAAATCCTAAGATTTTTATTGGATCATCCTTGGCTGAAAAATTTGAGAATTAAGCAGGTGCTTCACCTACATTTTACATTACTCTGACAGTTCATGAACAAATGATACATAACTGTCTGTTAGATTTAGGAGCATCACACAACTTAATGCCAAAGGATGTCATGGAGGCTTTAGGTCTGAGTATAACCAAACCCTATCATGATCTGTATGCATTTGATTCACGGGATGTAAAGTGTTTAGGTGTGATTAAAGACATGGTTGTCAGTTTGGCTCAATCACCAATGAAAAGTGTAATCATGGATGTGGTGGTAGTAGATATTTCACCTAAATTTGGGTTATTTATTTCTAGGTCTTGGGCAAAGAAAGTTGGTGGAACTTTGCAAATGGATTTATCATATGCTACTATTCCTGTGTTTGGAGGAGAAAATAGAAGGCTGTATAGAGAGCTTCAGTTTTCCTATATTGTGACAGATAACAAGAACCCTACAAACCATCCTCTGTATCCTGTTGATAAAGATTTGGTTACTTGCATGTTACATTTTAGTGATGATGACAATACTGTTGGTTTATTACAGGTTGAAAAGGAACAGCCAGTTAAATGCAGCAAGGAACAGGAAGATGAGCTTTGGCAATTATACTTTGATGGATCATCTTGCAAAGAAGGTGCTGGAGCATGGGTTCTTCTCATATCCCCTGGTGGTGAAACAATAAAGCTGATGTATAAATTAGAATTCATTACTACAAACAATACTGTTGAATATGAAACTTTTCTGTTAGGATTCAAGGTTGCTAAAGATTTAGGCATTCAGCAGATTTATGCATATGGCGACTCCGAATTAGTTGTTCAGCAAGTGAGGAACAACTATCAAGTGAAACAGGATCTGCTGAAAGTCTATCAAAATGAGGTATGGGACATGATTGATAATTATTTTGTAGCTTTTAACATTACCTATATTCCAAGGGACCATAATCAGACTGCTGATTCATTGGCCTTAGCTACTACACATTTTAGAATCCCCAAAACCACACAGTTGAGATATCCCATTGAGGTTAGGTACAGACCATCTGTACCTAATAATGTAAAGCAGTGGAGAGTGTTTGAAGATGACATTGAAATTAAAATATTTTTGGAGCTTACACATGAGTTTTATAATTCCCTGATTGATCAAGAGGAAGATGATGAGGATGGAGATGTTGAAGAGATTGCTGAAAATGAAATTGCTAGAGACAAGATTATTGAACTAAAAGTTAATTTCATCCCAAAAGGTTTGGTACCTTTAGAAAGGATATTTTCAAAAGATGATACACCCCTAAAACCTGTTGTACAGTCTTCAGAAGAGAATGTGGTGGATTGTAACATTGGCACTGCAAAACATCCTAGAATGGTGAAAATTTCGAAAGCACTCACAACTGAATAGAGAAACAGGTATATAAAATTGTTAAAGGAACATGTTTATGTCTTTGCATGGTATTATAAAGAATTGAGAACATATGATAATGGGATTATACAACATAAAGTCCCTTTAAAACCGAATGTTAAACCTTTTCATCAGAAATTAAGGAGGATTAATCCAGCCTTGTTTCCTATTATTGAAAAAGAAGTGAAGAAGTTATTAGATGCTAAGATCATTGTTCCTCTTAGGTAATCTTCATTGGTGGCTAATCTAGTTCCTGTTAGAAAAAAGAACGGAGAAATCAAACTGTGTGTTGACTTTAGAATCTTGAATAGATCTTCACTAAAGGATAATTATCCTCTGCCTAAAATTGAGCAGATATTGCAGAAGGTTGTTGGGGCACAGAGGATTTCTATGGTTGATGGTTTCTCAGGATACAATCAGATTTCTATGCATCCTGATGATAAAGAGAAAACGGCTTTTACCACTCCCCGGGGAACTTTCATGTATGATAAGATGCCTTTTGGTTTAATGAACGCTGGAGCAACTTTTCAGAGGGCTATGGATATAGATTTTGTTGCGGCAAAGGACAAGTTTGTGGTAATTTACTTAGATGATATTACTGTATTTTCACAATCAGATGATGAAAATCTAAAACATTTGAAACAGACTTTCCTAAAATGCAGAAAATTTGGTTTGTCCTTGAATCCAAAGAAGTCACACTTTGCTGTACAGGAAGGAAAATTACTGGGTCATTTAGTTTATGCTGATGGTATAAGGATTGACCCAGAAAGGGTAAAAGTAATATTGAAGATAAGTATTCCCAAGAGTAAAAACGATGTCCAATCTTTCATTGGTAAAATCAACTTTCTGCATTGGTTTATACCAAACTTTGTTGAGACTATCAAGCAGATTACAACCATGCTAAAAAAGGATCAAGAAGTCAAATGGACCACTGAAGCAAAGAATGCATTTGAAAAAATCAAGATGGCTCCTACTGAAGCCCCTGTATTAGTAAGTCCATATTTCACCAAATAATTTCTAACATTTTCCTTTGCATCTAAAGATACACTAGCAATTGTTCTATTACAGAAGAATAAGGAGGGTCTTGAGCAACCTATTGCATTCTTCAACAAAACTCTCAAAGATTCTGAATTAAAATACATCATCTTGGAAAAACAGGCTTATTCTTTGGTAAAATCTTTGAAATTTTTCAGAATCTATGTTTTTCATTCCAAAGTTATTTCATATGTGCCTAATGCTACTGTAAAAGATGTTTTGACACATCCCGACAATGAGGGGAAAAGAGGCAAGTGGATTGCTAAAATCATGGAGTATGATGTAGATATCAGACCTACCAAACTAGTCAAGGGACAAGGTTTAGCCAAGCTACTGGCTGAATCAAATTACCAAGATTTAGGATTGCATGTGATGGCAGAAGAGCCAGCTCAGGAAGAAAATCAAGCAAAGTTGGAGAAAGAGAAGATTATGGACTTCTATTCAGCATCCACATGGTACGCAGACATTATGTATTTTCTGTTGTATTTGCAATGTCCTGAACATTTAGATAGAAAATATGCTAGATCTTTGAAGCTAAGAACTACTAAGTACTATTTAGTAGAACATCAGTTATTTTGGAAGGACCTAGGGGGTATTCTACTCAGATGCTTAGATAAACCTGAAATTGAAGGAGTGATTTCTGAATCTCGTGAGGGTGCTTGTGGAGGTCACAAGTACTAGAAGGAAACATCATACAAGATCTTAAGAGTTGGGTACTATTGGCCCTCTTTGTTTGCAGATGTATATCAGCAGGTAAGAGCTTGCATCCCTTGTCAGAAGTTTGCTGGTAAAAAAAAATTGTTGTCATTAACTTTAAAACCAATTGCAGTAAGTGCCCCTTTCCAGCAGTGGGATTTGGAATTTATAGGAGAGATAACTCCATCTTCCTCAGGACAACACAAGTGGATTTTGACTGCAACAAACTTCTTTACCAAATGGGTGGAAGCTATCCCTACTAGGAATTCCACATATAAGGTGATTATGGAATTTATTGAAGAAAATATCCTCAGTAGGTTTGGGTGTCCTCAGAAAATAGTAACAGATAATGCAAAAGCTTTTAAGTCTAAGGAAATGGAAGCATTTTATGAAAAGAATGGTATCTTGTTGAAACATTCAACTCCTTACTATCCCCAAGGTAATGGTTTAGCTGAATCATCAAATAAAAATATCATTCATAGTATCAGAAAACTGTTGAAGCATAATAAGAGATCATGGGATTCTATGCTGAAATATGCATTATGGGCTGATAGAATAACAGTTAAGCAAGCAATTGGAACTTCTCCTTTCCAATTAGTGTATGGTACAGATGCAGGTTTTCCTATTCAGTTGGGCATTCCAGTGATGAAGTTTTTTTCAGAATTGTCAGGAAGAACCTAATGATATGCAGAGAAGGATTTATGAAATGATAGAGTTGCAGCAGAACAGAGAAAAAGTGGAAGAAAAGGCACAGTTATACAGATTGAAGATAAGAGACAGATTTGACAAGAAAATCAAAGATAACACTTTCTCAATTGGTGACATGGTTCTAAGGTGAGATGCCAGGAAAGAGCAAAAAGGGAAACATGGCAAATTTGACAACCTCTGGTTTGGCCCTTTCCTAGTATCTAAGTTTTTGGAAAATAACACTTTTGTCCTACAGACTTTGGAGGGTGAGGAATTGTCAAGTCCAGTTAATGGATGATTCCTCAAGCATTTCTATAGTTTTTGAGCGGAATTTTAGTTTTTCATTGTATATACTGGTGTGAGTAAAACACAATAAGGACTCCATAACCCAATGGAAATTTTGCAGATTAGCAGATAGCAGGAAAGAAGGCATTGGTCTACAGGTTCTTGAAACCTCACAAGGAGGACTTCATCCCACAGCAGCAGCCAGATGTTAGGTCATGATTTTGTCTTCCTTAGTTTTATGCTTTTGTTTATGTTTTTGAAACTTGATAATAATTTTGCTTTTAGGAAATTTTGGTTTATAAAGGTTAATTTTGAGTTTAAGCCTTTAGTTTTCATCATTTTGATTTTGCCTATTTTTAAGCTTGCTTTTATAAAATTTTGCTTTGAGTTCATTCTTGAAGGGTTCTAAAAGGTATATATTGATTAAATGGTTCCATAAATGACACTAAGATCGATATTAATCATATAAACTAAGTCTTAAACCTGATTAGTGATTTAATGAGATGAAATTATGTGTTTGGACTTTCTTGTAGCGCAAGAGCGAAATTAATACACTATAGCACTACAAGAAAGTCGTGAGTACCAAAGTAGTTATTTTTTCAGTCCAATTTTTTCGGGGGTTTTGTTCCTGAGGTGTTAACCACATCAATTATCACATTTGATATGTGTCTTTCTAGGCTTATCATTGAAACAGGTGTATGGTCTTCGTGTGAGGGATGTCGTGGCAATTGTATGAAAGTTCATGGTGAATGATGACAGTGAGTGGAACGAGGGAGAATTTTCAGGAATATGTTCTTAAACTGAAGAATACGAAGGCATTGAAAGTCATGGTGGAGACATATTGCTAAGAAATTGAAGTTTTGACAGTTGAAGGTAGAATTAGGGCTTCCCAGCGATGACAGTTCGAAGTGATCTCGACAGTTGAAGACAGTTGGAACGTGCAATTCGACACCTAACCTTTGAAGGGATCGACTTCCAGCTCTTGTATTAAGCTTTTGAGTAGGTACCCCACATGGAATTTGATAGGGTTTGTTAAATTTGGGGGTTTTTCTGATAAATCCTATAATGTCAAAATTCTAAGGAAGGATATGAATTTGCTCACTCAATAGACTATGAATGATGAAATATTAGTCAATATATCTAAGTATTCATCGTTTAAGCTAGTAAAGTTCAGAGCAGAACTATTAGAGGTCCCTGAATTTGTGATTAGGTCAAATTGTTGAAATTTGGTACAAATTTTTTTCTAAACTGGTGATAGGGTAGACTATGAGAGTTTGAAGATGAATAGACTTCCAAAACTGTGTGAATTTGAAGATAAATAGACAGTGAGATTATTGACAGGTGCTGCAAACCATAGTGAAAACGAAGAAGAGTGGAAAAACTAATAGGGATGAGCCCACTGATCTTAGCTAGATAGATAAATTCCCAAAATGTGCTGAGCTATTTGAAAATGCAGGCTGATTGATATTTTTCAAGAAAATTGATGGATACAATGCAGAGGTATCCCATAAGTTTGCTCAGAGCTATGACAAAGACACTGTATCTTTTGATACTTTGAAATTAAAATTGTCCAAAGAGTTGGTAGTTGAGGCAACAGGAGTTAAAAATGAGGGAGAACTTGTTAGTTTTTTTTAACATTTAAGCTAGCATTATGTTAGGATCTTTTCACTGAGAGAATAACAAGCACAGCAATAACATAAGAACATCACAAGAGACAAGAGACACAAAGATTTTAGGAGGGGAAACCATAAATGGAGAAAACCCCTCAACTTCCTCTAAGATAGTATCACCACAAGATGTGATCCCAAAACAGTAAGATGACCTCCCAACACAACAGCAGCCTTCTGTCTTCTGTTAAGCCAAAGATTTACTTCTCCAAAGGTGCACCACACTTGAGAGAGCAAGAGAGCTAAGTCACAAGTGATAAATAGAGAGACTCTCACTCTCTATTTATATTCTTCCATTGACTTGAAGTGCACTCA
>LPNX010679793.1:0-94746 GCA_001517045.1 Pseudotsuga menziesii
ATGTTTGGTTTTTCAGATAAAATGGGCAGTGAAAGGTAATTTTTTGTTGTTTTCCCTGTCTACTTCTCAATAGTTTGTTCTTAAATTCTCTTATATGCAGTTCCTTTTTAAAAATGTGGTGGTTAGGTTAGTGTCAAATTCATGGTAACATGCCATTATTCTTCTCTAAGACATGCTACATAAGATTTGTTTATGGGAAACATCTCATCTTATCAAATTGGTTGTATCATAGCTATGGAGTTCTGAAGTGCCAAGCACTTAATCTGACAGATGTTTTGCAGTCTTATCTAGAAAGGTCATAGCCCATCAAATTGTGTCAGAATCCTTTCCTTGAAATCTGGTGTTTAATAACAAGGATTATCTGCTGTCATTTCAAATCCATCCCCTTTCTTTGGCTTTTGAGCATTGCAAATATTGGTGCTCATGATGATTGTCTTAGCTCTTGCATATGTGTCCATTGTTGATACAAGAATGGATCTATGTGCTTTCATCACCTTTTGTTAGCAAAGGGCAAGATACGTTAACCTACATATGGGCTTATCTTTCCATATCTGTATACACTTACCTTTGTGTTTGTTTCTGAAATGTGTGGCACACACAACCTAGAGCAAGAAGAACATAGCCCCCGATATTTATATCCAAGGAAAGGGGAGAATCTCTCTACTCTAGCAGGTCCTTCATTGCCAAGCATAAAGTTAAGGCCAGCAACATGCATTGAGGGAAAATTAAGGTGATAATTCCTGAGCCCTGCCTCCTTTCTCCTTCCCACACATACTGCTCACATATTTAATATGTATTGGTGTTTATATTTATACGATCTGACATTCTTTAGGATGATTTTATTCTTGTATTAAAGAAGCCACAAATTATCATCCATTCATCATCACGTGCTGAGCTCTATACATTTTTTGAATTCAAGCTCAAATATGAGACCTTCATGTTTAGTGACTATAGTTTTTATCAAGTTTTATTGGATGATTACAGTCCATCCCGAAGTGAGCCAGATATTGCAAATAGTTTCTGGCGACGTAGCCGCAGGAAAACCATTGCTGAACAGCGGACAGCTAGTTCCAGGTCAGATTCTAGAAAATATGTAGTTTTCTTTTGCATTGATATCTATAAATTTGTACAAATCTGTAGTTTTCTTTTGCATTCATATCTATAAATTTGTAGTTGAACTTGCGACAGTTACCTAGATTTAGAACTTTAGGATGTTCGATTGTGGACTGGATTACTCTTGTAACCAATATTGTTTTTGCACTGTGGAAACTTCTGGTTTGGCTTCAACATTACTAGGTTAATTATGCAGATAGTATAATTTTCAGTAATCAAACATGAACTGTTCAGTTTTTTGCCGTTGGAAATTGGTGAGACCAGTCTTATTCTACATTATAATAGAATTTATCTAGCTATTGACTTACATTTTGTTTGGAGAAATACTTCTTAAAGTCTCTTTGGTCATTATTTCTATTGACAATGACTTGTCTTCCGAAAATGTCATTATTTATAGAAGCTGAACTTCCTACATCGTGTTGGATATCGGGTTATATGTAGTGTTTCCCCTTGCATTTAGAAAACATGTGTCTTATTGACAGGTGATTTTAAAAAAAAAAACGCCTACAGACGTCGCTTAACCGACGCTTCTGTAGGCGATTTAAAAAAAAAAAAAACATTACAAAACGTTGCTTAACCGACGCCCAATTTTTATACTCATTGCTTCACCAACGGTGTAAAACGTCACTTAACCGATGCATCATCGTTATCGCCATCGGTTCACCAACGGTTCTATAGGCATTTTTTTTTAAACATTACAAAACGTCACTTAACCGACGCCCAATTTTTATACTCATCGCTTCACCGACGGTGTAAAACGTCACTTAACTGACACATCATCGTTATCGCCGTCGGTTCATCGACGGTTCTATAGGCATTTTTTTTTTAAAAACATTACAAAACGTTGCTTAACCGACGCTCAATATTTCTATTCGTCGCTTAACCGACGGTTTATAATGTCGCTTAATCGACGCTCAGTATTTCTATTCATCGCTTCACCGACGGTTATCTATGTCGCTTAACCGATGCCTTATATTTAAGCGACGGTAACTAAAGTGTCGCTTAACCGACGATTTAGACTAATGTCGGATAACCGACGACAAGTTTCCGACGCTTAAAAAAAAT
The DNA here is from genome assembly GCA_001517045.1 of Pseudotsuga menziesii. Taxonomy (NCBI): domain Eukaryota; kingdom Viridiplantae; phylum Streptophyta; class Pinopsida; order Pinales; family Pinaceae; genus Pseudotsuga; species Pseudotsuga menziesii. The sequence continues at coordinate 2,179 of LPNX010679793.1, forward strand.
CATAGTGTCATACATGTGACAGGGAAGTGTTGAAAATTCGACAATACGGCCGTCGGATTTTGGGCAAAATGTAGTAGTGATTGGATCAACCTTCAGTTTGTAAGGTATGAATCCTTATAACCCTTGGAACCTTGTTTAATTTATGCTTGCAAAGCTTTATATATCCACCTTTATACCGCATGTATGTTGGTGGACTCAACTCCGACCATAGGAACATTTCCTTATGAACAGTTTGGCATAGAGACGGGTGCTTCTTGATTGGACAGGGGAAGTATGCAGTCGAGATCTTGAAGACATCTAGGATGATGGATTGCAATCCTATGTCGATACCTCTAGTTTCTAACTAGAGGAAGATTGACTCCCATAATTTTGTCGATATGCACCATGGTTGTGAACATGTCACAACCATGTTCAAAACCTGTTGAAATACTTGGCCATAATAGGTGAACCAACTTCTCAGGACTTCCTTCATGAAAATAGATTCTTCAAAATGTTCTTTCAATACTTTCTACTCTACCATCATGGTTGTGAACATGTCGCAACCATGTCCGCACCTGCTGAAATATTTGGCCATAATAGGTGAACCAACTTCTCAGGACTTCCTCCATGACAATAGATTCTTCATAATGTTCTTTAAATACTTCATGAGCTTTTGAAAACATTGTATATTGGATTCTTAATAATACAAAGTTCTGTTTAGCCTATTCTTCCTTATTTTCTTGTAACTATGCTTGAAAACTAGACATGACACTTTCAAACAGGTGGTTTGCTTTTTCCAACAATCTGTCGATGTTAGCTCCTTTTGGGACTGGACAGGGAAAATTTTAAGAACCCCCCCCTAAATTTATATATATAATAAATCGGTGAATCTCCATGATACATGAGAAAGTGTGAAGGCTATTTTATCAATAATATAATATGTATATATAATTTTTTGGCGAATCTTTCATGGAATTATAAAACCTTGTAAAATATGGACGAATCTTTCATGGAATTATAAAATCTTCTTAAATATTGGCGAATCTTTCACAAAATTATAAAATCTTGTGAAATAAGACAAATATTTCACAAAATTAGAAAACCTTGTATAATATTTAGCGAATATTTAACAAAATTGAAAATCTTGTAAACTTTGGCTAATTTTTCATTGAAAGATATAAACCTAATAAAATTACATAAATGATGTTGTATTTACTTTAGAATTGTCACGTACTCTTGCACTAGAACACCTTGTAAAGAAAATCAAATTGTCAATCGAAATTGTTGACTTTATTCATCATAACTACTTGTATACTACTATGTTCAAACCTCCTTAAAGAGAAAATGGAGAGATAATTTCATAAATATTTGCAATTTACAATATAACATTTTATCAAAGTGTGAAGCTCATTTATCATACTACACTCAATGTACAATCAATTTTCACAAAGTATGTTGAGCCCAATCACCCCCCTCAATCTAAAAAACTTCAATGGATGGTCGCATAGCATCCACATTGACATTAACATCTTTCTAGCAAGAATGCCCTCATTTTTCTCGCACGACCTACAATCAAGGTGAATAAGTTGTATATGAGAAAGATAATAAAGTAACTCATAAAACATTAAAACGAAAAAAAACACAATTTTTTTAGTTTACAAACTTTCCATAAAATACAAATGCTCATCATGTATGATTCACAATAGGGAAATTTTTAGAAACACATACCTCAACATATTCTTTCAAGCTTTATTTATAAATATGGCCAGAATCCTAGAGGCTCCATGTAATGATCTTTTAGTAATCAAATCAACAATAAAATTCCATTAGATGAATGTCGGTCTCAATGTCAATAGGTCTCCTATGATGAATGCATAGGAACCTAGTAAGCCAGTGCATAGACCATTTTTCTCTTCGGTTAGAAACTCAGATCTCATTTCCATTTCTAAAAACCAAAACGTCTTTTCAAAGAAAATATAAAATAAACATAATAGATTCTAAAATTAAAACGATGAAGATGCTAAAGTCATGCAACAAAGTGAAAGAAAATACAAGCATCTTTCCTCAAAACATCAAATATTTAAAAAGAACAATAATAATTATAAAAAAAACATTGAATGCTACAAAGGGTTACAAAGGGCTCAAATCACAATCAATTATCAAGGGAATAAAAATCTAAGAAAAATAAATGCATTCCAAATTTAAGAAACAAACAAGCCATTATGAAACTAACTAAGCTAGTGCAAAGGGCTAAAACTACAGTCAAGTATCAAGGGAATAAAAATAAATTTAACCAAAATAAACACAAACTTTCAAATTTGAAAAAATGCTCCAAATGAAAGAAACAACAAACCATTAATATCTTCCAAGATATCAAAGTTAAAAAGTTTTAACTTTTGACTGAGTCCATTATTGCTAAGCGGAAGTATTGTTGAATTAATTATTTAACCTTTAATACTATGACACTATCTATAAATAGATAAGTCCCAACTTCATTTCCTGTCAAATATAAGAAAAAAAAACGTGTTAGTTAACTATCAAAACATCAAACTTCAAATAGATTGCATCAAAGAAATGTAGCTCCAATATTATTATATTTTATACAGATTATAGATTGAAGAACATATTTTTACCTGAAATGCAAGTTGGATTTTATATATGGTAATCCTTCTCCTGTCATGTGGGATATTAAATTCTCAATTATGATGTAGACCCACACCTTCTGCATGTTGAACATGAACTTCTGTAGATTAAATATCATTATGAGACTCCAAAACATTATGTTATGTATCAAGTTCATTGGAAACATTTGTTATATTACATTCTCCTCTTCTCTCACAATCTAATCGCCAAAGTTCTAGAGCTCTATTGAATGGACAATTGGTAATGTCATACTTTGTTACATACAATCTTATCAAGCTTGTTCCTCAACTTTGACTTCAAGAATGACAATGCACTAAACATTCTCTCATCCTCCATTGATCCCAAAATCATGGTTTGACATAAATCCACTAATTTGAAATACTCTGAAATGTTTTCTTGTAAAAATTGACTTTCACCTAAAATAGTCCATAATTTAATTACTGCACCATATTCTATAGGTTTTGGCAAATCAAGATATTGATCTAACATTGTTTCGGCAAAGCAAGTATGTTGCTCATATAATTTTGATGAATCTAATATACCTCCAATGTCTTCTCCTTGTACCTTGACATTCCTATCAAAGTGGTGCACTAAAATACTCAATTTCGTTGAAAAGTCAACTTTCAAAGTGTCTATACCTTTTTCCTTATTCCAATATTGAGGGTATACCACATACATGGCCTCCAATAATTCATCTCTAGGAAATCGTTCTCTTATCTCTGATGATAATGATTGTGCAATTTGTATCAAGTTGTGTCTCACTGAAATCACAATATCATTGAACTGATCTCTTAACACACGACACTCTTTGGTGGTTTGTCCCATCTTACTAACATAATGAAAGGGAACCATATACCCACACACTGCCATACATAGTCTCCCTTTTTCATTAAATTTCAAATAACTTTCAATCTTTTCTATATCAATGAGAGTAGTCCAATCGTTAAACGTTGGACTTGTAAAAGACCCTGGCATCGTATACAAATTATCCAATGCAAGGCATGCTAATTTCCTTGCATTTGTGTAGTCTGCAATATACATTGTACGACTTTGAGCCATTTTGACAAGGACATTCATTTCATGAAGCAAAGGAAGAATTCCAGCCAATGTTAATAATGTCTCTATATCAGTTAGTTGAAAGAGAAGATCGTGAGCTTTGGCTACACTAAAGTGATGTTCATACATCACCCCTACCAATGATTTGTACTCACTAAATAGTCTTTGAGCTAGTCCATTAAGTGAAATCCATCTTGTATCAACATCTTTTAATAGTTTTTTTCCATCTGTAATACCGTCTGCAAATTGTTGAAACTCTGTAAATCGCTTAGGACTAGGACAAAAGTATGCATGAGTCTCATGTACAAGTTTTCAACTTTTGAAACCAGTGGAAACTTGCTTACTATTTTAAATGCAAGATTCATCCTATTAGCCATACAATGAATACTGATCATAAACGATGAAGCTAATAGTTGTAGTTTGACACAAAGTCCATTCCTTTGTCCTTGCATGATTGATGCTCCATCTGCTCCAACAGATACCAACCTTTTTGCGATCATTAAATCATCCATACCACCAATTTACTTCAAAGTCTTAATAACAAGTTCATAAATATTTGCAGTTGTAGAACTCTTCTTCATTTTTTGAATCCCAAGTAGAGATGAATGCCTAATATGACCATTAACCATATAAATACTCATGCATACCCATGAAGTATTATCAATAGTTGTAACTTCATCCAAAGATAGTGAACAAAATCTGGCATTTGCAATCTTCTCTTTCAAATCATCTTTTTCAACTTCAGCTAGATAGTTTTCCCATTCCCAACCACTCGTTACAGACCAGTGAGAAGATGGAAAATTTGATACATCAAGAAAAGATACATAGTTCTTATACTTTGGATAATCTGTCATAGGGAGACCTCTAGATAAGATGTGAAATACAGTGCTTAATTGCGTCGTCTTAGATAGTAAATTTCTTTCCATTGTTTTTCCAAATAGAGATGTGATAGTTCCTCCACTTGCCTCAAGTTTACTCCTACTAATTAAGTATTTGTTATATTCTTCTTGATATTTGACATGTTGACATTCCTCAGAATATTTCCATTTGGTAATAGACTTCTCCTCACCATTTTCAATTTGCTTGACATAAACCTTCCCCGCGTGCTTCTCTATTGTATCTAACTTCATTTGCAATTTTATTGTCTTGCCCAATTTCCAACTACATACAATGCATTTAACTTCTTGTGCAGCTTCATTCTCATTTATTGAAGTTATTGGTTCAATAAAAGGAAATCTTGAGGCCCGTTCCAATTGGAATTTTCTCCCTACGTCCCATTGGTCTTTCTTCTTTTTTCGTGATTGTGGATGATTTGTGTTGCCTCCCAAGGAAAAACCTTCAACATTATCATAGTCAATTTATGGTTGAATTGCATTTATCTCACTTGGTTCACTAGAGGAACCTATTTTATCATTCGTTATATGGTTATTAGATGCATTCTCAGAAGTGTTGACATCTCTCTCATTGATGGGTTGCTCAAAAGAGTTTGAATCATGAAGAGAATCAGGATTCTTAGATTGAGGCTTCTGAAAGTATTAGAATACATCTCTTTGTTTTGATTTTTTCTTTCCACGGTTGGTGTTTGACATCTCGTTGAATATTTCACAATTGAAATATCAAATAAATCTAGAAACCCAAAGTGAACCCTGCATGAGAAAATAGAAATAAAATCAATACAATTTGTAAGATATCCATGATGACATGAATTCTATAGGATAGAAAAGTTAAACCTAGTAAACTAAACCCATCCATGATGAACTTCAAAATTAGGCTCCATTGTAACCGATGGAGGAAGATTTTGCAACCTTCTGGACCTACAAAGAAGTTGGTCCTCCATAGCTATAAATTTGACTCACACACATAAAGGCCAACGAAGCACATACAAACCAAACATCACACACTAAAAATATCCTAAGTAACAAAGACACATTAGATAAAAGATACACCTTCCAATGGAAATCCTGGGATGATTAGGGCCTAGGTCCAACCAGTGAAGATCGAAGGATGGTTACTTGGGGTCTCGTGAAGATTTCTTTGGGTACAAGCGCTGGAATCACCCAACAACCCTCCCAAATTGTTAACCAAGGTTACCTTCCAAGTTTGTCCTAGGTGTACTAGAAATATCCTTCCAACACCACCTGTGTAAGATCCTAGTGTTTGGAGACTAAGGATACCAAATCTACACTGAGAGTCCGGCGGAACAGTTGCTGGCTTGGTTGATGTGCATGGGTAGAGTAGCTAATCCCAAAACCCAATCAATATCGGCACCTCATAGGGCCCAAGAAGTGGTATTGATAAGATCCCCAAACGCACACCAATCCTGGTAAACGATCGAACAAGGAAGTGGAGGGCTATCTCCTCAACCGAGCTCTCACGCAACCTCGTGCTTAACTCCTGTGTGAGAGAAGCTTTCCGGATGATCTCTTGTAGAAGTAGATTTACCTAAAGATAGGACACTACGTTTGAAATCAAAGTGTTTTTGGACAGTTTAAATCTCCTAGTCCAAAAACCTAGCCTAAGCTAGTTGATGCTCGAACCTATAAAAATAAAATTACTAAAATATTTTAAGTTAAAAGTTCTTTTAAATGGTTGTATTACTCAAGGTAGTGAAATGAGACTGGATGGTGTTATAGACTCAACAAAGTGAAAACAAACGATGTATAAAAATTTCAAAGTGAATGCAACTAACAATGCAATTTTTTTCTTTTTCTTTGTAAATGAAAATGAATGAAACCTTTTTTTAACAATTTGAGAAACTGCAAAACTTAAAATATTTTTAATTTTTCTGAAAATTTGTGAGAAAAAAAACTAATGCAAAATAAAAAATGTCTTTTGTCTTTCCATACACTAATGAAGTTATAAATTGATAATTACATCCTAAGCTAGGATAGTGACATTTAGATAATGGAACATAATCCCTTAAATATCTCAATCACGTCCTTGTTTGTTTAGTGAAATGTTTGAAGGACATTGATTTGGTTGCTATGAATTGATCTATTCCACATAGAACTCCGCCATAACTCCTCCAAAATGGTTTGAAAAATATTATACCATTATCTCATTAAATAAATCAAAGGAATAAGCAAAATAAGCAAACATTACTAATCAAATTTCAAGATATTCATTCAACAAACGTGCATTAGCATTTATGAAGGAATATTATAATGTTTATTATAATTTATGCAACTTAGAATTTTAATCCTCCCTAACAATCCTTAGTTATAACCAAGATGGAATTTTATTCCTCCCTCATATACTAAAGGAATATGTTCATGCTAGTGTGGAATGTGGTCAAAGCAGACAACAAAAGTGGAATTCATTTTTCAAGTCACTAGGTCATTTTTACCAAGTTTTGTTGATTTGTCTTTTTATATATTTTTTTTCAAGTCACCATCATTTTTACCAATGTTTGTTGATTTGTTTCAGAATTATATATATATATATATATTTCTAGTCACTGAGTTGAAAAATCAGGAAGTTAGAATGACTTGTGTTCTAGGAGTGGTCTAGCAGCAACATGAAGTGTTCTATAATGACTTATGTTCCAGAACTTATTTATGCCTAAATATTCACAAGTGAAGTTGTTTTACTTTTCTTCATAAAACTATAATAGTTTTTCTATTCTTCCTCTAAAAGTTTAAGCAATTATGGAGTTGGAGGTGAGCCTAAAGAGTTAGACTACTACCCAAAGGTTGACCAAATTTTTCAAGAGTTGTCCATACAATCAAATACGTTGTTCCCGGCACCACAAAAGGTGAAGGAAGTAAACATGGTATTATCACACCCATAAAGCATGAGGAAGTCAAAAAGGGCAGTGAAGTTGCTTTATAAGCAATGCAATCTGTAACTCCTAAAGTACCTACCCCTTAAATGATTGAATAGAAACCGAAAGAAGATATTCATATAATTGAAGGACAACGAAAGGTTGCATTAATCTAAATTTAGGCATTGGCATAAAACTACAATTTGCAAGCAATGACTAGTAAAACACTCCAAAACAAAACAGTTGGAGACAAAGACGCCAGCTAGAAGTTTAGCTTATACTATTCAGCTCAATGGGCTTTGTATTTCACAGGGACAAAAATTCAAGCTATTGGAATGCAATAGTAAGCATCTTGGTAAGTAGAGGAAGATATCCATTCGATTGAAGGATAGATAAAGGGTGATTATTATGAATTTAGGATTTGGAAGAAAATACGACTTGCAAATAGTGAGTACCAAAATATTCTAATACAAAACAGTTACAGACAGACACCAAATAGAAGTTTCCATTGTGTTTGTTTAATCAGAAATTACCATCATACTCGGATAATGGTGATCTATTGACCCAACACAATAAACTCTTACAAAATTTGTATTTTTGCACTATTTCACATTGACACACAAAAGAAATTCAAGACAGGATCAAAAAAATATCTTCAAGAACTACTAGAAATTGAAAAGCTAAATAGACTACAGAAATTGATGATAAGATGAGATAAGATAATTTTATTAATGTCTAACAAATGATCATTAAAAGTGGGTCAATGGGACTAAAAGAGTACATGAATACATGGTGGAAGTGTAAAAGTAACTCCTATATCGACACTATCAAAATCCAAGAGCAAACATTGTTCATATTTAGCACATTCTGTTTGTTTCATAATTGTATTTTATTTTCCCAATGGGTATTGGAAGTAGGCCACCTGCTCATCCCAAAGTGCAAGTTGTGTGAAAAGGTTCACATCTTTAAGATATCCATTCTGGTCTTATTAATTATTCTTCTATCTATGAAAGTGGCCTGGATTTCGATTGATATAACATTTGTAGCATTTCAAATTACGTTGTTAGAGGACCTTACCAATTTGAACCGGCACCTAGTGGCACGTAACTAGCCAAATTCCCAACAACATTTATGACAACCAGTTCAGCTCACCCTTGGGCTAGATTTCTTAAGCCTCTTTTCATGAGTAATTCCTAATTTCTTCTCCCATGGTCTAGTAGCAACAAAAAGTGTTCTAGGAGTATGCTCTCCTCCGAAGGGAGCTTCAAGAGTGGGGGTGTCCCATGGGCCACAGCTAGGCTTGCATGCATTGTTACCAACCTATTCATGTTGGAACTGGCCATAATTGCAATGAGAGGAGTGAAAATATCGCACCTACAGGGAATGTATACTCCAGCATATGCTCAAAGGATGGAATAATACCCAAATGTAGGTTCTATTGGTCTTGTTACTTGGGTGATTAGTAAATTTAGTAGGTTCCCAAATAGTGGGCAGCGTTTGATCTATGAGAGCAACATTTAGGCTCACCTCCAACTCCATAACTGTTTGAAGTGATTAATGAGGACATGGATGGCTTTGCTCCCTACTTTACATCTACCTCTAGCCATAATGCTGAGAAACAATTCTCCCCTTTATAGGAGTCATCCTCTTAGGCCATCCTTTCTTATGCTCTTCTCTTTCATTTCACTTGTATCTCTTTATCCTGTAGTTTTCTGGAGTTTCCTTTGCACTCCCACATAGCTTTCTGGAGTTTCCTATGCTTTCTAGAATACACAAACATTTCTTTAAATTCCAAAAAAAACTATATATCTTACTGGTATAGAATTTAAAAAACATGCCTAAAACCAAAATGCATTTATACTACATTACAAAAGACAAAGAAGAGCTAGCCCCATAACCCTGTTACAACAGTTCTAGAGAGATAATTTGACTTCAAAGGATAAGAGGTGAAAGAAGGATCCTTTGCATTACTTTTCTCAATTTTGTTAGAGTTTCAAAATTCATTTGATCAATATTGAATTCCTTAGAGCTATCAAAATCCTGAATTTTACCCTAAAAATTAATAAAAGCTTGCTCCAACTTCATATATTTCATATTTCAAACTTCAATTTCTATCTCAACATATAACCTACACTTCCTTATGTGCTTGAGATGCTTTCCATGAGAGACATAAGTGATACAGTGTCACTATAACTTATCCTTATCATAACGCTTTTTCACAATTCTTTAGTCTCTTCATTAGGTTTTTAACCATGACTTCCTTGTTATCACATGTTCCTTGATGTACTTTGTTACTGAGATTGGGATCTTTAAAATACATGATTTTCTCACCTATCTTCCAAATATTGAGAAAATAAAGAAGAACTTGATTAAAGTCAACTTGTTCAAGAAAAAAAAAGTTGAAGTTTCCTATACAGATTAGCAAAGAGAGGTCAATAGTATTCAGCATAATTCTCCCCATCCACAAACTGGGCTTCAAATTGATACTCTTTACCACTTCTAGAATGCTCATGACAACCATAATCTTGATTCTAATTCTTAATATTCTTACAAATTGTTCCACGGGTGGAGTTTCAGATATATCACAATCAATACATTCGATAATATGCTTCTAGACAGAGTAGTCGTAACAGAGGTCAAACAAGACAATACCCAAGTGGGAAGAAATGATTCTTTTTGCAATTATAATACAACAAAAAATTCTTCAGTCAACCTATTACTATTCCTACCCATCAACTTTATTGCAAAATCACTGGGATGACTTATAAAGACTAGTTATCGAACCCCTTAAGTTAATCTCTTAATTTGATAAAAAAAAGTTTTCTAGTAATAAAACTGGGTATATGAAAACAATGTCAAGCACACCCAAGCATCCCTCATCCTCTACCTCGAAGTAAAGAGAATAGTCATTAGTATGAAAGAGACTTACTTTAGTATATCCCAGAAGCAGATGACAGTCCTAAAACCAATGAATTCTAGAGCATTCCACGGTATTGTAGACAACACATACCCCAAAGGGATCCTGATAGGGATGAGAAATATCACAACTGATAAAATTCCTTTTCCAAATATTCCCATATCCAATTGTATTTCTCCCCATGCTGTATAGGACTGAAGCATGCACATGGTATGACTTTTCTCACCAATGAACCCATAAACGTTAACAACAGATTTGAAGGATCTATCCTTAATTTTATAAATGACACTAGTTGGATACAACTACATGAAAGTATTGCACCACCAATATAACCTGATGATTCTAGCCTTTAACGCAAACTTAAAAGCTAGACTGACCTTATGAAGATGTAATTTGATCGTTAAACAAGCAGAAGATTAAGGAATATTGCAATGGCCTGAATCCACTCCATCTTAAACAAACTTCCTTGTTCAAGGTTACATGCTATATTACCAGACACATCAACTTGATTATTTAAACTTTTGAGGACATGGAAATATTTTCTCACTTGAGACTCGATTAGTAATTTAGAAATTCTACGTATAAATATAGCGATAGGCCCATCACCTGGAGGTTTTTTTGTTATGAGATAGAAAATTACTCTCACAGAATATCCAAGGATCATAAAATGTCTTATATTGCTCTGAAGTGCTAACTTTAGTCCTTACCAGAGAATCCAATAAATGTTTTATCCACAAACTCTCTTTTGTATATAAATCGAAAATATTTTGTTTAACGTGAACTTTTAAATTACTTGTTTTTGCTTTAAAAATTATCGAATTCCTCATTAACCAGATCTTCCATAGGAGAAATTTAGGAAGAGATTTCCAAACCTGATATAAAAGAGGATTATTTAAAAATATTTTTTGGATAGTTTCAATGTTGGGTGATGAAAATATCTCTCCAAGTCTCGGGGAGATTAGCCTTGAAAAGGATTTTCTCCATACCTCTATTGAAAAAACACATTGTAAAAATAGGTGCAATGCATTTTCTTCCATGTTCCTGGATAAGGGACATTAGGAAGGTCTAATTATACCTCTTTTAGAAGATTGTCGAATGTGAGAATTTTTCCATGACATAAAACCCATGTGAATAGCTTTATTTTGGGTAAGGAATCATTATTCCATATAATGTTCCAAAGAGAATTTCAAGGAAAATTAGAAGAATTAAATTTTCGTTGTACATACCCTACCTTGACTATATAGCTTTGAAGTTTTCTCCCACCATATCCTCTTGTCACTGTATGAAATATTTATAGGTGTTTTTCTATGTAAAAGTATTTTCAATATTTCCCATTGTTCTTTCAAACCCTCATGAAGGTTTATACTTTTCCAGTTAATCTATGTTCCTTTAACATCCCACTTAGAGATATCTAATAATGAATGAAGCTGATTTTTTGTCATCCAGTTGTGCAAGGGTATCCACTCTAGTTTATTTCTTAACTCCATTCCTAAAATTTTGTCATCCCGTAGTTTAATGGAGTGTGCATTTACCAACATCCAACTAGAATGAGTCTTTAGAATGTTTAAAGAAAAACTAGGCTTTAGAATGTTGTGTTTTCTTCATAGTACCTGACTCGTGAATATAGGATCATTTCCAGCCTATAGTTGAAGCCCTAACAGGAGAGATTTATGGCAAACAATAGTGAAATCAAAGGTTAATTTGTGGTAAATTTAAGGTGACTTGTGCACAGTATGGAACCTCCAGCCTCATGTCTCTTCTCCAAGTTGTTTGTAGCCCTATTTTATGACCTCCTAGACAGCAGTAAGAAGAATTACTCTAATTCTGGGTAGGACCTGTGACTATAAACAACAGTAAAACCCCAAATCTGGGAAATTTTGTGGATAGAAACAGTGATAAGACGGCCTCATCTACAATTTAGGTGAACCTAGGCATATTTCAGCCCTTAATAAAGATAAAAAAACACTGAATCTCCAAATATGTGCATGATTTAGTCATCAAATGATCAAACAACCACAAAACAGAGGTCTGGACTCTGGGCACATTACAGCCCTCAATCAGAATCCCAAACAGTCATAGAGAGGTATTTTATGGGTGAAACAACAGCAACTCAACATCGCCATCATATCTGGGAACTTTAGACAATTCTAAGTGCAAATAACGGTCAAAAGTCACATCACAGCCCCAAAATGATAAGCCACAACCACCTACAGCAGTTTTGGGCATGAATTTAGCCTAAAAGACAAATCTTGGATAATTTCAGACCCTAAAAACCTAGGCCAAGCCAATCTAAGAAATTTTGGGCACGTTGCAGCCCTATAAAATTAATTAACAACCACAAAAGAGGGAAGATATTCATTGTTGACTAGATTCTGAACATTTTTTGTGAGTTTTCACATAGAAACAATTAAAGAACAGTCTTAAAAAAATTTCCAAACCTGTGCATGAGAGCAACAACAGCCACAACAGGCCTAAAAATTAATTAACTCAGCCTCACCTTATCCTCCTTTGCATTCAAGTTGTGCATTATGGCTCTTTTCTCTGGTTTTGGTAATGCAAGTGGGATTGTTTTCAATGCTGTGGACTGGGGTGTTGATGCAGCTGTTGTGAGAGACCAAGAGTTAAAGACCCGACCTTGGATTTCCAATTAGGTGGGATAAATTGGTAAGTTTACAGTGGTTGGCTCTCTACTTTCAAACCCGTGGAAAATTCCTGTTGGAAGTTTTAGATCGTTGGTTTAGTTCAAATTGTAGGAGAGCAATCTACACTACTCACCCTCCCTCCTTTTTGTAAATTGCTTTGTATTTTTTAAGCCTGGGAAATGCTAAGCATGCTAATTCAAGCGGACTGAGAAAGAGATGGTTCATTCTTTGAATTGAGAATGGATAGGGAAGAAGCCCTTAGTGAAATTATGAACATTAAGAAGATGTTGAAGAGGATGAATTCCCAGATGGAAGGAATGAAATAGTCCATTGACCATATGAACAACCATATGGAGCAGCAGAACAAGAAGTGTGATGGGATTGAAACCAAAGTTAGGGAACAGAGGGAAAGATAGAGCAACTTTTCAATGAAAGATAAATACATTTCAATATGATCTCGAGTTTCACCCAAGGCAACCAATCTTATGTTGGGCATTGCATGGTCATAAAAGAAATCAAAGAAGAGATAGTCCAACAGACTACTATGGGAAGATTTGAAGGTCCAAGCTCCCAGGTTCAGGCTCAGGCTCAAATGACCAGTACATGGATGAAAACCATAGTGGTCATGTTTTCTCATAAATATGTAATGATTATATGTTTTTCAGATGCATATTATTACTAGGAAAATTTGTTAATCAGTATAGCCGTATGAACTTTCTGAAAATGTTGTATGCACTATGGGCCTATAAGGCTGAAGGTTTTTTGGAAGAATCTACTGAACTCTAGGCACAAAATTTTATTTTTGAAATTATTTTTTCCCAAAATATGATAAAGACCTTTCAGTGTTTCATAACATAAAAAAGAGTGATGTTCTTATTTATCGTCTCTAGGCCTACCACCTTACCCTATAATGATGATGTGAGATGGATGTTATTGGTCGGATGTATAAACTATGAAAGCTTGAAGGTATACTAAGTAAACAGTTCATGTAAACATTTAGAGAAGAAAACCCTAACTTGGTTGAAGTCGCCAAATAATGGCAGGATGAAGAGAATAATTTCACAAAAAGGAAAATCAGATATACCTAGTATGCATCGATTGTTAGCTACCATGATTGTTAGATGCCATTAGCTCACCACTCAACTGAAATATGACAGGAATTCAATTGAGTGCATATCCTATAGTTCAATATCCCAAACACTGTGAGAGTGATAAAAGATTACCGAGGAGTGAAAAACAAGGCTTTTACATGCCTGCCTTTTTATTGATTAAGTTTGTTCTATGAATTTATTTCCTATAATGGGTTGGGACTAGAACCCTATTATGATCCTTGTACATGTGTATTGTAGTGAATTGTGGGCTTCAAATTTCAAGAAGCACTTCAATGCAATACATGACGATTTCATGGACCCTCTATACTCCATCATCTTCAACCAACTAGCCGCTAGACTTTCAAAAGAAGTTAGGGAAACTATACAGATTATAGGGGATTGCTACATCCAAGAATATTTCACTTATATTAGGGATTTTGGTGCTTCCTCTGCCCCATATTTACTTCCTCAATATGTTTTGTATATTTTAGTTCTTAGATAGATTTCCCATCATACTATAATTAACAAGATTACTTTTTTCTCTCAGCTCACTCGAAGAAAACATGGTGGATATTCTTGATCAAAGTGGGAATTTTTACTTTATTAAATGTTCCCCATGCCAAGAAATAGGTTGTATCCCTTAAGGAGTTTAGCCTCTATACAGGAACCAAAAGGAAACATTATCCAAAATTGATTATTGAAGATGATTTCAAGGTTGTTAGGTTAGCTTACTCATATAGACATGATCCTAATCTCTAGGATCTTATGTACTAGGGGGCTATTACCTATGAGTAAGTATTGAATGGCATTAAGTATAATCAGAAGAAGCGATACAAAAAGTTGAATAAGTAGCCAATAAGCTGGTTGTGGCTAAAAGAGAAGCATTACTAGCCAATGAAGAAGAAGTTGATATGTATCCAAAAAACAAACAGAGGCTTCTAGAAGAACAGATTTAGGAAGTAAGATTATAGAGGTTGAATAACAATTAAAGCATAAATCAATACAAGATGCATAAAAAGCTAAAAAGGTTGAAGAAAAAAGCTAAAAAGTTCAAAGAAGAGAAGAAGAGGAACTAATAACTAGAGGCCAAGAAGAAGAATCATAAGTTAAAGCAAAAAGACTCAAACAAAAGTAGCTACAAGATTCTAAGGCCATAGAAACTAAGAATTCCATTATTCTCTATGGAAAGGATACTAGTAAAACTTAGGGAATTTCTATGCTTTCCTCCCCTATTAATATCGGTACACCAAATACAACTTTAGCAAGTGGCTCTTATTCTCCAGAATTAGTTAATATTGGTGATGTTGTAGCATCTTTGGGAGATTACTTTTTTTCAGTAAATATTGCAAAGAGATTGCAAAAAGAGATTTTAAAAGGAAAATGGTTGAAGAAACTTCAATAAAAGAAATACCAAATTAGATGATAGTGTGGAACATAGCTAGTTAAGATACAAAATAAATTGCAGTAGATACAACCTCTGATTTGAGTGCCTTTGCTGGTGTTAATTATGTGACGGTCAACGAGTTAATTGCTACAATAGATAGGTACAAAGCTCAAGTAATTGTTCTAGAAACTCAATTGGAGCAACATATGATTCAAATGGAAGCTACACATATGTAGTAGGTCACTAAAAGGGATGGACAACATGAAGTTTAGATGGGCTTATTGATGAAGGAACATCTGCAAGAAATTGGAAAATTAAAGACAGAACATGAGGAAAAGATACTCCCAAGAACGTAATATAATAATGCAACTAATCCATTCGTTGGCCAAGCTTGAGGCCTTTTTCAAGTGTTATGTGTTATGAGGCATTGATCCAATATTGTGTCATAATGAATTCAAACCCACAGGTATAGCTAGGATATCTAATTAGACACATTTTTTTTATTTGGACTAGACAATGACTTGCCAAAAACATAATTTAAAATCTAACACTTACTTAAATTCCCCAAATACTTGTCTTTGTTGTTGACAACTTTTCCTACTTGTCTTTGTTGTCGACAACGTTTCCTATCCGCGCTTGCCATTTTCCTCTGAAAATTGTTGTGAAGAGTCTACTAGTGACTTTTCTTGTCGTTTGTGTGAAATGGATAGTTTTAATCCTTTCAGTGGTTCAGAATCCTGTAGATCATGATAGATGGTTGGATGAGAGAGTTTTATGCCTAAACATGCTCGCAAAATACTTCCTTCAGAGAAATATTAGACAATGCATCTGAAAGTGGCTTAGAGGGCACTAGTTTTCTATGGTCGACTAGGGTATCCATAATACATTCCTACATGGAGGAAGATCAGTTTTCATGCATCTTGAAATTCTTGGGGGTGAGCTATGTGCCTTACCTATGGTACTCCCATTGCATTTTTCATAGCTCTGGTTGGGTTGCAAATATATCAGAGGAATTATATGTGCATCTTCTGTGCTTTCTTGCTTAATACTGGGAGAAAGGCATTTCAACTTCTCTCCAAAAATTTCCCCTCTTTAAGTTTGTTGATGATAACAATAGAGTGGATTGAGCTAGTTTATCATATATATATAATATCCACAAACAATATTTTTACTCTAAATAAGAACATATTTCATGGTTGGGAAGATGGAGTGGGGAGTTTGGACGTGTTGCAAATTTCAAATTCATGCCCAATGACACTCAAATGGCCATGATAAAATTGGATTCTCAAATACTTTCAATGTTACGAGGATGGTTAAATGGCTATCCTCAGATCACCGAGATTTCTGTATCAAACTTTAGTAAGCAACTTGTAGAACAATTTAAGGTTTCTAAGAGTACGAAATTTGTTGTCATTGTTACTCAGTTTTTGTATTTTTCCTATGCCATGGACCATATTGACTAGACATATTTTCAGACATTATGTGCATATTTTCCAGTAGTCAATGACTCTGGATATATAGTTAAGAGTTACAAAGAAAAAATTGTGCCATCATCCATAAGCAAGTGGGAAAAGCTATTTGTAAGCAATCCATGGGTTGAACATGAGTTTGTTACCCTGTCAAGGGCTTACCAAAAACCACCAACTTGTGTTTATGGGTTGGAAGGGGGAGAAGATCTTGAGCCATTTATCAGAAATGATCTTGGAGCAATAGATATTCCATTTCTAAGACCACCAGATGCTGCCTTGCTTGGATTTTCATCTTCTCTTGATAAAGAGAAAGTCATTTTGCCCCTAGAGTGGATAGAGTATTTGATAGTAAACTGTATTGAGACATTCCCTGAAGTATTCAAAAGAAGCATAGCTGAAGGACAATGGCTAAAAACACATAGGGGGTACCAATCTCCTAGCATGTCTTTTTTATTCAATTCTGATTGGCAATCTATTGGTTTTCAGTTAAACAACCTTCCCTTCATTGATATTCTATTCTACAGCAAACCCATTGACAACTTCAAGAGGACCCTCCAACAATTGGGAGTGATTGTTGAGTTTGAGAAGGGATGTGATGTTATCGCCAAACATATCCAAATGCACACATATATTCAAGCCATAACCAGGCTTTACAAATATCTTCATCGCTTTGAATGGAAACCTGTCGATTGTAGCTCTATTAAAATTAGGATTCCGCTGGATGGCGAACTCAGGGGTGAATGACGGAATTCAAAACAATGTCTACTTCATGATGACAATGGCGTTTTTCATCATAGATTAGAAATCCTAGACAACTTCTATGAAGAGGAATTAATTCCTTTATTTTCTTGTTCTCTTGGTGTGTCTTTGTATCCTACAATTGGACATTATTGCAGACTGTGGTTGGATTGGGTATCCACTGATCATCAAGTTTCTATAGCAGAGTGTTGCTTAGTTTGGAGAATAATTATAAAACACTGGACCAAATTATCTGAGAAAATAAAGCAACGTCTTGGAAGAGGACCTCTTAAATTGCCATCTTACACAAGCACTGGAGATATCCAGCTAAGTACTCCAAATGAAACCTTCATTCCAGATGATTTGAAGTTGAAAGAGTTGTTCATGGGAGCTTCTGCAAGCCCAAAATTTGCATGGCATCCTAACCCTTCTGACCCAAGACACACTATGAGAATCGATTTTCCCCACTTTACCAAGAATATCATCCATCTCTTTTCACATAAATTGTGGCACCAATAGTTAAGGACCCGAGATATGCCTTTCCTCCTTGTACACCAAATATCTCGATGTAAATGATGCTCATGCGGTAGAGATTAGAGATTAAATGGAAGAGGAAGTAATGGATCAAGTGAAGCTGGTGAATTAGGAAAAGATAAATAGTGGCTAAAACAAGATCTACAAGGATCAATCGAGGGAGAGGAAAAAAAGGGAAAAGAGAGGAAATATCTTCTAGAAATGCTGGAAGAAAACCATATAAAGAGCTGAGGGAAGAAATAACTAATAAGGAGAAGATACTTGGCCTTCATTCAACTTTAGACAAAAATATGATCCCAATGTAAAATAATCTGGTGTGAAAAGGAGTAGGGGTCACACATATACCAAGTAAGGGAGGAACCAAAACCCTTATTGGTAAATAATGAAGTTAGTATCCTAGAATAACATAGGAATGGGTAGTAGGTCGAAAGAGGAAGCCATGTAGGAACTAATTAAAATGGAAAATCCTACAATATTTCTTCTCCGAGAGACTAAGAAGCAAGATAGGGATATGCAAAAGCTAGGGGGGAATAGTGGAAAGGAAGCTAGGTTTAATAGCATCAAATTCCCAAGGGGCATCAGGCAGGATCAACACTTAGAACTGGTTGGGGTAAAGCAAGCTCAACATTAGATATTCAAATAATTGTTAAGGAAAATTACTACCTATATTTTGAAAGTTTTTAATATTTATATTTCAATGCAGTATATTGAAAACAAGAATGTTGGAAAACTCTAAAGAAAGAAAGAGAAGGAGTAGCCTAGGGATACTGTATTTTTGTAGGAGATATGAATACTGTGTTATCTCAAGAAGAGAAGAGAGGATGAAGTCTATTACGATATACTTTTAGGGAAAATTTAGAAGACTTGATCTAAGAATGGTATTTAATGGATATCAAACCTAAATAAGGGAAATACACATGGTCAAATAGAAGGGCATGATCAACACATATTGTTGCATGATTGGACAGGTTTCTAATAAATATCAAGTTTATTGAAGATGATATGGTAATTACATCTACCATCATCCCCTTTTCCTCCTCATATCATAATCCCATTTAACTCAATTTTGCCTCAAAAGTAAATTATGCTCGTTTACCTTTCAAATTCAGTTCCACATGGCTAAAATCTGCAGAAGCTATAGAATTTGTAAAAAACTGTTGGAAAGAAAGTGGGAGAAATACCCTACATACATTTGGGAATTGAAGTTAAAGGTTGTAAAATGGGATCTCAAATGATGTGCTAAACTTAGTTATAAAGAGCCTCTCTCTGGTATAAAAAAAAGGAGTTACAAGAGAATCTAGCGACTGTCTAGGATCGGTTGGAGACAGGTGAACTCTATTTGCAACTACAAATAGAAGAAAGAGAAACAAATAAGAGACTTATATAAATTTATCAAGCAGGGGAATAATATTGGAGAATTAAATCTAGCATTTTGTGTTTAAAGTCAGGGGATAAGAATACTTATTTCTTCAACAGATAGGCAAATTCCTGGAAAATGAGAAATAATGTCATTGAAATTACTACACATAGTGGAGGAAAGATCATTGATTGTGTTGAAATCAATGAATATGCATTTAATCACTTCAAACATTTTCTTTCAGATCACGAGGAATTGGTTTATAACATAGTGGAAAATGCTTGAAAACATTCCATCATTATTTTCCAAAAATTAAAATATTCAACTTGATTGGGAAGTTGAACAACATGATGTTATAAATGCCATATAGGATTCAAAACCAAATAAAGATATTGGAAAAATGGTTTTATGATACAATTATACATGTACTTATGGGAGTCAATTAAAAAGGATATGTGTAAAATGATCAAATGGTATCTTAAGAAAGGTAAACTCGGACTCTCGACTCTCAACTACTTCAGTATTTACACAAGTTGTCTCCTTGAGGCATATATACAAGTGAACCAGGAAGCTTTGTAGGTGGTTTGAGTGCTTATGTGTCAAAGGATCCTAAAACTGGTAAACTTGTTTGTTTAACAACATTGCTGCATCATTGAATATTTTAATGATTAGCAATGAAACTATCATATATCAATTTTTGTAATGATCAACCATAGATGGAAATCATATACAAAGATGAAAATCACACCAAAGAATATGTTAGTATATAAGCACCATCATTAAGGGCATCTTCCTTAAGGTATCTAGCCTCTAAGATGCAAGGACTCCATCCCTAGAATATGTTTGCAAGTGCAGTATGGTGAAGAAGCTAGCTTGAATGGGTATTTTAAGACTTGGAAGCTTAAAGCCAACAAATTTTGACCATGTAGGTAAGAGAACTAAAATAATTGCTTTAGATTCAACAGTTGTCACTTTCTTTGGCATTGCCAAATGTTGTTTGGAGATACACAATTTTGTATGCACCACTCTTTCTCAAGATGTGGAAACTATGGAAGGAAAGTAGGGAAAGTTTTAAATGCTAAAGTTCAATAGATAAATGAGGAAAACCTAGGAAGAAGGGATTATATCGGTAGACTAAGATGGAAGGATGAACCATCAATATTCTTTAGTTCCGTAAGCACATCCAGAACAAGAACATGCCAATATAGTCATAACATTGTTGTGTTTGTTTCATAATGCTCGATGACACATAGAGAGGTGGACGACAAGTGGTACGGATCCAACGGTTTGCAAGAATATGGAATTCATTAGTGAATAAAGCTACATTTTCTTCATTGGACAACCTAAAATACCTGGTATTTAAATCTACCTAAGGGATAAATAAAACGTTTCTCAATTCTTTTGTTTCACCAAAAGAGTTTGTGTAGGATTAAGAGCTAGTTGACATCGGAGAAAATATCCAACTTGTAGAAGAGGAGAGCCAATGTATGCTTTGTTCCTACATGAGATAAGGTATAAAGTCTTAGAGGCAGTACCAATTCTTCATTCCTAGCCATTATACCAAAAGAAAAGAGCTTGATAACATTGTATAGGTTTAGAACAGTTTCCCTATGCAATACATCCTATAAGATTATTACTAAGATACTAACGTCCAAAATAAAACCTTTTTTTCCCACAAACAATATTTTTACTAACCTCTATAATGCACATAAAATCTGAAAAGGAAGAGCTAGAAGGGTTGTTACTAACCTCTGTAATGCATTGTGCAGAGTCCAGAACAGGATTCAGAAGCTTGAAGCAGAGTCGTAGAGTCTAGAATTGGAAGCTTGAAGCAAAGTTGCAGAGTCCAGGCCCGCATTATATAGGGATTTTTTCTCGAATTTGGGGATGAAACGGTCAAAATCATAGGGATTGAAGGTAAAAATCACTCCGTTAAGTGGATTTTAGGAAAAATCAACCAATATTCTGAAACAATTGCTCCTAAGATCCATAAATTGATGGCGAACCCGCAATTTTTTCCTCCACCACCCAAAATAAATGGCAAACTAGTAGTTTTTTTCTCCATCACACAAAATCAGGGCGAACCAACATCACATTTGCTCCATCACTGAAATTCAGGGCGAACCACGAGTGCCTCTTCTCCATTACCCAAAAATCTGGGCGAGCGCGCGATTTCGGGTTTCTTCTACACGGCGAAATTTGGTTTTGGGTTCTTACCATTATTGGCTAATGTATTTACTATAGTTAGGGCTTTAGTAAAAAATGGGTTAATATATTAAAATTAAAAAATACCTTTGCTATGTTGAAAAATCGCCCACAACTTTTTGGTGACCCCTCTAATTTTGCCCATGGGCTATAATTCGCCCCTAAAATTTTCCCTGGTACTGGGATGACTTGTTTGGCTAAATCCTAGCATTTTGTCAGAAATTCGGTTTGTTATGTTTGTAATTTTCCAATTTCTTTCTTTCTTCTTTCTTCTCTTAGTCTTGATTCTTTGTTGAGGGCCTGGCATCAGTTGGTCTAGCTCTTCATCTTTGATATTTTGTGTGTCCACTGTTATGGTCGGCCCTAGCTGAGCCAAGTGAACAACTGATGGTACCTGTTGTTGTTTTAATTGTATCTGCTTTTGTTGGTGCTTCTCTTTTTTCTTTCTTTTCTTCTTTGCTACTCTTCCTCTCTATAATGTGCTTCAACTACTTCTATCGGTGATGGTATGGTCTATTGTTGCTTTGTATTATTGCTTGGTATGTTGGGGTCTATCAACTGAGTTTTGGGGAGGGGAACAGTGGTTGGTGGTGTAGGTGAAGGTGGTGTGGGTGAGGGTATGGGTGGTAGTTGTTTTGAAGTTGATAGAAGGTTTGGGATGAGATCTGTCAACAGAGGTTTTTAGACCAATTGTGGTGATTCGACAGGTTCATTGGCCTCAATAGATTTCGTATGTTCGGTCATTTCTTGATTTGGTGCTAATAATTCAACTTGGTCATTTTCGACAAGTTCTTCTAAATTTTGCCCCTTTATCCTCTTCATTGTTTGGATTAGGTAGTGGGGGGTTTATAGGGCGTTGTGGGATAAATGACGAAGTTTCTACTGCCACAACTTCAGGGTTTCTTAGGAATGTGGATTTGATGACTCCCATAATCTGTGGTCTTGGTGCAGAGCTTTGTAGTTGGTCAGGGAATTGGGGGGGGGGGGGGGGGGGGAGAATTCATTGTGGGGTGTCGATGACTCCCACAATTTTGTCGATATGCATCATTGTTGTGAACATGTCGATGGAATGGGGGGTATTCGTCGTGTCGATTTTTATGTTGTCGTTGGTTATTTCTTTCGAATAGTATTTTGCTTCTTCTTTTCTGAGAGTTCGTCCAAGGGCCTGTCATTTTGATTTTTCTGTGTGGTTTCTTTTGTTGATTTTTAGGGTTTTATGGTTTTTTATTTATTATATTTTTTTCGATTTTGATGATTAGTTATGCAACCATTTTTTTTTAGTCTTCATAGCATTTTAGTCGAGCACCATTGACAAGTTTCTGAAATACTCTGCCTTGTAACGTTTTCAGTTGAATTGATCCATTAGCATTGATTTCTTTGACAATATATGGTCCCATCCACTCTATATGTAGCTTTTTCAGTTTTCCTTTTACTCGACTATTATACAGCAACGCAAAGTCTCCAACCAGCAAATTTTTATTTTTAATATTGCGATCTTGTTTATTCTTCTACTAAGACCAGGACTCTGAGCGGTGCGTTGGACATTCTGGCTCTCCATTCTAATGTGAGAGTGAGGTAAAAAGCTAGTGTAAAAGGGAAGAAGACTAGGGTTGGGGCTGTAAAAGGGTGGGTTTGATTCCTTGAACCATTCTAATATTTCCTCGCTATCTACTCTTTATAGTTGTTCTCTTGATTCCTTATCTATTTATGGATTGTCAAACAAATTTAGGCCACTTAGAACTGAGAAGGACTCGTGATCTGTTTCCTAATGATTATTATGTCATTGAGGGTAGGGGGCTCTCTGAAGTTTAATGCCCTCAAAAGGTTGTTGGAAGGGACCACTCTGGATATAATTCTTATTCAAGAGACCATGGTGTTGAGGTCTAAGGCAAGGGGATTTTTTTAAGACTTCTACTAGGTCGGGAGGTTTGCACAATGGATGCGGTTGGGAAATCTAGGGGTTTGCTATCAACCTAGAACCCTCATATTGCTAATCTCAGACCTTATTTGACTTGTGCAAGAATTATGTTGGAAGGTCATTTGAGGGACTTGGATAAGTCTTTGAAGATTATTAATTGTTACGGTCCATGTGGTGGAAGACAAGAATATTAGCAGGTAGTGGAGAACCATGGACTACTGAAGGAGTCCTCTTTGATCCTTGGTGGTGACCTAAAATTGTCTACTTCTGCTTGAGCGATTTGGGGGACCCATCTGCGTATGCATCATTTATCAGGATGGTTCAACCACCTGTTTCAAGTTGTTAATCTTATAGATGTTGTCCCCCTTCCTATGATTCTCACTTGGAGAAACAAGAGAACAGAAGCAACAAGGGTGGCCAAGAGATTACACAAATTTTATATGGTTGTTGATCTGACAGATGTTGTAAATCATTTTAAATCTTGGGTGGTAAATGTTAATATTTCTGATCACATGGATATTTGTCTTAAGGTGGAAGTTGACTCTTTCAAGGTTAAATATTCCTTCAAATTTAACCATGTCCGAAATACAAAAGAAGAATTTACATCTTTGGTAAAAAACAAGTGGAGGGAGTTGGCATAGTTTTCGGAAGACTTTATGATGCATCTCCTATCCTAAAAATTGCAACTACTTAAATCCAAAGTCATCCATTGGGAGAAGAAAAAAAAAGTTGAGCTAAAACAAGATCTCCATTAGATTGAAGAAGAAATTGAGTCTTGTTTCTTCTGAAATAGTACCAGGATCTTATCTGAGCATGTAAGCCTCATTTAGATATCCTGGAGCAAAAAAAATTGCGGATCTTGAGGATTGAGGAGGAACTCTAGAGACTCAAAAGCAAGGCAATTTGGTTAGCCCAGGGGGATCTAAACACACTAAATTTTACCACAAATTTTCAAATCACAGAAGGAACTATAATATAGTCTAGAACTTAATAGATCATAATGGGAATATAGTGTCTACTCAACAAGGATTAGAGGAAGCAACAGTGTCACACTTTCAAGCTCTTTTCAAGACTACAAGTGTTAATAATATAGAGGATCAATTGAAATTTATAAAATGTTATCCTAGGATTTTTAATGATGTTGACGATCAAAACGTTGGGGGGTTGGTTTCATTGAAAGAAATAGAAGATATTTTTAAGAAAATATCGAAGTCCAAGAGTCCAAGCCCGAATGGTTGGATTGTGGAATTCTTCTTGAATATTTTTTATATTCTAGGTTCATATATGTTCAATGTGGTGGAAGAATCAAAAGTCCAAGGGGTGGTATCTAGAGCTATAGACACTACTTTCATAGCGTTGATTCCCAAAAGTGCCACTCCTAATTCCTTCAACGATCACAAACCCATTTCCCTATGCAATTTAATCTGCAAGGTCATAGCAAAAGTGATTGCTAACAGAATCAAGTCTAAATTGTCTGAGTGTCTATCAAAAGAACAATTCAGCTTCTTACATAACAAAATTATATTTGATGCCATAGGGGTGGCACAGGAGAGCTTGCATACAATTAAGGTCAAGAAGATGGGAGCATTAATCTTGAAAATGGACTAGGTCAAGGCATATGATAAAGTTGATTATGGGATGTGTGACCTCGGCCAATTTTGTTGTTCTCATTAACGGGTCACCTTCTGGCTTCTTCAAAAGCTATAGGGGACTTACGCAGGGATTCCCTTCATATCCCTTGCTTTATTATGTTGATTACAGAAGTGCTGAGTCGGTTAATTGATCAAGCCAAAAGGGATGGAAGAATTAGTGGAGTGAAAATCACGTCTTATCACTCTTATCTCTCATCTATCGTTTTTAGATGATGTATTGTTGTTTGGAAGTGGGACTATAGAGGAATGGAGGGTGTTTCAAGAGACAATAAAGCCATTTTTTGATGTCACTGGTATGGAGGTAAGTCCTCATTAATCAAGTTTCCCTTCGAATGGGATTGAGGAGAGGGTGTTGGATCAGGTACAAGGATTTTTGCATTCTCCTGTGGATTCCATTGACTTTGGTATAAAATACTTAGGGTACTATCTGAATCTTAACAAATACAGGAAAGAGGACTGGTTGTGGATCATGAAGAAAATTGAGAAGAAAGTTGAAAACTAGAGATTCATATGGCTATCCCTAGGGGGGTGATTAATTTTATTAAAATCTATATTGGAGAATATTCCTGTCTACTAGACATCCTCAGCCAGGATTCCTAAATTTATTTTAAATAAAATTAGGTAGAAGATGATGAGCTTCTTATGGACGAGTAGAAAAACTAAAGAAGGGATGCATCTTGTCAAATGGAATAAGATCTTGATCCCAAAGAAGCACAGGGGCTGGGAACTAAAAAATATATTTTGCTTTGGTCAAGCTTTGGCTATGAAGAGTCTTTGGAGAGGTTTGTTTGGATCTGGGCTATGGACTGATGTTATACTAGGTAAATTTTATTAAATCAACCTCTGATTGATTGGATTAGGAAGGGTCATAAAAGAGGCTCTAGGTCTTCGAAAAAGGGAGTGGGTTAACTGCCTCCTTTCCTTGTATGGGATCTTGGCTTGCGTGGAAAGTGGGTAATGGTTGTCAAGATAGACTAGGGTGTATACTTAAATAGGTAGTGAAGGTAACTATAAGCTCTCGAATAACATTGTTTCAGCCTTGAGTAATAAGGGTCTATTTTATTTGAATCAAGTGAAAAAATTGGATCTCAAGCTGTTGGTGCCAAGCAATTGATTTGGGACTGGAGAGTGGTTTAGCTAAAAAATGGGACGATTATCTAAATGTATTAAGTCATAATCGAATCAGGCTTTCAAGGTCTGTTGATGAAATTTCCTAGACTTAGAACGCTGCTACTGGACAGGTTAATACTAAACTGGCATTTGAGGCGATCTCCTTCTCTCATTTGCAATCTCATAATAAATGGTGTCAAAAATTATGGAAGTGGAACACACACATTAAACTGAAATGTTTATGTTGGTTGGATTTAGAAAATTAGATAATGACTTGGGACAATTTCCTTAAGAGAGGAGGTTGTGGTCCAAATTGTTGTCCTCTCTGCAAAAGAAATGAAGAAACAGTGGACCATCTGGTTGGAAGTTGCAAGAAGTTTCAACATTACTCTCATGTGGGATCATGGTTCATTTGAAGATAGTCTTGGACACTAGGATTTTTTGCTGCTAATCTCATTGACTTACATTTGTACTTCATCTAAGGGATGTGGAAGCACAAGAACTTGGCTCTTTCTGAAAATGCTCAAAATAGTTCCCACAGGGTAAGGGCTAGTATTGTTAGTATGTTTATAGATTATCAAAGGTGCACATTGGTAAAGAATTCTAGGTGCATTTCTGCTCCATTCCTAGAAACTGTACCATTGGGCTTCTTCGATGTTGCCTCACAGTTGGGGCTTTGCGGTTTGGGTATGGTCATCAACATCAACAAATATCTCAAGTACAGGTTGTGGTGAGGGTACAAACACCAGAGCTGAGCTCATGGATCTTTGGGGTATGATTTATTTTGCAAACCATAAAGGTTGGGTTTCTCTCCAGGTGGCCAAGGACTCTAGAGTAATTACCGATTGGGAAGGAAGGAAATCAAGTCTCCAAGTGGCTATTCTCAAACAGTGGATGCACAGGATCAGGAAGATGCAGGATAAGTTCCTGAAGCTAAATTTCATACATATCGACAATCAGTGCAATACAGAGGCGAACTCTATCCAAAAGAGTAATTGGACAGATGGAGGGAAAATTGTTCTTCAAACAGCTACAGGATTTTGAAGTGGTATCGGAGGGGTTTCTCCAAGCTTACTAGTGGATTAAATTAGTTAGTTTTATATAGCTTCTAACACTACATTCCTGTAGGTATTAGTGGATCAACTTAGTTTTAGTCAACATTTGTTATTTGTATTTCCAGATTTGTTGTTATTGTATCACTTGAAAATAATTTTAATGAACTTACTCTAGTAGATTGTTGAAGGCTTCTCCATTCTATTTTGATAGTATTAGTGCAATGTTGTATAGGCTTGTGGAATACTGGAGATAGTGCTTTGTTGATAAGATCTGCTGAATTTTGTAACAATGGGATATATGGTCTTTTTTTAGGTCTCAACCTTGATGGTTAGCTAAAGACTGGACTCCACATGGAACAGTTGATATATGCATGTTCTCTTTGATTCATCCTATGAATAACAAGAAACAATATTTTTTCCTACTGACAAAAAGAAAGGAGGGAAGAAAACACCATTGTATTTAAAACAAGGATAATTTCATAGCAAAGCATACATGGGTTTTCTATCAAAATGGAACTCACCATATGCCTCTATGTTTACTCACTAGCCCATGCAGTTCCTTTACTTGCACTACAATGTCTCTAAATTTAAACAAACCCGTGATATAATGATGTAATAACAAACAAGTTTAGTTCAACTGACATAAACCAATACCTCACCATATCTCTAGCTAAGGAGGGAGGAGAACCATCGTATTTAAAACAATGATGATTCCATAGCAAAGCATACATGAGTTTTCTACCAAATAGAACTCACCATATGCCTCTATGTTTACTCACTAGCCCATATCTGTTTCACGAAAACATTTCAACAGTTTCATTAGTAGTAATAAAACTTCCTTTAACTACACTACAATGCCTCTAAATTTAAACAAATGTAACGATAAATGAGTTAAATTCAACCGCATAAAACAATGCATACCTCCTACTCATTTTCCTTCTCCTCACTCTTACTTATAAATATGGATCAGCCATAAATCCAAAATATTGGTTGTTTACAACAAATGCAGAACTCACACTCTGCCTCTACCTTTGCCCCTGTTACCACCTAAGTTGTACTTAGTGGTTTTTTATCAAGTGAGCCTGGTGAATCAGATAAGGATAACTTGTTCAGACTTCAGAAGACCTTTGGAAGTACTTCTGGGAAGTGCTTGTTGTACTATATCACATGTTCATACCCCATGGGGGAATCATAATAAATGTTCTAGCATGATAGTGTCTGTAAAATACCCGGTCTCTTAGACTTTATTTGTTAATCCGATCAACCTAGGGTGTTTTTTCCTTTGGTTATTATTGGCTGTTGAATAAACGAATGATAATTTCTGAGTTTTTCACTCCATACCTCCAAAGTTGGGGTGGTCGGCTTGGCATTTAGGCCTACTGAGGTTATTAGAGTCTATGTGTCAATGTGTAAACATGGCAGGAATCATGTTCGAGTCATATGAACATGTCTAAGTCCCCCTAGGTTTTTTCAATTTTTCAATTTTTTGATTTTTTCAGTGTTTTTTATTAAAATTTAATTTTTCCAAAACCTAGGCTATTTTTTAATAGTTTAATTGGAAAAATTGATTTTGTAATAAAAGTGGGCCAAATAATCAGTTTCAGTCATGTAGGTGCTCATTTTCAAGCTAAGAGCACCATGTAAACCCATGGACCCACTATTTCCTAGTTTTGAGTGATTTTCCATCACTCAGGTCAGAAAGCCCCAAAAAATCAATTATTGATTATTTTAATTAATAAATTGAAGAATAATGGAGCAAATCCAAAATCCTAGATTAGTGGATTCTCAACCGATTTGATTGAAAAAATCAAGGGCTTGCCATTGTAATACTGTTGTAATATTTTGATTGTTGGAATAAAGAAGCTTTGGAGGCCAAATTGTGTAATGCTCTCATGTGTGTGGATTAAGCATTGTCTTACAGCTATTGATGTTGCTGGCTTTTCTCTCAATTTCTTCATATGAACCCTGTCTGGCTTGAACGATTCAGCTGAATCAATAGGAGTATAGTTGGGAAAGTAAGGTTACTTGTTTTTTCTATATCTCATAGCATATATGTTTGAAGATTTAGATTATACATGTTTAATAAGTTTATTTGCATGTAATTCTTGTCACTTTTTCATATATATATCCAGATCTCATGAGGTTTCATGCAGGATTGTGTATTTAGATTTCAGGTAGCAAGGATTGGACAAGCTGTGAATCTTGTTTGACTCTATTATACATCGAAAAAATTTGTGAAGGCATTACCCCTCTGTATTCCACTAACAAGTTTCCATTGCAGATCCATCCAACAACAGGCCTTTCCCCTTCTCTTCCTCCTTTCTATTAAAATCAATCTTCTGGTTACCTGTCTCTTCCTCTTATGATCAGATCTAGTTCTAAGAATTCAATATATATTGTTAGATCTAGTTCATAAGAGTCTTGTTGCTTAGATCTGTAATTTCATAAAGAATATAATTTCATAAAGATAGATCTAAGTGTAGGAATTTCCTTTTTTTGCAAGTAGCTAAAGCATAGATCTAAAGCTTGCTCATAAGGTAGTTTCTTTTTTCGTTCTTCAAAGATTTAAATTCTGCAAGAAAATTGCATATCTCATTGGCTGCCCAAACAGCAAGCCAAGATCCCAAGGAAAGCTTGCTCGCTATTTTTTAGCAAGTCTAACAAAAAACAGAAGGATACTCTACCCATTTTCCAACTCTTGGACGAACTAGAGCTTCTAGGAAGCTTCCCCCACCGTCGTGTTTTGATTTTAGCTTGTTACAAGCTTGTTGTAAGCCTTTGGATCCCAGATAACAAGGACCAAAGTGCATCAATTTAAATTTGCTGATATTGTAAATCATTGCTAATAAAAACAAAAGATCTTTTCGAATAGGCTCTTTTGAGCGTATTCACCATCCCTCCTGGGGGGATTTGTGTCCGTGTCTTTTTTTTGCTTTTCGTTTATCCTTTTTTAATATAGCATAGTTCTAATCTGCAGGGTAGTATAATTTGATTTATAATCATTTCCATATTCCATATCTGAGGTTTCAAAGTAATTTTAATACTTAACTATTTCATCAACTATAAAAAAATTAACCCCTGCTTGATTCCCTGATTAAGATCCACTTGGATCGAAAGAGGTTCCTGGAGGGTTTTATTTTTAACAAGAACACCTATCTTAAAATTTACTAAAATTGGCAAGACCCCGGTATGTATGCTCTGCACTTAGTTGCAGTTCGTCCGATCAATCAAGCTGCATCAAAAGCACTTGAGTGACTAGAATAATTAGGATTCACTCTCCCGAATTGACAAACCATTAGGTGAAAATCCAACACCTAGATCAAACCATTACGGTGGAAAAATACCCAAAGGAAGCAGGAAATCCTAGAAAGTGACCTCGGGGCGCCGATCTCTGTTACACCTGCGGGTGCATTATGAACAATAGCCTCAGAGACTCCATTCAGCCCACATATTCCTTGCGGGTAGCCGTGACGGTTTAGTTTTGGACATACTCCAAGTACTCTTGGGTATATTTGGAGTCCCCCTTTTGCCTAATTTTAATCAACTCATATTTCACATTAACTTAAAATGTACCAAGAGGCAATCGCAAAACATTCACTCCAAGCACATGCAAGTAAATTGATTATCTTTTGACTCCATTTTAAGGAACTGGCTATTTTCTTGCTATATATATATATATATATTGTGTCTCAACATTGTGCTTTCGTGTGCTCATTTTGTATCTTGTCATCGATGGTTGTTTATGGTTAAATTTCAAAGTCCTAAGTAACTCATTCAATTTAACATCACCATATTAAATAATTTTTCCTTACTAACTTAATAGGGTCTACCCCCCTTGGCTTCGTTAGGCGTTGAGCCTAAATGGAGGAGTCAAGAACAAGGTGACAACCTTGACTCAAGACTTGCCCCCAAGGACACACTGAGTGGCTTGAATATTTCTGCCACGTGACCTAGATGTGTGAAAGGCGGCAACACTTTTTGGCGCCTTTTCCGGGGATAAATCTTTTTATTCTCGAGTACGACTTAGCTTAAATTTTTTCTAAACAACTAAAAAGATAAAAATAATAATTTGATTGATATTGTCTTTAAAAAACATAAAAAAATTAAAACTCGATCCATCTGGCAACTCCACTGTCTAACATCCCTCCAAGAATTTCTACCCGAAGAAACCGCCATCAATTATTCAATCCTCTCCCTGATCCCGAAAGGTTTATTAGGGAAAGATTGAATAGGCAGACTTCTCATAGAAACCTTGAAGATTTAGGAGACCAATCCCTCTCAGATATCCATCACATATTTGTAGAGAGTCATGTTCACCAATCTCAAGAAATGATGGAATTATTCAAACCCCTTGAATTTTCTCAGATAGCAGGTGCTCCCCATGCCATTCCGAAAGATGCTATCAAGAAGCTCCCCATATTTCAAGGCAATAATGCCATCACTGCCAAGTCTTGCCTTCGAAAGTTTGAAAAGCACCTGGTCAGTTATTGCAATGATGCTACCCATGACCACGACGATGTCAAAATGAATCTCTTTGCTTTATCCTTAGAAGATGATGCTAAAGAATGGTACTTCGACCTAGATGATGATTCATATAAAACTCTTAGTGAATTCCTAGATGGTTTTAAGAAGAAACGGGGAGAAAAGAAAGAACCAAGACATCTGCTTGCTGCCCTTCATAACATTAAGAAGATGGAGAATGAAATCATGGATGAATTTAACACTAAGTTCAGGCGTGTGTTTGCAGACCTCCCTAACGAAATCAAGCCAAAGGATGCCTCCATCCTCATATCTTACATTGAAGCTTTCACTAGTGATTTGAGCTACCAGTTAAGAGACAAAGAGTTGGCTAATCTAAAAACTGCTCAGGAATTGGCCGAGAAAATAGAAAAGAATATGCAGTCTTCAGGAAAGTCCAACATTCCAGGTCACACTAGGGGAAACAATTCCTGCAACAAAGAGACCAAGGGTAAAGCCGTTGAATCATAAGAAAAGGGAACTTATAAAGATCCCATGGAAAAAGTGACATACATGATAAAAAACTTGGTTACTAGTCAAAACCAGCTAATGACCAATCATTCTGCACACTTGAATCACATTCATAATAGATTGATCACAATGGAAAATAATAATGGACCTAGGAACTTTCAGCCCAAGCAAAAATCAGATGTATCAAAATAAATTTCCTCAGCAGGAGCCTAGGATTCCAAACCAGTTAGACTCAGCTAACATGGTAGAAGAAGTAATTCCATGGTGTAGACCCTGTGAACAATTCCACCAAGAAAGCACTTGTTATGTTGCAAATCAAGTCATGGAACATGGACTCCTCGAGCTCAGAAGTCAGGAAACAACTTCAAGCGAGTCTGATCATGTATACATGGTAGGCCAGGCATACCCTTTGTCACCAGCTAAACAGTGCAAGCCTAAGGATGAAACCATTGCAGAATCTTATAGTGAAACTTATGATGAAAACTGTAATGTACATGATGGGACTCCTACGTGTTCTCCATATAATGATGACAGTCTGGAAGGTGTACTGCCTTGTGACCTTTTCTCTGAAGAAGATGAGTATGAAAATGAGGACAAGTATAACTAGGAGAATGATACAAAGATGTTGATGAGGAGTCCTGGACATTCATGGAAAATCCGGTTTGTGGCATGAATAAAGAGGAAAATAATGAACCATAAACTTTTGATGGTTTTGTTGATTTTTCTATCTATGGCATATCTGAAGGAGAGAGCATGTATCTGGAGACCTGGGAAAATCCTAGAATGGAAGAGGAGCATTCAAAAATCTTAAATGATCATTCAGAGTCATATCATGCAGAGCCGCACAAGGGTATCAGTAATGAAGACATTGAGAAACAGTGTTGTGAAAAGTCAGATGTGATGCAGTCAGTGGAATATCAGTCTCAGCCATCTTCTTCACATGTAGAGGTTCCTTATGATTTGGAGCAGCTTGGTGCTTATACAACGAGTCATCATTCGGTAAGCCTTGATGATCAGTATGATGATATAGTCAGTCTGCCTCATCATGCTGATTGGTATATCAGTCCTATCTAGTCATGGATAGAAGTAGCCTATGCGAGCACATACCAATTTGGGAAGAACTTTAATGAATTTATTCATGCCTATGATTTCTCATCCATCCCACCCATTCCGAATCATCACGCAGGTTTGCATTTTCTAAATAAAGTATCCTTGCTTTGGCTGGTAACCAAAGACAAGGAATTTTTTTTTTATGTTAATAAAATGCTTAGGTGGTTACATTGGATTTCTGATTACACTTAACCCTTTTTATATTATGCTTAGAGTAGAAAAATAAGCTCCTTGAAAAAGAGCATTTACCTTCCGCATTTTTATTTTGTACTTAGCTATAATAAAACATTTTTTCAATAGTTAGTTACATTTATTTTGTTTAAATAAATGAGCTAAATGGTCCATTTGGTTTTTTATAAAACTTGTGCTACTGAGATTTTCTTGTCAAGTTGAGATGTTTTTTTAGGGTATATAAACCAAATATTCTGGTGTTCTCGTATCCTCTCCTTGCCTTAAAAACCAGATCGAGCACACGTCCCACAGTTGGAGCCAGAATGTTACCACTTAAGTTGTACTTAGTGGTTTTTTATCAAGTGAGCCTGGTGAACCGGACAATGATAACTTGTTCGGACTTCAGAAGACCTTTGGAAGTACTTTTGGGAAGTCCTTGTTGTACTATATCACATGTTCATACCCCATGGGGGAATTGTAATAAATGTTCTAGCATGATAGTGTCTGTAAAAGATTCGGTCTCTTAGACTTTATTTGTCAATCCGATCAGCCCAGTGTGTTTTTTCCCTTGGTTATTATTGGTTGTTGAATAAACGACTGATAATTTCTAAGTTTTTCACTCCATACCTCCAAAGTTGGGGTGGTCGGCTTAGCATTTAGGCCTATTGAGGTTATTAGAGTCTATGTGTCAATGTATAAACATGCTAGGCGTCATGGTCGAGTCATATGAACATGTCTAAGTCCCCCTAGGTTTTTTCAGTGTTTTTTATTAAAATTTAATTTTTCCAAAACTTAGGCTATTTTTTAATAGTTTAATTGGAAAAATTGATTTTGTAATAAAAGTGGGCCAAATAATCAGTTTCAGTCATGTAGGTGCTCATTTTCAAGCTAAGAGCACCATGTAAACCCATGGACCCACTATTTCCTAGTTTTGAGTGATTTTCCATCACTCAGGTCAAAAAGCCCCAAAAAATCAATTATTGATTATTTTAATTAATAATTTGAAGAATAATGGAGCAAATCCAAAATCCTCGATCAATGGATTCTCAACCGATTTGATTGAAATCAGTCAAATCTGAACCAGATTGACTGGATCTGACAAATCCTTGACTGAAGGAGGTGATCTGGACAGATCCAAAGTTGAACTTCAACATCCTTTATGGGGAATTTCACCCTCCCTCTCTCCTCCACACGTTTGGGCTCATCTAGATGAGTTTTGGTGGATGCTTCAGTCAACAGGTTGAGGTGTCAGTCAGATCAGCCCCCCGATTGATAGTCGCACTCGGTGAGACTCAGATCTTGCTCAGCTAGACACAGATCAGGCATTGATGGACTCTCCTTCAGCTATAGTGGTCTATCCCCTTGGGATTTGCGCCCCCCTGGGATGAATCTCCTGGTTTTTTTATAAATAAAGCACAAGCTACCTCTTCCAAGCTAGTGAGAGTTGGATTGAAGGGCTTGCTATTGTAATACTGTTGTAATATTTTGATTGTTGGAATAAAGAAGCTTTGGAGGCCAAATGGTGTAATGCTCTCTTCTGTGTGGATTAAGCATTGTCTTACGGCTATTGATGTTGCCGACTTTTCTCTCAATTTCTTCATCTGAACCCTGTCTAGCTTTAACGATTCAGTTGAATCAATAGGAGTATAGTTGGGCAAGTAAGGTTACTTGTTTTTTCGATATCTCATAGCATATATGTTTGAAGCTCTAGATTAGACATGTTTAATAAGTTTATTTGCATGTAATTCTTGTCTCTTTTTCATATATATATCCAGATCTCATGAGGTTTCGTGCAGGATTGTGTGTTTAGCTTTTAGGTAGCAAGGATTGGACAAGCTGTGGATCTATTTTGACTCCACTGTACATCCAAAAAATTTGTGAAGGCATTGCCCCTTTGTATACCACTAACAAGTTTCCATTGCAGATCCATCCAACAACGGGCCTTTCCCCTTCTCTTCCTCCTTCCTATTAAAATCAATCTTTCGGTTACCTGTCTCTTCCTCTTATGATCAGATCTAGTTCTAAGAATTCAATATATATTGTTAGATCTAGTTCATAAGAGTCTTGTTGCTTAGATCTGTAATTTCATAAAGAATATCATTTCATAAAGATAGATCTAGGTGTAGGAATTTCCCTTTTTTGCGAGTAGCTAAAGCATAGATCTAAAGCTTGCTCATAAGGTAGTTTCTTTTTTCGTTCTTCAAAGATTTAAATTCTGCAAGAAAAGTGCATATCTCATTGGCTGCCCAAACAACAAGCCAAGATCCTAAGGAAATCTTGCTTTCCTTGGTTCCTTTTTGCAAAACTAGATTAGCCCCTTTTAACAATTTTTTTACTTAGTTTTTTTCGGTAACTAGTGTGGTGACCCAAAACACTTTTAAAGTGTGTTTGGGCACATTTGATTCTAATTGCCCACTGTTTTTTAGCAGGGCTAACAAAAAAGAGAAGGATACTCTGCCCATTTTCCAACTCTTGGACGAACCAGAGCTTCCTGGAAGTTTCTCCCACCGTCGTGTTTTGATTTTAGCTTGTTACAAGCTTGTTGTAAGCCTTTGGATCCCAGATAACAAGGACCAAAGTGCATCAATTTAAATTTTTTGATATTGTAAATCACTGCTAATAAAAACAAAAGATCTTTTCGAATAGGCTCTTTCGAGTCTATGTGTCCATGTCTTTTTTTTGCTTTTCATTTATCCTTTTTTAAACTAGCGTATTTCTAATCTGTAGGGTAGTATACTTTGATTTATAATCATTTCCATATTCCATAACTGAGGTTTCAAAGTAATTTTAATACTTAATTGTTTCATCAGCTATAATAAAATTAACCGCTCCTTGGTTCCCCGATTGAGATCCACTTGGATTGAAAGAGGTTCCTGGAGGGTTTTCTTTTTAATAAGAACACCTATCTTAAAATTTACTAAAATTGACAAGACCCCGGTGTGTATGCTCTGCACTTGGCTACGGTTCGTCCGATCAGTCAAGCTGCATCAAAAGCACTTGAGTGACTAGAATAATTAGGATTCACTCTCCCAAATTGACAAACCATCCGGTGAAAATCCAACACCTAGATCAAACCATTACGGTGGAAAAATACCCAAAGGAAGCGGGAACTCCTAGAAAGTGACCTCGGGGCATCAATCTTTGTTACACCTGCAGATGCATTATGAACAATAGCCTCAGAGACTCCATTCAGCCCACATATTCCTTGCGGTTAGCCGTGACGGTTTAGTTTTGGACATACTCCAAGTACTCTCGGGTATATCTAGAGTCCCCCCCTTTCGCCTAATTTTAATCAACTCATATTTCACATTAACTTAAAACGTACCAAGAGGCAATTGCAAAACATTCACTCCAAGCACATGCAAGTACATTGATTATCTTTTGACTCCATTTTAAGGCATTGGCTATTTTCTTGCTATATATATATATATATATATATATTGTGTATCAGCATTGTGCTTTCGTGCGCTCATTTTGTATCTTGTCATCTATGGTTGTTTATGGTTAAATTTCAAACTCCTAAGTAACTCATTCAATTTAACATCACCATACTAAATAATTTTGCCTTAGTAACTTAATAGGGTCTACCCCCCTTGGCTTCGTTAGGAGTTGAGACTAAACAGAGGAGTCAAGAACAAGGTGACAGCCTTGACTCGAGACTTGCCCCCAAGGACACATCGAGTGGCTTGAAGATTTCTGCCACGTGACCCAGGTGTGTGAAAGGCGGCAACAACCCCTACTCA
The DNA here is from genome assembly GCA_001517045.1 of Pseudotsuga menziesii. Classification (NCBI taxonomy): domain Eukaryota; kingdom Viridiplantae; phylum Streptophyta; class Pinopsida; order Pinales; family Pinaceae; genus Pseudotsuga; species Pseudotsuga menziesii. Next base: position 39,705 of record LPNX010679793.1, read on the forward strand.
CCTTCCTTTGTCTCAAATTTTAAAAAACACATCATCATGTAGTAGAAAATTAATTGAATTAAACAACACATACATTTTCCTTCACTTTCACTTGTGCCCATTACATCGGATGGAGGGAATCTAACTGTGAATTAAACCACGCATACATTTTCTTTCACTTTCACATGTGCCTACTACATCAGAGGGAATCTACATCAGCTAGTTGATTGGAACTGCTTAATTTCTGTACCATTGAATTCAAAAAACAAAACCAAAAACACATGATATATCTAACCAACACATAATCAAAATACTTATGAGAGATGTTTAAAACTTTAAAAGACGAAAAAAAACGTGAAATAATATAGTTAAGCAAAACATATCAAAGACAGATCCAAAATCACAAACCCTCAATAGGTAAAGAATGAATACATGGATTTTGCAGTAAAGGAGGATGCCTGTACTATGACTATGAATGAAAACTTTGAGGGCTTTTCTTTTCTTGCCAGGATTTCTTGATTGGACTTATAAGTCATGCAGGGAAGGTTCACCTTACCTTCCTTGCTAGGAGGGCTTATCGGGGGACTCGCTACACTCAACAAACATCCCCTGGCAGGGACCCACCTACTTCACTCAACAGCTCACCTGCAAACCATCTATATGAATATGCTTCTGCAAATTGTGAAATTGCTAAGGATTCTACTATTGAAGCAATGGAAACTACTATTCACTTGCCTGCGCCTAATCAATGTGAGTGCCACTTTTGAGAGGGCAGAATTGCTTCTACATTGCTTCTGAGTCTTTTGTTCATCCATGTTTGCGAAGGCGGTGCCTGTTGGTTGTGACTTCTATGGCGGTGCCCATATTTTTAGGATAAGATGACAGAGCTAGCGCAGAAGGAAGAAATCCACCGATCAAGAATCGCTCATACTTTGTCCCTTGCCCACCCAGATATTCAATAGCTATTCTAACTTTACATGCAACACATCTAAATTTTTTAAGACACACATTAAAATGTAAAAAATCACTTAAAGTAAACCAGACATACCTTCTTAGCCTTCGCATGTGGACACTGCAACTGTGGAATCAACACCGCCTTGGCAATTTGGGACAGTTTTAATTTACCACCCATTAAATTTAAAAAAGAAAAATAAGCAGAAAAGGTAAAGTGAATAGAGGCACAGAAGAAAGACCAGACACCAGCATGGCCATGCTCAATGTAAAATAAAAATAATAACCAAAGCAACAAGAACACGCCAAAAAAACGAACAAAAAAATTTAAGAGCCAAAAAAACCCAAAAAACAGACATACACAATCAAGCTCTGCCCTCTGCTCCAAAACACCATCAAATCACATAAACGACGCTCCTCTTGCACCCAGCCCCGTCCAGCCCTCCCTGCTCTCTCAGCCAGCCCTCCCTTGTTTTCCTATGCCAGCAGTCCCTACTCTCTTAGCCATCCTTCCCTTGTTTTCCAATGCCAGCCCTCCCTGCTCTCTCAGCCAGCCCTCCCTTCTCTCTTAGCCAACCCTCCAGTCCTCCATGCTCTGCCTACAACGGTCCTTTTTTTGCTTTTTCAATATAGCATAGGTTCTTTTTTTGCTTTTTCAAATATAGCAGTTACCTATGTTCTGATAGCAGAAGAGCAATTATCAGATTTCAAAGCTTTCATGGCAGTGGCGGTCAGTGTTGGAATTTCACTAGAATTTTAGCCGTAAAATAAAAAAAAATTGACGTTTTGGGGTTTAACGTTTCCCTTCACTAAAAGTTTTACTTAAATATGTACTTGTTAGTGATAATGTTTTACTTAAATATGTACCTGTTACGTTTTACTTAAATATGTACTTGTCGATAATAACGTTTTAGTGTTGTAGTTTGAAAGTATCAATGAACTAAATATGGATCAAGGACAACGAGTCAGGTGTATTCATATTTCCTTTTACACATAAACTCGAGAAATAGTCACATAAGGTGCAAGCCCCAGGCATTTTCCTTGACAGCTAATCAAAACCCCATTGGTTTGACCTAGGGACCTTGGGTGGAAAGAGTATAATTGCCTAAGACATGAATTATCATTAGAAGTGTGTTGGAGATTGTTTATAGGTTTCAAAGTTGGATTTTGTTCATTGGGGAAGAGTCTAAGAAAAACTCCATTTCATGTCTGATATAATTTATCTCGGAGTTGGAATCTTCACAAAAATGATAACCAGTTACAAAGAATAGGTGAATCACTAATTGGTGAAAGAGTTAACACTTGGTATTGGTTGGTAACTATAGTATGGCAAGGAAAGACACTCTTTCACTATACATACCTCCTATAATGTGTAATTGCTTCAGACTCTTTGTTTGGGATAAAGAACTTCAACAATGCCTACCAATTTCTTAAACCTCAAGAGCAAGATGCGTTCATCTAGTATTCATCTATTTCCTGTGGAAGAAATTTCACAAACCTCAAGAGTAAGATGCGTTCGTCTAGTATTCAGCCATTTCCTGTGGAAGAAAAAAAAAAGGATTGTGGAAGAACATTTTCCAATAAAGTGGGTTGAGTGGATGGATTGAGATTAAAAAAAAGAAAGAAAAAATATATTGTAGAACCTTTCCAATGGTGTGAGTTGATTTTAAAAAGAAACAAAGAAAAAAAAGAGCAAGATCGAGAATTATTTTTTATAAAGGCAAAAATGAAATATCCATTAATTCTATAAATGCAATATGACACATGTTGCAAGTAATTTCCATACCATCTCCTAATAACAAATAATGTTTTCTTCTCAATAAAATATAAATTATAAATATACAATCGCTAAGGCACACATATCATACCTTGCTTCAAATGGGTTTCAAGTAGTAAATATACAAAATGTGATTGAGATCAGGTTTGTAAGTTATCCTCACTACCCTGAAAACTTTTGTACTAGGTAGGTTGATATGAATGTCAAGATTAAAGCAAGTACCAGGCGACTTGTATATGACTGGAAAAATCCTATAGTGGGGAAATCTTAAAAGAAAAGCCATTACAAGACAAGGTAATAGAGAATAAACTATGCCAGCCTATACCAACAGCAGTTATGAATTCCATACTTGGAAAATGAAGTATATGTACAGTATGTTCAGAGTTTGTCTGAAGGATTGTTTACAAATCATTGTCATTTTCAATGAAATATAGACATGTTTGAGTAAGACAAGACTACTTTATAAGAAAATCTGATCGAGATATAAAAATCCAATTCAAAAACTAAATGAAGTCAGAGGGGGCTTCCAGGTGGTGAAGGCATCCACCAAGTCCCCACTTGCAAATTAAACAAAGAGCTCTACAAGAATTCAATTATCTGAAAATAATTTTGAAATAACTCCTAAAGGAATTCCAATCTTTCTTTTCGTTAATCACTCCAACCTTTCTTTTGATTAATCAATTCTAACTTTGGATAAGGCCGAAATATTGAGCACTGTACCTTGTTAGATAAATGCATTCAGACCTTGATTTGTCATTCCCAGGGGAATTGCTTTGAGCAATGGCTTTGCTGATACTATCAACATTTCTGAAGACAAATTACAGTCAAGCTAGTAGACGTGAGATTTTCTCTTCAAAACTGGTTGCAAGTTCTAAGTTTGTTTTGTTGGTTGTTTAAACAATGGTTGACTCTATCTAGCTTATATTTCCTCTGGTGTCTACCAATGTTTTTTTCCTGATATTTCTAACTTCCATTCTGAAAAATAGTGCTAATAAGAAAACCCGGTTTGCAACATTCAACTCCTCAATCTTCTTTCAGCTAAGAAGTTGTTTGAGGTTTCAAGCAAAGTCGTCCCAAACTTATGCCAAGACCAATACATTTCACTGGCACTGGCACAAACACAAATAAAAGCATGTCTAGGTTTCGGACAAATTCGCCCCAAACTTATACGAATACCCAATCCAAATCTCTTTTACTAGCACTGGCATAAACACAATACAAGCATGTCTATAGAGAGATTCGAACGATGGTGCGTGGGATATCAACTTTCACTGATCCACAAGCCACCAGTGACACCAACCAATGGTTTTGATTTCAATGTTATCTGTTTTTTCCTGATTTTTGGGAGTGAAGAGACAACAGCAATCTACGATACAACACCAACAATGGTTTTGATTTCAATGTCATCTGTATTTGTCTTCTATTTGGCAGGGAATAAACTCCAGTAATCTATGACACAAACCACCAATGACAGTCACAGAGCGGCATTCAATGGCTTTGACTGCCAAAATCCATTAACGGATGGGCTGGGCCATCTGTTTAATTGCAAACTTCACGTGGATGGTGCCACCGTGCAAGCGTGCCAGGACACTGATGACCTGGACTTGAACCTTTTGGATTCCAACACTGTATACAAGCATAATGAAGTGTTTATGAAAAATTAAACCGTCGTTTTAACCTTCTACCAAAACTTTTAAACTTTTAACAAAACGGCTGTGGCCAAACGGAGAAATGTTCACAAACGGACAAATCCCCGTCAAATTCCAACTCTGGTGGCGGTTACCTATGTTCTGGTTCTGATAGCAGGAGAGCGATTATCAAATTTCAAAGATTTTATGGCGCTGGCTGTTACCTATGTTCTTATAGCGAGAGAGCAACGGGAGTCCATATCAAATTTTGCCAACGATACATCAATCTACTTATTAAATTACATCAATTCACTTATCAAATTCTCAAGTTAGGAGAAAAGGCATTATCAAATTTCGAATTTGGACCAGTTACCAGAGCCGCCATCAAGAAGAGCAATTAGCCATTATCAGATAAGAGCTATTTTAACCATGGATTTTGGTAAAATTAAATCTTACTTTAAAGCTAGTTTTCAATGATTTTATCTTAGCGATTAGATCAAAAGATTTGATCAAATTTAAATCATTTATATCGATCTAGAATTGCACAAAAATCTTTAAAACATTTAAAACATTTCAATCAAAATTGTGAATTGTCTTTCTAGTATATTTCACACAAAATTAGTTTATTTTTTTAACATGTTTAGACCATTTTTAAATACTACAAATTTATCATAAATGTTTGGTTTAAGATGTTTACACCATTTTTAAACACTATAAATTTATCATAATTTTTTGGTTTGAAATTTAAGAAACATTTATGTTCCATTAAAATTTCAAAGCTAAATATTTATTGTAAGTGTGTAGAGTATAATGACCACCATAACTTATGCTCTATGTGGAGATGAAGAAACTAGAGTTAAGCATCATGCAAAGAAGATTAAAAATCAAAATCCTTACCACATTTTAGCGTAATATCCATACCCACATGCACTTGAGCAGTTACTTAAATGACAAGATACACTTGAAGATATCACTTTGACACTTAAACATGGAGTTGTGAATGAGAATCACATATTAGTTTATGTACCTTACCTCATCCCACTATGAGTATCACTTTGACACTTAAACATGGAGTTGTGAATGAGAATCACATATTAGTTTATGTACCTTACCTCATCCCACTATGAGTGCACAAATAGTAGTTGTTGAAAAATAAGAAATAAAATATTTGGCATTGCTCCATCTTTACAAGACATGCGAGCGCTTGCTTCCATGGTCATTAATGTGTGTGTATTCAGTTGAATATAAACCACGGCTTCTAAAAATATCTTATAAAAGTACTTCAACCATGTAGGTTCTCAAGGCTTGGTTGTAATTGCATGAAGGAAAGAGCAATTAGCATATGACTAAGATGCTAAGTAATATCGAGAAGTCAAGGTTCTAACTATTCAAAATCCAAAGTGGTATACCTACCTCTTTTTCCAAGTAATTATTTTGAGGCAAACCTAGAGGCACTTCACCTCACTTCGAGGATGGTACCGAGGGTAAACCCTAGATTCTTCAAGGAGCAAGGCCAACTCAACAATAGGGCAAGCCATTCTAACAATATTCCCATTATGATCTCAACATGTTAGTTACGAGACCAACATAGATCCATCTTAAACCCAGATCTACAAGCACCAAGAGGGATCACGACAAAGTTTGAAACTTTTAAGACATTTTAATCAAAATTGTGAATTCTTAGTTGAAAGTAGTTATTTCACACAATATTATATTTTTTTAAACATGTTTAGACCATCCTTAAACATGAAAAAATTATCATAGATTTTTTGTTTGAAATTTATGGAACATTTATGTTACATAAAAATTTCAAAGCTAAATATTTATGGAAAGTGTGTAGAGCATAAAGTTTGACCAAAAGCTTGTATATATGTCATTAACTATAATTGGAGATGGATTAAAAATACAAAAAAAAATGGAGTGAAATTAACCAAGGTGTTCACTAGATGAAGCATTAACTACTTTTGAGCCATTAAACTTAGGAATGCTTCATGTATGAAGAGAGAATGAAAACGTCTTTGTGCACTTTTAAAAAAATGAGGTTATTACCACCATAACTCATGCTCTATGTGGAGGAGAAGAAACTAGAGTTAAGCATCATACAGAGAAGATTAAAATTCAAAATCCTTACCACATTTTAGCATAATATCCATACCCACATGCACCTTAGCAGTTACTTAAATGAGAAGATACAGTTGAAGATATTACTTTGACACTTAAACATAGAGTTGTGAATGAGAATCACATATTAGTTTATGTACCTTGCCTCATCCCACTATAAATGCACAAATAGTAGTTTTTGAAAAATGAGAATTAAAATATTTTCCATTGCTCCATCTTTAGAGGACATGTTGGTGCTTGCTTCCATGGTAATTGATATGTGCATATTCAATTGGAAATAAGCCACGATTTCTAATAATCTCTTATAGAATTAATAATCTCTTATAGAATTAGGTTCTCAATGCTTGGTTGTAATTGCATGAAGGAAAGAGCAATTTGCATATGACTAAGATGTTAAGTAATATCGAGAAGTCAAGGTTCTAACTTTTCAAAATCCAAAGTGGTATACCTACCTCTTTTTCCAAGTAACTATTTTGAGGCAAACCTACAGGCACATCACCTCGTTTCGAGGATGGTATCCAAGGTAAACCCTGGATTCTTCAAGGCAAAAGGTCAACTCAACAACAGGGCAAGTCATTCTAACAATATTCTCATTATGATCTCAACATGTTAGTTATGAGACCAACATAGATCCATCTTAAACCTAGATCTACAAAGCACCAAGAGGGATCCAATTTCTTGAGGTGTAAATTTTGTTTATCTTAAATTTTTACACGTTCGAAAAAAAACACTTCAAAAATTTTGATCCCTTTGGTGTTTGGTAAATCCGGGTTTAACATGGATTTTTTAATTACTTTTCATTTGGTTTTAATATTGATTTTTTATTATATGATTTGATTATTATTTGATAAATTATGCAAACATGTGTTTCTCTATATTCTTTTTCTTTTTGTTTAGCCGACATGTTGGTGTAGTGTTACGTTACATTTGTGACAACATCTCCACCATACTGGGTTGTAGAACACCTCTCTACTCTCGGCGCAAATAGAACTTAGGTGGGGAGGATAACAGTACATTCCGCAACCACTCGAGCCAGACCCAATTGATGGTGTACCTACTTGTATTCAATTCAAATGGAAAAATATCAACACATGGAAAATGTTTTTGCAAGTGTGTGAGGGAACAATCAATCATTATATTAATATGTTGTTGAGCAATAAAGAGAATTCAAGATTCCAACTATTCAAAAACCAAAGTGGTTTAGTTACTTCTTGACAATTCAAAGGGAAAAGCATCAACTTGTAGAAGAGCTTTGATAAAGGACGGTCGCATTGTCACTTTAGTGGCATTTGTTCGAATTGGTTCTTACCAATGTTGTTGGGCATTTGACTAGTTTTATGCAAACATTTTCCCAGTTCAAAATCCCCTAGGTTAGGTGCACTATTCTATGTTGTCATGCCATCCACGACATGGACATAGAAATGACATAGGTGATGGTTGGTACTTCGTAGTAGGAAAGTGATTGAGATTCCCAATATACATATGTAAATAATGCGCAAATTTAAGCAGCATTTGCTAATACCATGGAGACCATGATTTGATAGATTAGCCAAACATAATACCAAGTGTATGCTTTATCTATACAAAGAGAGAATAAGCATATGTAATAATCCCAAGGTATTTCTCATAAACATATCAAATCACTCGATATCTCCAAATCTACTAGATTGGTGGAGTTTAGGGACCCTAGATTTGGTCAACATTTCCTAGAGGATGAATGCCACATTTATATTGATTAATGAACCATTGAATAAATTTGTACCTGCGAGAATGATACATGCTACATGGAATTTTACAACATCCTCCACAATAACAAGGATATTATGTTGTGCATCCTTTGGAATTCATATATATACTTTGTGTAATTGAAACATTCGTGAAATAATTTGACATCCTAGAATTTCGACTACTTCTACTTTTGGCCCAAAAAATGACCATTTTTTTAACATCAATTCTTGGAAAACCATTACGAAGAAGAATCTGTATTTTAACATTTAGGAGACTATATTCCAACAAAATTAAAAATTATTATATCCCAAATCAATTATTTCAATATTGAAATTTACATACTTCTAAATTAGGGTATAGTTTCCAGTTAATGGTTGAAGTCTTTAAAGATCCATTATTAAGATTTAAAGGTTAATAAGCATCTAATTATTTATGGTGTTTGGGATTGTAGAATGGTCAAACAACTAAAACTATGGCCTATTTTACAAAGATGGAGGATTAACCACAACAACATGTTGTATAGATTTCATAGCATGGCTTAATAACAAAAATTATCTATTATATAGTTTCATAGATATTAAAAACAACATGATGTAGCTACACCAATAGTCTATTCGGTTAATCATTACACTACAACCCATTCAGAGATTTATGTATAGAAACATCATGGGGTAGTTGCCCTAGCAACTCAAACACACAATTCATTACTCTATGACAGTTTTTTAAACAAAAACGGTTGATAGTTTTCTTTTTATATTTATAAATCAGGTGAAGTTTTACTTTGTGCCATGGTAGAACTGTTTCTCAGGTTGGAAATTGTCCAAAACTCCGTGTTCAACTTCGAGATAGTTGAAATATTTAAAAAATTTCCTATTCTATGGAGACTATATCTCGTTACAAACTGTCCTAGAAGAACAATATAAAAACAATGCATTGCTACTGAGATCTTATTCTCTTCTTGATGCAGACTCTTGATTTACTCATTTCATTCCCCATTATGTTTCTTTCCTACCTCCTCTAGTTTTGATTAATTCTTAATCTAATAGGATAACGTTACTGCCTCAACCAATTTTTCAACATGTTGGTTGTGCTCTCCACGTTGTGTTTATTCCCTTTTCTTCCATCTTATCAATTTTTTATCCATGTAACCGGTTGATTGCTTATCCTACTTTTACCAACATATCTCCCCCTCCATATGTTCAACTCATTAACTTCCCTCTCTCCATCCTTTAACATGGACCTCTCTTTATCCATTCCTCTTCTCCAATCTTCAGTCGTTGGCTATGTGTTCCTTGGACCATCACTCCACCTGTCCATATCGCTGATAGCTCTCTCACCCTCATTTGACGTGGCATTACCTTTGTTCATTTCTATCCTTCAATCTTCATTCTCTAGTTGCGCATTCCCTCTACCATCACTCCATCCTTTATGGAATTCCATCTTCTGCTTTGTTTCCTTGTTGTCATTGCTTCTCATCTTTCGTGCTTCCCTTACCTCGCTAACAACTCTCTCAACCTCTATTGGCTTCGCATTCCCTATGTTCATTTCTATTCTCCAGTCTTCATTCTCGGGCTGCGCCTTCCCTATACCATCGTTCCATCCTTTATGGAATTCCAACTTCTTATTCATTTCCATGCTATCATTGCTTCCCATCATTCATATGGACAACTATAAGTGATAGCTAATCCCTCCCTTCTCAAATTTGGGTTGGTCGTCAAGGGATCCAACTCCTTTGGTATCCTTCTCCATTGCAAGCAAGCATTCCACAGTCCAGGAGAATCCCTTTATTGGCCATTTGATTTTCTTGTTTGTTGTTTTCTCTCATTATATGGAAGAATTTTAATGTTTTAAAGTTGTTGACTGAACAATTAAAGGTGTAGTGCAGTTTGATTGACGGACTCTTACAATTACTAATCAGTTTCCTTTCTTCTCTTGTTACCATCAGAGAGTCCCCAAGCACTGCCAACTCTTCTATTATGTAGTTGTTGGCTATCTCCAAGCCTTTTATTAGAGCGATCCACTCTGCCCCATTATTAGATTTCTCCCTGTACCCCAAGTCATATTCCTTCTTCTTTCTCTCTTTAGTGTCAAATATAACTCCCCCTGCCCCTGCTATTCCTGGATTTCCTTTGGAGGCATCGTCGAAAAATAGAGATTTGTAACCAAGGTTTAACCACCATATGGTGAAGTCTTCATTACCGATCCTCACCTTCCAATTTAATGAGTGTGACCTATGACCAGGCTCTCTAGAAGTGAGTAGGAGTTGGCACCAAAAAGTATTTTGCCCATTCTTTTTCCTTCTCATTCAGTGGCTCATTTTGGATATGGTTCATACCTCTAGTCAGTAATGCTTCAACCCACAATGATTGTGTAGCAGTGGCTACTTTCCAGTGACTAGTGGCCTCTCCTTCTAATATATATTTATTCCTTGTTGCTCGTATATTCCAGCAGATATGTTTTGGGAGGGAAACCGATGCTCTTGTGAGATCCGATTTTTTATAGGGTGACCCTTGATAGTAATCTTTCCAGCAACCAAACATGTCATTCTAGTTTGTTGGCAAAATCAGGTTCATATGCAACTCTTGGATGGTATGGCTCCACACCGATTGAGGAAACTTGCATTCCATAAAAAGGTGCACTAGTATTTCTTCAGATTCTTTGCACAGTATGCAGCATGAGGGTCCCTCCATGCCCTTTTTTCTCAGATTCTCAATTGTTATATATTTCCTGTGTGCAAGCATCCAAAGAAGACATTAACTTTTGGAATTCCGTCTTTACACCGGATTTTAATCCACTTGTTATCCTTTGTGTTATTTTCCTTAATAGTGTTGATGAGACGTTATCCTTCCTTCACGGTATAGTGTCTCGATTTTCTCCAGCCCCTTCTATCTGTGAGCTGTTTATGCACCGGTGCAAATCCGTTTAGTAGATTTAGGAATGCCTCGAAGTCTAGTTGGAGGTGGTCCAACACTTCCAGCTGCTTCCATCCCTTCCACCTTCTATTGTTATTCCAGGAGGAGAGATCAAACATGGTTTTAATGTTTGATTGTTCCATCCATTGCTCGAGTTCTGAAAGGGCGACCGAGTGGTTAGAGGGAGAATCGATTCCTAGTTTATCCTTCCAGGTCTTGATTCTTTTGTCATTTTTTGGAACCCAATACAGTTTGTCTCTAATGATGCTACTTGTCATTTTACATAGATTCCATCTTTGTGTTCAATTCCCTTGCAGGGGGATCTCATCCATGTAGGTTTTCTTGGTTCCTTTCATATACTTCTTCCAGATTATCTCTTTACACCATGTTTTTTCTCCAAAAACCACTCTCCAGAGGTTTTTTTCTCCTAAGGAAAGATTTATTAGACAAGGGTCTTTTTTCCAGCTCCCCCACAGGTTTTTGGGTTACACACAATGTCTTAATTAATGAGGTGATTTTTCTTTTGTTCCATTTAATTTACCTCCTTGCCACATAAACTTTTGGATCTCTTTGACAATTTCCTGCATTGTTTTTTTTTTATCTAGAGAAATTGAGCATGCATAAACAAGAAAGGCTAAAATAATGGAGTTAATTAGAACAATCTTTCTTGTTGGGTTGAGCCACCTTACTCTCAAATAAGAGGTTTTTATTTTAATCTTGTCAACCATTCCTTGCCATTATGTTGAGTTTTTTTCCCTTTGAAATAGGCATCCCAAGATAGTTAAAGGAGTTCTAATCGAGCTTGCATTCAAATCCTAACACCCTTGCTATCCTATTCAATGTCCTAGGATGACAAGTCCATCCATAAGCTTTGGATTTTAAGGTGTTCACCTTGCCATTAGAAGCTTTTAGAAAAGTATACAACACATATTTAAACCTTTCTGATATCACAGTAGAAGCCCCAACTAAAAGAACTGTATCGTCTGCAAAATGAACATGCATAGCAGTTTTGACTCCCCTAGTGATCTTGATTCTCTGTAATTCTCCAAGTTCTTGCATGGCTTGCAACTTCCTACTCAAGAATTTAGCTACTAGCAGAAACAGATATAGGGAGACAAGGGGCAACCTTTCCTGAGCCCCTGGGTGGCTCGGAAGAACCCAATTGGCCTGTCATTTATAGATGGGGCAATCCATAGGCTACTAATGCACGCTTTGACCCATCTAACGAACCCTTTGGAGAATCCAAGATTGACCATAATTTCAAACAGAAAAATATAAAAAAAAAAAATTTGATTAACCGTTATCAAAGGCATTATCCATGTCATGTTTTATAGCCATACCTTTTTGCTTTTTTCCCAGGCTAGTGTGGATGGCTTCTTGGACGACAATGATATTATCTAAAATTTGTCTCCCTCCAACAAAAACTCCCTGAGGTTTTGTGATCAGCTTCCTCATTAGTTTTTTCATTCTAGTGGCTAGGATTTTTGTGATAATTTTATAAGAGGTGTTACAAAGGGAGATTGGCCTAAATCTCTCTAAAGGGGTAGGGGTTTTTTACTTCGGGACTAGGGCCAGGAATGATGTATTGGTGGCTCCTCCTATATTGTCTTTTTTTCTTGTCTAGTTGAGCATTCTTCTAAGATCTCCCTTAATGATATCCCACGCAACCCGATAAAAATTGATTGTGAATCCATCGGGCCCCGGGGCCTTATCTAATTGCATGCTCTAGATCATGTCCCTAATCTGATGTTCCAATATTGTCCTTAGCAGCTTGTCATTCTCAGTATCAGAGATTTTCAGGCGAATGAATGAGAGTAGCGCAGCTTATGCAATAGGATTTGTTTCTTCACTGTCAGAGTAGAGGTCACTAAAGTGTTGAAGAGAATGCTCTTTTCTATTTTCCTCCCCTTCAATCTTACTTCCGTTTTTGTCTTTCATCTCTTTTATAATATTGAAGCTTAGCCTGGCTTGTGCTTGCTTGTGAAATTATTCAGTATTTTTGTCTTGTCCTTTCAACCAGATTTTCCTAGACTTTTTTCTCCACTCTTCTTCCTCATCCCTAGTTTCCTTTAATATCTTCACATTCAAATATTTTTCCTGATCTAGATATTGCATTGTTACTTCCTCTTTTTCCATTTTTTTTGGAGAGTTGCCAGCTCTTCTTGTGAAGGGTCGACCCTTTGGAAGATCCTTTTTCCTAGTTTTTTAGAGCCCCTCAGACTCCTCTTAGCTTAGATTCCCAAATATAACTAGGAGATCCCATTATATTGGAATTCCACATTCTTTGGATTATTTCTATAGCTTTTGCGTCATTTAACCATAGGGGGTTATACCAAGAAGGTATTGGTTCTAGATTTTCAGAGATCGATAATTATAAGGAGATGGGTTTATGATCTGAGGTTGCTGAGGGGAGAGCAAGGAAGGTCATAAATAGATCCTTTTGGAGAAAGGAGGAGCTTATCATCAACCTGTCCAGCCTTGCTACAATATCTCCAGGGCATGTCCTTTTATTACTCCAGGTTTTCTTCCCATTCTTGAGAGGTGGTCCAATTAGATCTAATTCTGCCATTAGATCTTCCATTTTCTCACCAAATGGGTCCCTTACGATCAAGCCTCCTCTCATTTCTTGTTGTGATTTGGTGACATTGAAGTCTCCCACTATAATGGAGTCTTTACCCTGTAACTCATCCCTCAACGAGCTGAGATCCTCCTAGAATACCGTTTTTTTCCCTGTAGTGAGTTGGGACATAAACATTACACACAAATATAGTGTTTTTCTTATCATTGTTTTGAATCTCTATCAATAACCAGTGTCTATGTTACTTCACCATTTTAATTTAGTAGTTATTCATAATGCATAAGGTTGTTATCCCCCCAGATGTGCCTCTGGAGTCAATGGATTTCCCAACATATTTTTTCCAAATAGGGAGTGCCATTACATCCTCTGCTGCCATTTTTGTTTCTTGGATTATCATAATGTCTGGTTTCTCAGATTTGAGAATGTCTTTGATTTCTTCTGCTTTGACTGAGCTCCCAAAACCTATGCGATTCCAAGAGACTAGTTTCATTATTTCCATGTTGTTTGAGGGCCTGCTCTTGACTTAATGTTTGTTCTTCATCCTCCTATATTTCTAGTGTTTTGTAGAAGGTTAGTTTCCTTTATACTCTTTTTCCTTCCCAACTCCAGTTCTCTTTCCAATTACTGTTCCCTATGGTGTCCTTGAGTTTTTCTTCCCCTAGTGGATGGTGGTATAGCTTATTCTTGTATTTTTCTTGAGATCCTTGTGAAGAAGATTGACTTGGGGAGATCACCATTGTGTTATTTTTTCTTTGTTTCACCATCGTTGACCAAGTTACTCCTGGGGATACGAGTCCCAAATGTTCCTTCTCTGCCCTTTCTCCATTCATATTCAGGAGTGATCTGGAGCTTGGATCCACACTTTCCTCCCTTTCAGTGTTCTCTTGTGGCATGCTTCTTGGGAGGATCTCTCCTTCTTATATGGGTAGGGCTTATGCCTTATTGTTGGTGGTTGTTCCCTTACTTCTTAGATCTGAATTCTTTTGTGGTTGAGGCTCACTGGCTACATCAGTAGTGTTAACCAACCTCTTTCTCCCTCTTTTAATTTGCTTCAAACCCTCCTCATGGTTTTTTTCAGAGATCTCTTACACAAATTTTGGACAATTTTTAACAAAATATCCATATTCATGGCACTTCTTGCATTTGAATGGAAGTTGCTCGTAGTCCACCTTTTGTAGGTGCTCCCATCCATCCATGTATAGATTCACTACTTCCGGCAACCCTTTCTCTAGGTCAACTTCCATGTAGATCCTTACACATGAGAATAACGGTCCCTTTGGTTTATCTTTATCAATGTATTTTTCTGAGCATATTCCCAATTGTCTGAAGAGATTCGTCATTCTAGTAGTGCAGGAGTAGATGAGGCAGTCGTACCCATATTGGAACTACCGAGGGAACGTCTTTCTCTGGGCCGATTAACAGACTCCATTGATTAAGATATAGTCCTCTTGGTCCCATGAAGTAAGGTACACTTCTAAAAATGAGATCTCTATCTTCTTTATTTTAAAATAAGAATGAAAAAATTCTTTAACACAAAAGCAATGTTGCAGGCCTCCAGAGATCATAGGCATTCCCATTTTTGGTGATCCATAACTCCATGGTTTTTGGTGAAGGCCAGATCCCTGTGAATTGTCCTTTCAATCCCTTTTTGCTCAAATCCAGGGCTTTTAATCGTGAAGCCAATGACATGATATGGAATTGGGGGCGGGGCAGGGGGGCGGGGGGGCAACAACCTATTTTACGAAATTCATGCCATGTGTTTCTAAAGTTGTAAAGGCCAGTATGGAAGCTACCAAAGTCCTAAAGGCCTCATTCAATTTGTTTCTTTTCTCCTCCGGAGGTGGGTCCGAGGGAGGATCCATGGTAGCGTTTCCAGATCTAGGTAATGGAGAATTCCCTCTCATCGTGCACAATAGTATCCCCTCATGCACTTCACCTCACTCCTCGTGCGCTTCTCCTCGTACGCAACTCCTCCTTGTGAGCTCCAAATTACCTTGGCCTTCAATTTTACTCACAAGAGCTTCTTGGAAAATAGTTAACTAAAGAGACCTTATTACCTTTTGAAATATTTTACAAAAGGAAACGATGATAATAAATGCGTGATGATGGATACTACACTATGACATAGTTGCACTAACATTCAACCACCTAATTATGCACACCACGATACACATTTTTAACAATGAGTTATAATTGGACACTACAGCAACCATGTACAATAGGATGAAACAATTAAGAAAGTTGGTGTAGTCCAATCGACAAATTATCTTCTTATTCTTTCTATATTCCTTCACCTCCTCCTGTGTTGTTGTTATAATAATACACAAAAGTTAAGTTGATAGGTGGGAATGCAAAGTGATTTAGTTTCCTTGAACTTAATATTAATTGTGTTCATCTCATTGTATAGATTGCTTCTTTTGATTTCTAAATCCTAAGTACATTGTATAATTGATTTCTAACAAAATTTATGTTCTATTGTTGTAAAAAAAATGCAACATTGTGATTTTGTGATATATATATATGAGTTCAATTATTCTGAGCATGTATATTTCCACATTGTTCATCCATTGTACTAAATTTTGTGAAATAGCACCGTGTGGACATGATGACCGACATGTTTCAAATGGACATGTTTCAAATGGACATTCTACCCATCGTATATGATGACCGACATGTTTCAAATGGACATTCTACCCATCTTCAGGATCCATGAAATTGTTCTAGATAGAAAAAGTATGACCATTAAATAAAGAGGAGGGTAATATTATCCATTTGGTCATGAATAAAAGAATAGTGAAAGCGAAATAGTCGTGAGAGACAAGAATTAATTTTAGTTGAATAGAAAAAATATAATAATAATAGAGTTGTGTGATTCTTTGTTTAAGTGTATTTAAATAAGAAAATAAATTAAGGAGATAATTAAACATAATGACAATAAAGAATGGATATATGTGTGGATTTATGAAAGGACTCATACAACTTAGGAAAATATTATATTGAAAAATAATCATAATTAAAGGTAATCTCAATAAAGAATTAATAATTAAATAGTGAGAATAAATTAAAATAATAAATTAAAATAATAAATTAACATCCACCGCGTGTAGAATAGATAGTGAATGAGTGTACTATTAAGGCACTCCTTATGTTAGGTCACCGGTTTGAAACTCCAAGGGTACTAGCTTACAAAAAAAAACATTCAAAATCAAATTGAAAATATCATGGTATTGTATCAAATTTTTTTTTATGATGTGGTTCACAAGCCCAACAATGGGGGCTACTACATCCACAGAAAGTATTCACAGGGGGTCCACCTGAAGGGGCCACACCCCATTCGCTTTGATTACAGAGCTAACCCGATGGGGACATCAAGTGAAGCCCTTATATATAAATGTATAGCCACTCAAGGATTTGACCTCGAGACCTTCTGCTCACAACTTACAACATTAACCGCTTGAGCTAACCCACCTAACTTTATTGTATCAAAAATTTGTATATTGATTAAAGACTATATATATATATATATATATATATATATATATATATCGTGTGGTTCACAACCTCCAAAATAAAGGTTGGGGCTTGCTACATCCACAATAATAATTATAGGGGGGCCACTCCAAGGTGTCTCGCCCCATCGGCTCCAGTTTTGGGAGCCTAACCCCGAAGGACTCAGAGAGTTAGATTTCAAGATTCATAAACCTATGACCTCAATATCAAATGGTATTTGGATTTGGACTCTGACCAATTGAGCCACCCCTTGAAGCTATAACCATATAATATATTAAAGATTACAAATTATATTAAATTGAGAGAGTTCAAATTTTAATAGTTGTTAAATAAAAAATAAAATTTATAGTTTAAATGAAATAATTAAGAATGAGTTTAAGAGGTGAATTACTGAGTAACTTGATTATAATATTAAGAAGAAAAAGAATAAGCCGAGGAAAGCACATCAATTGGAAAATTGAACTAAATAGGGAGAGTTATAAATTAATATGTGAAATAATCAAATAAAGAATATAATAAAAGAAAAGAAATAAATAATATTTAAAATATGCTAATTAGAAAAAAGTGAAGGGGATAATAAGATAAGAAGAGAAAAGAAAGAGGGGGTAGATTAAGAAAGAGGCTTAACATTTAAATTCAAATATCGATAATAAGGATATAATAAAGAAGAGTTTGAGAAACTTGAAAGTGCGGATAATAATTTAGTTGGTTAGAGTTATTCCTCCCTTAAACATTGCTAAGAATTGGTATTTTTTCCTAACCTCATTGAATGTTCAGAATTTTCTTAGATAACTCCACAACATATCATATGCTTATGTAACACATTTGCATATAGGTTGGTGAAGAGGGCTTATGAGCATTTTGGGATTACGAGGTAACGCATAATTGGTAGTTTTTTATCATATCATGTGCTCATGTAACAAGTTTGTAGATAGGTTGGTGAATTAGAGATTATGGACATTTTTTATTTGAGATAGCTCATAAACGAGAGGATCTAAGAATTTTGAAACAAGATTGTCTAGCTTTACTTAAACATGATATGCAAATGCGTGAGGATGCTAATCAAGGGGTTCAAATGGACCATAAAAATGGTATCCAAATTTGTTGAATGCTTTTAAATGTTCATCACGGGGATGAAGGTAGAGGGCCCAATAAGAAAGTGGAGAGGATATAGAGTATGGATGATTCCTAGGGATCGTCAATATGAGTATCATGAGAATATGTGACTTGCAACAATCCTCCAAGGATCTAGGAAGTGAAGCATATATATGCATCCATCAGTGTCTCTCACATATTCTTATTCAAATCATATAATAAAAGTGGTTCTTAAGTTGAAATCATGGCTCAAAAAGGTGAGTTATCATCACATGAGCACCACATCAAGAATATCGTGCATACAGACGTAAATTTGGCCTTTTAGTGCGTATAAATAATATATGAAGTCATCTATGAGGTAAAGAGGTGGATGTACATCATACCTATATACTATGGACACTTCTATTAAAGGAAAACATATATTCATTTTAAACAAAGCAATACCAGAGTTAGATGGAACTACCTTGTGCCAAGTAATGCAAGGTGTTTGTATTTTTAGGAAGGGAGATATAGGATGAGGAAGTTTCTCATCATACGATTCCATCAGACCTAGTTTCAAGGTCATTCCCATTTTACAAATTCCTCTATTGTTCATTTGAGTGAATATGGCCTTGATTGAAAGCCTAGAGAAGCAAGAAGTGTAAATTAAATAGTAAGTCCAATTTCATGGTGGTTATATAACCAAATTAAAATCAATTCTACAACAAACTAAAAATAGGACAACGATAATAAAAAATAACCAAGAAACAATGGGGCCATCTACATGGCTGGAGGTGGATCACATGTGCAAATATTTTACAATGGAAGAAATTGTCTCTAATAAACATCAAGAGCCAAATGATGAGGTACATAAAAGAGGTGGAAAACCCCTATTTATAACAAAAAGAGAGAAACAAACCCTAACTTATGCTCAAATCATTAGTAGACCTATATCGCACAAAGAGTTCTTCTTACAAAGATGATATTATAACAAAATCACAAGTATGAACAAAAACTGCAATCTCATGTACATAGACTCTAATACCTATTAAATATATTGTGGTTAGGTATAATGCATGCTCTCTCGCTTGGAAAGAGATTTTCCTTAAATACTAAACTTCAAGCAATAAGGATTACTGTTGAAAAATTAAAAAGATAAATTCTCACCCTAAGAAAGGTCATGTGGTATAGTAGCTCGAAAAACCAAGAAAATTGGCATCATATTTGCCAAAGATGGTGGAAAAAACCATATTTTGGCCTCCACAGTGATCTTTTATGAATTTGTATGAATACAATAGGTTGCACTTTATGCCCTAATCCTATCTAAGAATAGAGAATGAAATTTGAATCTTAAATACACATTTCAAAAAGTGTTAACCCAAACAAATGAACTAAAATACAATTTTATCTAAATCATAAAGGGAGAAAGGGAAATTTCTTCTTTCTATGCTTCTTAATTCATCATTAGCTTGGATATTGATGCATTACAACATCTTCAAACTTGGTTGATATCCCAAAAAACCTATTAAATCCTGTGTCACTTCACCTTCCAGCAATACCTTCCACTTTATCATATTATATTCATAAATTTTCCTTCTATAGGGTTTTCACACCCTTACCACTAGAATACCTTAGGATCCAAAATGATTTTATGTTCCCCATCTATTACTGGAATATTTATTTAAGTCACCACTTCATTATTCACATTCTAATTTGAACATGAGACACAAAAAAAAATCATGGCTTAGTCATCCTTTTTTTGGGAATGTCTAGAGCATAGATAGCCTCCCTAACTTTTGTTCACACCTAATATGGCCTATAAAACCCAGGTTACGCTGGAATATGTAATGATGATTTGTGTAGTATTGTTGGTTGTATCTCTCACAGAAGGCATACATAAATCTAATAATATAAAATGGATTTCCCAAATGCATCATGTAATAAACTCTCTTATTACCATTATTTATAGGAGAGGTGGAAATATATTTATCTCACATGGGTTATGGGATGTATATCTTCCATACCTGTAGCTATATAATAGAGGTGAAGGAGGCTCATTTACACACATGATATTATTGTGTCATAGTGACATGGAGTGACGATGGAGTGGGATGTGATGCTTATGTGAGGATGCAAGTATTGTAAGATTGAATATTTCCGAAGAATA
Source organism: Pseudotsuga menziesii (assembly GCA_001517045.1). Classification (NCBI taxonomy): domain Eukaryota; kingdom Viridiplantae; phylum Streptophyta; class Pinopsida; order Pinales; family Pinaceae; genus Pseudotsuga; species Pseudotsuga menziesii. The sequence goes on from LPNX010679793.1 coordinate 60,130, forward strand.
AGAATAAAATACCTTCTTGTGGATGTTTCCTCATTTGTGGTTTTACAACATATATCCAGTGTACTATCTTCTTTTTCTCTTGCCTCTTGCTTATTGTTTGATTATAGGGTACTTGTATGGATAAAAGGATAAAGTAGTAGATTATTTCCATTGATTCACATGTTAGCAAATATATTGTTGTATGTTTATACATATTCCTAGTCAATATTCTAACAAGTTAATGCTTGTTCTTACCTGATTGTTATAAATTGGTCTGATTATATGGATGAAACAAAACAAAGAACGTGTATCCAACTATGCATTGTCATATTGAGTGATGTTGTCCAACTCCCTTCATGTGGTAACTGGTTGGCTTCAAAATTCCAGAGAAAGTTTTATCTGTTTAAATATAGAAAAAAGGCTCCTAGTTGTACTATTGACAAAAATAACTATTATAATAGGCTGAAACAACCCTATGTAAGTAGAAATGAATTTTTTATGCTTATAAAAATTGGACATATTTTTCACAAAAGGCACTTTTTTTTAATGATTTGCAAAAAACTCTTGGCAAGTTCCTGCATTGCTTTCAGATTTTGTTTACTTCAACAATCCTGTTGTCAGTTGCTAATGTGAAAATTTAAAATTTAGACAATTTACATAGATGAACAACAGTAATTGAAACACTTTTTGAATAGTATTCATAAGAGACTCGAGCAATTTATGGACAACATGCCTCAAGTGATTTCCCATTCAATGCACAATCATTATGGCCATCAGTTGTTTTTTGTAACAACCCCAAAATATACAGTAGATATTTCTACATCAATAAGAGAAACATAAAGAAGTATAAGGGAGTTTAGAGTCACCTACTTGAAGAAAATGCCGAAAAGATACTTGGAGAATAAATTCCTCCCAACCATAGGAGAGGACCACAAAACCACTACGATCTTATCTCCACGCCCAAGCTCGATCACCACCCTGCACACTAGAACAACAAGTAAGCTTCCACACGACACTCTCTCTCAAAGTCCATAACAAGCTACAATAATTAATCTTCCACGCGACACTCTCTCTCAAAGTCTGTAACAATCTATAGCAAGTAAGCTTCCACGCAACACTCTCTCTTAGGGTCCGTAACAAGCCCGATGATGGACTTATGAAAAAGGAGAAACACTCAACACATGCATTCACAACAAATTTTCTCCATGCACAATACAATGTCCCGTGCTATCCCAGTGCACCAATATATATAGCTTTTTCCCAGGTTATGCCATCCCAATCAAATCTCCAATCAATCTATATATCCCTATGATTTAGGATATTGTCTAGTTGTTGAGTTTTTAGATTGGATTTGATTGGTAAATATCTCTCTTGCTTGCTTACACATGTTCTCTTGTGCCATGGTGGTGTCCCCTCATGTAAATAAATTTTCCAAGTGTCTTTTCCTTTTATTAATAATAAAATAATAGTTTGTTGTGCAAAAAGTCATTCACACGGCTTGTGAGTATTTTCAATTTTTTAATTAACTCTTACAAAAATAATTGTTTACGAAATTATTTTCACAAATATTAAATAAAATAATATTGTCTTGGGGGTATTACAGTTTCCAAAATGCACTCAACTTTATGTACATAAGCAATTTAAATTGCTTCTTTACAAGCCATGCAATTTGTTAGATTATGTGCCATTCGTTGTTTACATTTGTTGCAAATGCGTTGAAAGGGTAGTGAAAAATCATTGCTTGCTTTTAATAGGCCCTGTAACTGCATCTAGTGAATTTGTTTCCTTTCTTATAATTTGGTACTTTTTTTTTCAGAAACAAAATTCAAGGAAAATAAGATAAATAACAACTTTTCTATTGCATAGTAAAATGGAAAACAACTGAGCATAGCAACACAAGATAGTCAACTACTTGAGTTCTGGAATATAAAATTTTAAGTAGTGTGTGTTTTCTAAAGTCATCATTATGAACATCTATGAAGCTTGTTGCATAGCATCGCAATGTTTGAATTACTTCTGGAACATTTCTTATGATATTTTTAAACAAATATGAAGGCAGAATATCTATCACCAAATGTTCTTGGATTTGTTCGAACAAGGGCTTCCAATTCTCACTTATTTGAAACTGTTTATAAATGAACAAAGTATTTAGAATATGTTCATTAGATTATAGTTGTTGAGATTATTAAAATTTTAAGCAGGGAAAAGGAAAAAACCATTAGGGTAAAAATAACTTGCTTTAAAATTGCAAAGCAAGTTTTATCTGTTCAAATCTAATAAAAAAATCTCATAGTTGTACTATTGGCATAAAGAACTATTATAATAGGCTGAAACAGGCCTATGTAAGTAGCAATGAATTTTCTTATGCCTATAAAATTGTTGATGTATTTGTAACTTCGAAATGTATTCATATATGTATCTTATGTATTGTAACCAGATGTTTATTCCGGGATGTATCTATAATGTAATTGAGTCATGTTGTCATGCCTCGATGTTCTGATCGAGAGAATCAATAATGTAAACAAGTCATGTCAAATCATAGTGGGTAACCCTTCGATTGTCTAAGGGTTAAAGTCCTCGCAGTTCCGAGGCACTAGGGTTATTAGACTCTCCTAGTAGAGGTCAGCCCTGGTAGGGTTTTAGTCACGTCGGGATTAGTATAAATAGAGAACTAGAGTCTCTATTTAACATACAACTCATCCACACTCAAGTCTAGCGCATAGTTGACGAAGGAGAAGACACTCAGGCTAGACAAGAAGAAGATTACTGTTGTCGGGAGATCACTTACTGTTTTAGGATTTTACTGTTTTGGTGCTGATTCTATCTCTGAGGAAAATGTGGGGTTTTCTCCTTTATGGTTTCCTTGAGGAAAAACACTGTGTTCATTGTCTCTTGTGTTTGATTGCTGTACTTGTTATTCTCTCAGTTAAAGATCCTAATAATGCTAGCTTAATGTTGAAAAACTAACATGGTATCAGAGCTAACCTGAGACGAAGACACTATACAGCTGCGGGAACTAGGGCTTCCTAGTTTGTGGATCTTCCTCCACATATTTTCAGCAAACGTAAGGTGGAATAAATCTCCTCCTTAGGGCGCATCTTTCTGTCGAAGCAGAATCCAATTCGAGGTTTTTCAGTTTTGGACCCGACACTGCTGCTAGAAATTAGGGGTTTTCATAGAAGAGGAATTTTTCAGTGAGCCCAGGCCTGGATTGATCTCCTCCCCAAAATCAAAGTTAGGGATAAATTTCAAGGCATTTGGGTGGACAGAACTCTGGAAAAGCAAAACCCTAATCTGCTCCTAAACCAACTCTGCAGGATTCCAGCTCAAGTTTCAAATCCGACATCTTGACCTGGTAAGATCTAAAATATTTTGTATTTCCATTTGAGTTTCTCTGTTAAGATGTCTCATCATACCAAGCTTGATGAAAATCTTGAGGGAGTTGATAACTTCCGAGCCTGGAAGTATAGGATCTCCCTGGTCCTGGAAGAAAATGAGTTAGACTCCTACATCCATGAGGAGGTTCCAGTTCCAGAGGGAGATGAGGCAAAGGCCTTACATAAGAAGAAGATGGTTATGGTAAAGAGGATCATTGTTAATTCTATCAAGGATCACCTTATCCCACAGGTGTCCTCTCTCAAGACACCTAAAGCTATGTTTGATGCCCTAACCAAATTGTTTAAAGGGAAGAACATAAACCAGAAGATGAATTTAAGGAATCAACTGAAGAATGTGAAGATTCAGAATGCAGAGACTATCCAGTCCTACTTCACAAGGGTTTCTCAGATCAAGGAACAATTAGAAGTTGTTGATGAATAAGTGGAAAATGCAGAGATTGTGATGACTACTTTGAATGGCCTTCCTAGGTCATGGGATTCTTTCATCCAAGGAATATGTGCTAGAAAGAAGTTACTCAAGTTCAACAGACTATGGGAAGACTGCTCTCAAGAAGAAGCTCAGATAGCAGCTCGAGAAGAGAAGATGGGAAGTGAAGATCAAGCTCTCACAGTTCACTCCAAGAGAGGCAGAAGAAAAATTCATCACTTCAAAGGTAAGAATCCTTATCATAGAGATAACAATAGAAAGGACACATCTAGATTAAGATGTTATACATGTGATGAAATAGGACACTTTTCAAAAGATTGTCCTAAGAACAAGGTCCACTCTCATAAAAAGAAGGGGAACAAAAGAAGACATCATGCTCATGCTGCAGAGGATGATGAACCATCCAAGAAGAGATCCAGATATGAAAGTGAAGATTCTTCAAGTGAGAATGAATATGTTTTGATTTCCGCTCTCACAGGTAACATTACTTATGGTAGTGATGATTGGCTTACAGACAGTGGGGATTCCAAACATATGAATGGATTCAAGGAATCCTTTGTGAGACTGTCAAAACATGAATCTCCTCACAAGGTGAAGCTAGGAGATGACTACCAATATCCAATAAAAGGTAGTGGGGAATATTCATATAAATTAGACTCTGGTAAGTCTCTAACAATGAAAGAAGTATTGTTTGCACTGGGACTCAAGAAGAATCTTCTCTCCATATCAGCACTGGATGCAAAAGGAATGAGAGTTGCATTCATAGATGGTTAAGTCATCATGTGGCCAAGAGGAAAGACTATCGATGATGTAGTGGTGATTGGAGAACAAGAAGGAGGATTGAACAAATTGAAGGGTCATCCAAAACAATCCTTGGTCCATGACATAGTAGAGCCAAATGAGCTTTGGCATAGAAGGCGTGCACATGTGCATTACAGATCACTACCTATTGCAAGCAGAACTGTTGAAGGTCTTCCAGAATTCTAAGAAAAACATGATGGGGTCGACAAAGGATGTGCGAAAGGAAAGAATACAAAGAAGACATTTCCCAGCAGTGAAAGCAAAGCCAAAGGCATACTAGAAATCATACACTCCGATGTATGCGGTCCGATGTCATCAAACCCACTAATCGGGTATGCATACTATGTTTCTTTTATTGATGATTTTTCTAGGAAGACATGGGTTTACTTTATGAAGAACAAAGATGAAGTATTCAACAAATTCAAGGAATTCAAAGCCTTGATCGAGAACCACACTGAAAAGAAGATCAAGACTTTTTTATCAGATAATGGCGGAGAATTCACTTCGAATGAATTCAAAGATCTATGCAAAGAATCAGGGATTAAGAGGGAGTTTTCCACTCCTTATAATCCACAATAGAATGGGATTGCAGAACGGAAGAACATAACTATCATGGAAGCTGCAAGAGCCATGCTTCATGATCAAGATCTTCCTATGCATCTTTGGGCGAAAGTTGCCAGAATAGCGGTGTATGTACAAAACCATATTCCACATAGAGTACTCGAGAACAAGACTCCTGAAGAAGTCTTCTCCGGCAAGAAAACAGAAGTCAGCCATCTCAGAATATTTGGCTGCCTTGTATACATACACATTCCAAAAGAGAAGAGAAAAAAATTAGATCCTTCAAGAAAGAAGGGTATATTTGTGGGATACTTTTAAAGCTCGAAGGCTTACAAAATATATTTCCCAGGACACAAGAAGATTGACATCAGTAGGGATGTGACATTTGATGAAGACATAGCTTACAACAAATCCAAAAAGAGACCTGCTGAAGAACCTGAAGAAACAGAAGCACCCAGAGTTCATGATACAACCATGAACGAAGAAGCTCAAGAAGAAGATCGAGATTTTGAAGAACCACAAAGACCTGTAGATCCACCTTTGGAGAAGAATCCTCATAAGAGGAAACCTGCTTGGGTACGTGAACTTATCCAAGGTGTGGAAAGGTATGGGGCTCCAGAAGAGAATCACAGAGAAAGAAAGAGGACTAGATCCTGCTTTGGGTATGTAGCCTTACTATGTGATTTCATTGATAAAGAACCTTCTAGTTATGAAGAAGTGGCAGAACGGAAAGAATGGAAGGATGCTATGATCGAAGAATACCAATCGATCATGAAGAATGATGTTTGGGATGTTGTCCCAAGACCAAACTGGAAGTCAGTTGTAACTTTCAAATGGATCTACAAGATCAAGCATGTTGCAGACGATAGCATTGAGAAATATAAAGCAAGATTTGTAGCTCGGGGTTTCTCTCAGAAAGAAGGAATAGACTATGAAGAAACCTTTGCACCTGTAGCCAGATACACTTCCATCAGATCAGTACTTGCTCTGGCTGCAGTGATGAAATGGAAGATACACCAGATGGATGTCAAGACTGCTTTCTTGAATGGTGTAGTGGAAGAGGAAGTGTATGTAGAACAGCCACTCGGCTTTGAGACACATGACAGGGAGTCTCATGTGTGCAGATTGAAGAAAGCTCTGTACGGTTTGAAACAGGCACCCAGGACTTGGTACGACAGAATTGACAGATTTCTATCCAGTTTGGGCTTTACCAAGAGTAAAGCAGATTCCAACCTTTACTACAAGGTTGAGGATGGCAACCCAGTGATGCTTCTACTGTATGTAGATGATCTATTTGTGACAGGTACGGATGGGTTGATTGCTAATACGAAGAGAAAGCTTGCTGTTGAGTTCGAAATGAAGGACTTGTGGATGATGCATTACTTTCTAGGTATGGAGGTGTGGTAGAGTACAGACGGAATCTTCCTTGGACAAGGGAAGTATGCAATAGAGATCCTGAAGAGGTTTGGGATGATGGACTGCAAGGCCATGGCCACACCTATGGGATCGAACCTGAAGCTATTGAGTGATGCTTCATCAGATTCGGTTGATGCTACGATGTGTCGTCAGATGATTGGGTCATTGATGTACCTGACGAACACGAGACCAAACATTTGCTTTGCTATGAACACCTTGAGCCAGTTCTTAACAGATCCAAGAAATGTTCACTTGATTGCTGCAAAGCATATTTTGAGGTACCTAAGGGGTACAATTGATTATGGGCTCAAGTACAATGTGAATCAGAAGATTAACTTGGAGGGTTATGTTGATTCAGATTGGGCAGGTAATGCCATCGATAGGAAGAGCACTTCAGGGTGTTTCTTCAATATGGGATCAGGTGTGATCTCTTGGTTTAGCAGGAAGCAATCCTGTGTGGCACTGAGTACAGCTGAAGCAGAGTATGTCACAGCTTGTTTAGCTAGTTGTGAGGCAGTATGGCTACAGAAGCTACTGTCTGATTTATTTGACTCCAGTTGGATGCTACTTGTATACATTGTGACAACCAGAGTTGCATGAAGTTGTCAAAGAACCTAGTGTTCCATGACAAGTCAAAGCATATCGAGATCAAGTATCACTATATCAGGGATATGGTGCAGAAGGGAGCAGTGAAGCTCCAATATGTTGCGACGGAGGACCAAATAGCTGATGTGTTGAAGAAACCATTGGCTAGGGTGAAATTCAAGTACTTTAGGGAGAAGCTTGGTGTTCTCCAGATCGAGGTTTCCTCCAAGGGAAAGTGATGAGTCCCATAGCCATTCTGACATGGTGAGAGGAATGGTTCCTTCCATGGTCAGATGTAAGGGCTGAGCCATTCTGTCACGGAGAGAGGATTTGTTCCTTCCATGTTAGATATGAGTGCTGAGATCAGTAGCCATTCTGACAAGTAGGTCAGATGTAAGGGTTGAGCCATTCTATCATGGTGAGAGGATTGATTCCTTCCATGTCAGATATGAGTGCTGGCCATTCTGTCGAGTAGGACAGATGTAAGGGAAATTTCCATTCTTTGAATGGAGCTGCCTAGTGAGGTACCAAGAACACTCAGTCTAGGACTAAGTAGCCATTCTGATGTGATAGAGGGATGTGTTCCCACTTGATCATATGTAAGGGTTGAACCATTCTGTCATGGCTAAAGGATTAAGTTCCTTCCATGTCAGATGTGAGTGTTGGTCATTTTGACGAGCAGGTCAGATGTAAGGGCAACTGCCATTCTCTAGGAGAATGGAGGCACCTGGTCAATTACCAGGTAGCTCAGTCGAGGAGGACTGGGGCCATTTTGATATGACTGTAGTATTGGTTCCTAAAGATCAGATGTGAGTGCAAGCCCTTCCATCACCGTGAGCAGGATGTGTTCTCGCCTAGATCGATGTAAGTGCAGAGCCTTTTCATCACTGTGAGAAGGATGTGTTCCCGCCTAGATGAATGTAAGTGCAGAAATATTTCATCATTGTGAGCAGGATGTGTTCCAGCCTGGATGAGAGTCTTCCATCATTGTGAGTAGCATGTGTTCCGGCCTGGATGGAAGTGCAGAAATCTTTCATCATTGTGAGCAGGATGTGTTCCAGACTGGATGATAGTCTTTCATCATTGTGAGCAGGATGTGTTCCAGCCTGGATGAAAGTGAGAAAATCTTCCATCATTGTGAGTAGGATGTGTTCCAACCTGGATGGAAGTACAAAACTCTTCGATCATTGTGAGTAGGATGTGTTCCAGCCTGGATGGATGTGAGTACTGTGCCTTTCTGACGAGTAGGTCAAATCTAAGTGTTGAAGAAGACCTACATGGAGGCTAGGCCTACAACCAACATGAAAAAGGGCTGGCTCTGTAGAACGTCCTGTGATGAGAAGAATCATGAGATAGCACCAGTGATGATAGTCAGCGATGATCCAGATCGAGTGATGATCGAGATCTAGTGATGATGATCCAGATCGAGTGATGATCCAAATCCAGTGATGATGCTTGGTGATGATCTAGATCTAGTGATGATATAGATCCAGTGATGATCCAGATCCAGTGATAATGACCCATGATGATCCAGATCGAGAGATGATCCAAATTCGAAGAATGAAGATGACATGAGGATGAAGATGAATTGAAGACGAAGAAGACTTGAGATGCAGATGACAAGATGATCTAGTTGATACGGAGAAGAAGACCAATGCTGAAAATTGTGTCGAAAGAATATCTTCCTAGTTAAGAGGGAGTGTTGATGTATTTTTAACTTTGAAATGTATTCATCTATGTATCTTGTGTATTGTAACCCGATGTTTATTCAGGGATGTATCTATGATGTAATTGAGTCATGTTGTCATGCCCCAATGTTTCGATCGGGAAAATAAATAATGTAAACAAGTCATGTCAAGCCATAGTGGGTAACCCTCCGATTCTCTAAGGGTTAAAGTCCCCGCAGTTCCGGGGCACTAGGGTTATTAGACTCTCCTAGTAGAGGTCGGCCCTGGTAGGGTTTTAGTCATGTCGGGATTAGTATAAATAGAGAACTGGAGTCTCTATTTAACATAAAACTCATCCACACTCAAGTGTAGCGCATAGTTGAGGAAGGAGAAGACATTGGGGCTAGACAAGAAGAAGATTACTGCTATCGGGAGATCACTTACTGTTTTGGGATTTTACTATTTTGGTGTTGATTCTATCTCTGAGGAAGTTGCGGGCTTTTCTCCTTTATGGTTCCCCTGAGGAAAAACACTGTGTTCATTGTCTCTTGTGTTTGATTGTTGTACTTGTTATTCTCTCAGTTAAAGATCCTAATAATGCTAGCTTAATGTTGAAAAACTAACGAAAATTTGGACATATTTTTCACAGAAGGGAGCTTTTTTTTGTTTGAGAAATTGCAAAAGAATTTTGGCAAGGTCCTCCATTTCTTTTAGTTTTTCTTTACTTCAACAATCCTGTTGTTGGTTTCCAACATGAAAATGCCAACTTTAGACAATTTGCGTAGATGAAAAACAATAATCAAAACACTTTTGAATAGTCTTCATAAGAGACTCGCGTAATTTCTGGACAACATGCCTTAAGTGCTTGGCTAGTCAATGCACATTCATTATAGCCATCAACTGTTTCCAAAATGCATTCAACTTTATGGCCATAAGAAATGTATATTGATTCTTTACAAACCATGCAATGTGTTAGCTTATATGTCATTCATTGTTTACATTTGTTGCAAATGTGTTGAAAGGGCAGTGCAAAGCATTGCTCACTTTTAATAGGCCCTTCAACTGCATCCAGAGATTTTTTTCCTTTTTTATAATTTGGTACTTTGTTTTTTTAGAAACAAAATTCAAGGAAAAGAAGATAAATAACAACTTTTCTATTGCATAGTAAAATGGAGAAAAATATCATATCAAGGCAAGAGAGTCAACTACTCGAGTTCTGGAATATAAAATTTCAAGCAGTGTTTGTTTTGCAAATTCATTGTTAAGAACATCTATGAAGCTTGTTGGATAACATCGCAATGTTTGACTTCCTTCTGGAACATTTCTTATGATATTTTTAAACAAATACAAAGGAATAATGTCTCACACCAACTGCTTCTATATTTGTTAGAACAAGGGCTTCCAATTTTCACTTATTTACAATTGTTTATAAACGAACAAAGTATTTAGAATATGTTCATTAGATTATAGTTGTTGAGATTATTAAAATTTGAAGCAAGGAAAAGGAAAAAAAAGCATTTGGGGAGAAAATAGTCAATGCAAAAAGAAATACAATTGCAAAAACACAAAACTTACAATAGCATTTTCAGATATTGTTTTTTTCATCTTTGATAGTCAATTCATATTGATCGTTGTTTTTCTCATAGAAAATGACAATTATCGCAACAGACCCAACAAAAAATGACTCATTTTATGTAAGCAATTCTCTTATAGTACTATTTGGTCATAGTCTTTGATAAATGCAAACATGGTCAATACTTTCAAGCTTTGTTTTATCAAGGTGAAGAATGCCAAATTTTGCATCTCCTTTAGGGCAGATTCCTTTTTTGGTATTGTACTCAGATTTCCTCACAATGGGTCTAGGCCTAAACCAGTTCATGAAATGTGGAATCAGATAATTGTTGATTAAAATAGTTATGGTCATTTGTTCATCCTTATCCACAAGTTCATCATGTATTAGCTGTGTTTTTTAGCGTGAAGTTGGGGTTTTGTTCTGTGCAAGCCCATATTGCGCCATTACATATTCTTCAAAATCATTATTGTGCACCTGAACAAATTTGCAGTATTTCATGTTGGGTGGGAGAAACTTTTTTCATGACTTCAATTATAGGTCGTTGTTCATCATAGATAAGAAAGAAAAGGAACAATAAAAAATGTACACAACATGAGGAACATGCACTAAGTTGCACAATTTAGAAAAGCTATATCATTTATGTTTTTTTGGTTCTAATATTGGTAGAAAGCAAGGTCAACTACAACATTATTATTTGAGGCAACTAGAAATATTTTTATTTACCTTTTCTCTAGCTCAATGCCTACTTTCTTTCATATTTTTAATTGTTTTTCTTTCACATTTCCACCTTATATTATTGGCAGTGTTTGTGAAGAAGACATTACACAACTAGAATTTTAAATCAATAACAAAAACAACATAAATTAAAGAAAAAAAATCTTTTAGGTTTCTCATGGCACATAGTAAATTTTGATTCTTTGGATAGATTGGACAATGACAACAATACTATTTGTTGAGCAAAGCACAAGGGATATAGATTTACCTTTTGTTTGTTCCACTTGCCGATGTTTTTGCTGGCCTTTTTTGTAAAGGATTCGTATTGCTATGTCAAACAAAATAATTTTGCAACTTGTTAGAATATCTCATTTGATAAGGTGTACAAGTTAGATAGATGTATAGTAATTGGGAAATTACAACAATGGCTATTGTTTTTTCCTCTTTCTAAATTAAAAACATGCATAGGAAATCAGAAATCACAATAAGCTTTTTCCTTTGTGTTTATTTCTGTTTGGAAAAATACATAACTGATATTTGTTAGAATTGTTTTTATCAGCATGGACGACAATATGCACAAAGGGGAACAAAATTTAAGAAAATAGGAAAGGAAGTTGTAAAATTGGGAAAAGGGCAAACTTGCGATTGTATTTTCATCAAGCATGAGGAGGGAAAATAACTAATATTGCTCACAAGTATTTATCAACAAAAAAACACAACACTTATGCATTGCGCTAGACAATTTTCCTATATTGTGCCAATCAATTTGCAAAGCAGGAGGCCGCAAATATTTTTTGTTGACTATACCAAGACCTTGGTCAACTGAAGCAAAATTGATAGAGAGTAAAATGAAAATGGTGAAGTCTATTTATATTAAATGGAGGTATTACTTTTAATTTAGCAAAGTTGTTGAAAGTCTCATAGGATTTTTAAACAACGCACCATCCAATAAAACGACTATGTATAGGAAGAATAAAATTTTAATTAATCCAATGCAAATGATCTCATTCACATTGCCAATTTTATCTATAAGAACAACAATGCTCTGTTGTCTCAATTGGTAAAAGAGATTGTCTATAAGAACAACAATGCTCTGTTGTCTCAATTGGAAAATAACAAATATTGCTCACAAGTATTTATCAACAAAAGAACACAACACTTATGCATTGCACTAGATAAATTTCCTATGTTGTGCCAATCAATTTGCAAAGCAGGAGGCCATACATATTTTTTTGCCGACTATACCAAGACCTTGGTCAACTGAAGAAAAATTGACAGAGAATAAAATGAAAACGATGAAGTTTATTTATATTAAATGGAGGTATTACATTTAATTTAGCAAAGTTGTTGAAACTCTCATAGTAGTTTTAAACAACACACAATCCAATAAACGACTATGTATAGGAAGAATAAAATTTTAACTAAGCCAATGCAAATTATCTCATTCACATTGCCAATTTTATCTATAAGAACAATAATGCTCCGTTGCCTTAATTGGAATAAGAACAACAATCATCACCATGATATCTCTTCATTATGGAGAACATGCCATAGGGGAAAGTTCTATGCTCAAATATTTACAACATACTATTCTTTGTATGGAGAGTTTCTTCAAAAGAAGAGATATGATACAAACAATAAAAAGAAATATCCAACAAACGATGCAATGACAAATGCAAAATGCAAGCAAGATGCAACATTATTTTACCTTGCAGGTAACTATAAAATTCTGAAAGATAAATGCTTAAGGATTCTTGAAACAACTTGTTGTAGAGACTGATAATCTTTGGGTTTTTCCCAAGACACGTCAACTACTTAAAAGGGAAACCCTATTGGGAAAGTTGTTAGCTTCAACATATTTTTCTATGAAATGCATGTGTTTTTTTTTCATATTCGGAAAATATTGAACACCTTTTTCTTGGCTTCAAGCCGTGGATAGCCCACTACGTTTATTGGATTGTCAAAACTTGCACGGATGCATGTCTAGGTATTGGGAGGCAATGTCATTTCATTTTTTTTGCAATTGAACTACTTCGTGGTTTCTTACCTTCTCTTTTAGTAGTTACAATGAATGGTTAACAGAGTGAAAGAAACTATAAATCATAGAAAAAGTATAGGATACAACAAATTAATAAGATTATTGGTTAAGGATGGCCCATCATAGCAACTACAAATCATAGAATAAGTACAACGCATGGAAGATCAACAAGATTGTTTATCGAGAATGTCTTATCATAGAATATATACACTTCTCAAGATTCTAGGAACATAAACAAACTCAAATAGGTCTTAGTCTATACATATGCAATTATTGGAATAGCCCCTTGTATAAACAGAGTTTATGTAAAAATGAAGCGTATAACCTATGCAACATGAACCCTTGTTTAGATTCTATGAAAGGAAGGAAGAAAAGGCTAAGGCTATGATTGAGCCACAATGCTCATGAAGGCCATAGACAAACCAAGGACAAGTAAAGTTGATAGCCTATAAATGACAACAACATATATATGATTTAGCATTCCTATGTAAGGTTTTGACATAGATATTCATTTTACATAACCTTTCTATTCCATTTTATTTTTTTGTATATGTTCAATAGAACATATATTGCATTTACAACTACAAAATCATATCCTTAAAAAGAAAATAGCCACATTCACCTAGGTGCAACAAACATTCTGTGTTTATTTCAGGAAAACTTGTTAAAGGATATAAGAAATTTCTAAACATTGTATCAACCAATAGAAGTATTATATTTAGAGACAAGATAGTTTTTTTTTACCCACCTAGATGATGATGTTCATTATGTCATTTTTTGATTGAAGCTCTTGTTAAAGAAATGTAACCGTGTAAGATATTCTATTTTCTATTATTATTATTATTACCTCAAATTAGGGATGTAATTGATGTAATTGGTCATGTAAAGTTTTGAGGTAAATCCTCCATTGTAAGTTGGGTCAATAGTACCCACAAAAGTATTATTAAAATTTATCTTTGAGTCTCCTAAGGAAAGTCAACCTTGATTGGGAGAACAAGTCGGCCCTGTTGGGTTATTAGGATTCTCCAGTGATCAATATAGATAGGGGAGGCACCTCACTCATTTGGACACACACAAAACTCAAGCAATTGCACTAGAGACAAAAGAAACATTCCATCTCGAGGAGAGGAAGCAATATAGTATTGTTATTTGGATCTTAAATTGTACTTAGGTGAAGTCTATATAGAGGAAGTTTTGCTGGGTTTTCTTACCCATGAGGGTTTCCCAGAATAAATATATGTGTTCTCTTTTGTTATGATGTGCGTGTTATTCTTTCAGTGATCCTTTGTTCTATTTGAAAAGAAAACTTAACATGGTATCCGAGCTAACCTAAAAGAAGAAATTGTGCAACAACTCATCCCACAATCCAACAAGCTAGGGTTCACTATTCCGGAGACCTCCCTCCATAGATCAACAACAAAAAAGTTCCATTCAACTCGCCCTAAGAGGGTGCATCTTTCTGTCGAAGCAATTTTTCATTCTGAGGATTTTCACTTTTTGACCTATCACTAATGCTGGGAGAAACAAGGGCATCGGATTTTTCAAGGTTCCATCCTCACATTCCAGAAAAGAAAGATACAGTCTAGCTCTCCTTAGGGAGGCACATTTTTTCCTCCTCTCGGATCTACAAGTGATCTCAGTTGGAATATTAGGGTTTTCTAGTAAAACCCTATGTCATCCTGAAGTCGGTTCCAGAAAAAGTCCCCAAACTGGTAAGTACTATCTACTATCTTTCCAATTGAGGTTCTCATTCATTAAAATATGACAAACAATACCAAGCTAGATGAAAACTTGAGGGAGCATAGAATTTTAGAGAATGGAAGTATAGAATGATGCTCATCCTTGAAGAGCATGACCTAGATGGATACATCAAAGAAGAGGTAAAGGAACCAAAGGGAGATGAGGAAAAATCCAAGAAAAATAAGGATATGATCAAAGTAAAGAGGATCATATCTAACTCTATTAAGGAACACTTGATATCCCAAGTGTCCTCAAAGAATACTACAACGAAAGTGTTTGATGCACTAACCAATATGTTTGAAGGGAAAAACATCAACGGGAGAATGACCTTGAGAAACCAACTCAAGGGTGTGAAGATGCAAAAGGCATAAACCATGCAGTCATACTTCTCCAGAGTATCTCAAATTAAAGAACAATTAGAAGCCATTGGTGACATGGTAGAAGAAGCTAAAGTTGTGATGACCACTCTAAATGGTATTCCAAGAGAATGGGATTCCTTCATCAGAGGAATATGTGTTAGAAGAAAGCTAACCAAGTTCAACAAGATATGGGAGGAATGTGTACAAGAAGAAGGAAGGTTATAAAATAGAGAAGAGAGTTAAATGAAGATGAATATCAAGCTCTACCTGTGCAGACAAAGAATGGAAGAAATAAAATGAAGGATCGAGGATCTCCTACAATTAGATTATTAGAACTCAAAAGAGGTACGAAGTTTAAGAAGGATTACTCATCCTATGAATTTTATACATGTCATAAGTTAGGACATATCTCTAGATATTGTCCACTTAACAAAAACAAGTTCAAGAAGAAGAACAAAAAGTTCCATGCCCATGCAACTGAAGAAAATGAATCAAATGGAGACTCTAATTGAAGAATATGTCTTGATGTCAGTCCTCACAAGATCAATCTCTCATGGAATTGATACTTGGATCATAGATAGTGGTGCTTCCAAACATATGACATGCCACATAGATTCTCTCTCATGCCTCACCCAGAAAGATTATCCACACAAAGTAGAACTTGGAGATAACTATCAATATCCTATAAAAGGAATGGGAGAAGCTTCCTACAAGCTGAAATCCAATAAGTCCATGAAAATGAAAGAAGTCTTATATATTCTAGGTCTAAAGAATAATCTTTTTCTATATCAGTTGTAGACAAGAAAGGATTTAGAGTTGCCTTTGTAGACGATGAAGTTATTATGTGGCCAAAAGGAAAAACTATAGATGATGCAATTGTAATAGGTATTAAAGAAGGAGGGCTCTACAAACTAAAAGGGCATACAGACTTAGCTTTCACAACTTGTACTATCAGTCCATGTGAACTATGGCATAGAATACTTGCTCATGTAAGCTACAAAGAATTACAAATTGTTATAGTAACATGTCTACCAAAAATCCAAATCAATAATGAAAGGGTATGCAAAGGATGTGATCAAGGGAAGAACACCAAGAATCCATTTCCAAGCAGTAATAGTAAAGCAAAATGGATCCTAGAGATTTTCCACTCATATGTGTGCGGACCAATGTCAACTACTTCCTTAAGTGGGTATGTCTATTATGTCTCGTTTATTGATGACTACTCACGTAATACTTGGATATATTTCTTGAAAAGGAAAGATGAAGTATTTGAAAAGTTCAAAGATTTCAACGCTCTTGTGGAGAATATATTTGAAAAGAATAAGATATTAAGACCAGATAACAGAGGAGAATTCACTTCAACTGAAGTCAAGGACTTATCCAAAGAAGCTGGGATTAAGAGCTGGGATCTTACTACACCCTATAATCCTCAACAAAATGGACTAGAAGAAAGGAAGAATAGATCTATAATGGAAGCAATCAAAGCCATGATTCATGATCAAGATCTACCTTTATGGGATGAATCAACAAAGACCACAGTCTATGTTTCGAACAACTTATCCCACAATGTGCTTGGAAACAAAACTCCATAAGAAATGTTTACTAGTGAGAAGCCTGAAGTCAGTCACGTGAAGATATTTAGTTGTCTTGTTTACCTACATGTTCCCAAAGAGAAAACATTAAAGTTGGACCCCTTAGGAAATAAGGGAATGTTTGTTGGATATAGTGATCAGTTGAAAGAATACATAATCTATATTCCAGGTTTTCATAAAATCGAGGTCAGCAGAGATGTCATAGTTGATGAAGATGTAGATTTCAACAAATCCAAAAAGACCCATGTGGATGAAGAAGAACAAGAAACTCCCAAAGCAGTAGATATTAGTAAACCACTAGTTAGAGATGAAG
Source organism: Pseudotsuga menziesii (assembly GCA_001517045.1). Classification (NCBI taxonomy): domain Eukaryota; kingdom Viridiplantae; phylum Streptophyta; class Pinopsida; order Pinales; family Pinaceae; genus Pseudotsuga; species Pseudotsuga menziesii. The sequence goes on from LPNX010679793.1 coordinate 77,293, forward strand.
AAGATCCTATACCAAAAGATCAGGACATGGTATAACAACAAGAACCTATAGAGACACCTCATGAAACAATCTCAACAAGGAAAAGACCAGCTTGGGCTTGTGATATAATTAAAGAAGTAGAAATATATGATGCACCAGAAAGAAGCAAGAGACTAAGACTCCAATCCAACTACGTAACATTAATGTTAGCCTTTTTGACGAAGAACCTACATGTTTTGAAGAATCCTCAAAGAGGAAGGAATGGATGGATGCCATGATTGAAGAATATCAATCTATATTAAATAATGATGTTTGGGAAGTGGTGCCAAGAACAAAGGATAGATAAGTGGTCTATTCCAAATGGATTTTTAAGCCAAAGCATTCAGCTGATGGTAGTATTGAAAAGTTCAAAGAAATATTTGTCGCATGAGGATTCTCTTAGAAAGAAGGGATTGATTATGAAGAAACTTTTGCACCAGTAGCAAGATATACCTCAATTAGAACCATTCTTGCTTTGGCTTCCAAAATGAGATGGAAATTACATAAAATGGATGTAAAGACAACCTTTCTAAATGGCATTATAGAAGAGGATGTGTATATTGAACAACCTATAGGTTTTAAGACACATGACAAGAAAACACATGTGTGCCGACAGAAGAAAGCATTATAAGGATTAAAGCAAGAACCCAGAGCATGATACAGAAGAATTAATGACTTCCTAATGAGCCTAGGATTTACCAAAAGTAAAGCATATTCTAACCTTTACAATAAGGTTGAAGATGACGAGATCATGATATTACTATTGTATGTAGATGATCTATTTTTGATAGGAAAGGAGAAGCTCATCAGTAAGATCTTGACATGATGCATTACTTTCTAGGTCTTGAAGTATGTAAGTTCCCAAATGAAATTTTCCTAAACCAAGGAAAATATGCAATTGAGATCCTAAAGAGATTTGGGATGTTGGATTATAAGGAAATGAACACTCTGATGGTGACAAACATTAAGATCCTAAATGATGACTATTTAGAAAGAATAGATGTCACAATATATAGACAGATTATCGACTCACTAATATATTTGACAAATACAAGACCATATATATGTTTTGTCGTGAACACATTAAGTTAGTATATGGTGGAACCCAGACATGTTCATCTAGTAGCAGCAAAACATGTGACGAGGTACCTAAAAGGTATATTGGATTATGGCCTCACATATGCATCTGATCGTGAGTTTAGATTATGTGGTTACAATGATTTAGATTGGGCAGTAAGTGTTGAAGACAAAAAGAGCACCTCAGGAAGTTGTTTCGGTTTGGGATCAGGTGTGATCTCATGGCTTAGTAAAAAGTAGACCTGTGTTGTGCTCAATATAGTAGAGGATACATTGCAACATGTTCAGCCTAAAGTGAAGTAGTATGGCTTCGCAAATTATTAACATGATTGTTTGATACCAAAATGGATGCAACTGATATTTATTGTGACAACCAGACTTGTATCAAGTTAACAGAGAACCCGATGTTCCATGATAAGTCGAAGCACATAGAGATAAAGTATCATTACATCCAGGATATGATGCATAGAATAGCAATAAAGCTCCAGTATGTTCCTACATAGAGCATTTGTCTTGTGTGAAGTTTTAGTATTGTAGAGAAAAGATTGGTGTAGTCTGAAAGCCCTCCCTAGAAATAGGGAGTGGTGATGAGAATTGTTATTTATGATGAGATGACAACTCAATATATATGTGATCAAGTGCCTATAGATACGTTGTGGTATGGAATTCATTTACAGACGTTGTGGTCTAGAATTCATTTGTAGACGTTGTGGGTCCTGCATTCATTTGTGGATGTTGTGGTTTGGAATTCATTTGAAAATGTTGTGGTGTGGAATTCATTTGCAGACGTTGTGATCCTACATTCATTTGTGGATGTTGTGGTATGGAATTCATTTGCAAATGTTTTGGTATAGCATTCATTTGCAGATGTTGTGGTTCAACATTCATTTGCGGACGTTGTGGTCTAGCATTCATTTGCAAATGTTGTGGTCGTGCATTCATTTGCAGATGTTGTGTTCTGGAATTCATTTGTAGACACCATGGTCCTACATTCATTTGCAGATGTTGTGGTCCCACATTCATTTGTGGATGTTGTGGTCTTGCATTCATTTGCGGACGATCCAACATTTTTTGATGTTGTGGGTGATTTCACATTAAGTTGCGATGTTGTGTTTATTGCAGGTGATGTTCAGGATAAGGATACCTATGATGAGATGTGATGCTCGTGACCATGAGATGAGATGTGATGCTCGTGATGATGCAATGAGATCTGATGCTCGTGATGATGCAACGAGAGTGATGCTCATCATGATGTAATGAGATGTGATACTCGTGATGATGCAACTAGAAGTAATGCTCATGATGATGCGACGAGATATGATACTCATGATTATGCGCTGAGATGTGATGCTCATGACGATGCGACGAGATGTGATGCATTGCTTGTTATGATATGTCGAGAAATGATGTTCGTGACATGATGATCGAGATATGATACTCCGCGATGGTGATATTCCACATATAATTTTAATGTTGATATAGTTGTGAAAACTTCCTGTGATGTATAGATTTACCAGTCAGTTGTACATATGTATTGTTGTGTTATAGAATACCTTCCTTGTTAAGAGTGAGTGTTAAAGGAATGTAACTATGGAAGATATTCTATTTTGTATTATTATTGTTATTACCCCTTTTGGAGATGTTGTTCCTTTGATTGGGGATGTCATTGATGTAAATGGTCATGTAAAGTCTAGAGGTAAGACCTTCGTTGTAAGTCGGGTCAGTAGCACCCACAAAAGTATTATTAAATCTATTTTTGAGTCTCCCAAGGAAAGTCAGCCCTAAATGGGAGGAGAAGTTGGCCCTGTTGGGTTATTAGGATTTTCCATTGATCAATATAAATAAGGGAGGTGCCTCACTCATTTGGAAACCAACAAAACTCAAGCAGTTGGGCTAGAGAGAGAAGAAACAATCCATTTGGAGGAGAGGAAGCAGTCTAGTCTTGTTCTTTGGATATTACATTGTACTTGGGTGAAGTCTATATAGAGGAATTTTTGTTTGGCTTTCTTCCCCACAAGGGTTTCCTAGGATAAATATTTGTGTTCCCTTTTGTTCTATTGTGCTTGTTATTCTTTCAGTGATCCTTTGTTCTATTTGAAAAGAAAACTTAACATCTCTAAATATCGCAATGTTTTGTTTTGGGAAAAAATTGCATGGACATAGGACATTTTGTTTCCGAAACCATCTTTTAGCTACTTTTAAAAATTCTTATTTGTTATTTATCATCACTAAACTTCTCTTTATTTTTTTCCTTTTATATATTTGTATTCTATTGTGAATGCGATGCCTAGTTTGGTTTGTCTAGAGATATTGCAGTGACACCTAAAATTGAAAAGGAAAATAGTCAAGGACTCTTCATGCAAACAAAGTTTAGTTGTATGAAGCTTTAGACATAATAAATATGCACATTACAACATGATCTCTGCAATTCATTACATGTATGCATTTTGAAACAAGATGCAATATTTATAAATCAATCATGCATTCCAAGAGGGGAACTTCCTTTGAACAAGACTTTTCCTAACTATGTTATGCAATTACATATCATAATCTACTATAAGATTATTTGCTTCATCTTGCTTATTTGCAAATATGAAACATATTGTATATTATGATGGAATCATTGTAAAGGCATCAATGCAACATTTGTATCTCTTATGGATTCATGCAACATCAATGTTATTAATAAAATATGCAGTGGACAAACAAGTTTGGCCTTTTTTGGGAAAAAAACTCTACAACTCAATGTAAATGAATTAAATCATTAAAATTGCAAAGATATAAATATAGAAAGCTTGAAATGCATGTCGTGAATTGCACAACAAAGACTTTGCGATGTCCATCCAAAGCACATGTAACATGTATTGAACATTATGTTGTTGACTACACTATAGAATTTAATTGGGAAAGGATGCAAATTTCAATAATTGGAATTAGATTAGTACTAGTAAAGGAAAAGGAAATGTGCTCACTTTTGTAAAATGAAAATGTTGTAAGCAATAATTAGGTTAAGAAAAAGACAAAGAAGGCTTTACAATTTTGGAATTTTCATTTGCAAGAGACGCCAATGCATGCAAAAGAGCAAATTCGTATGTTTTATTGCTAAGCCAATTTTTTTTCTTCTACAAAGGAAAAAGTATATTCCTATATAGAAGCTCCCCTTTTCCACATGTTTGGAACATTGTCTAGGTTTATGCAATGGTGGGAATTGAAACAAAGTTTGCATGGAGTTTAGTCCAATATGCATAAAAATTTCCAAAGGCAATGTCACTATTCCTTAGATTTGACCAAAAGTGATCAACCATTGAACCATTATTTGTTGTTACTTTTGTTGTATGCAATTTTAAGCCATTGCTTTCCATAAATGACTCTAATTTTTTTTTAGATGTTGTTTTGTAACATATCTATGTTGAAACCTCCAGCAAATAAAACCTTTTATTTTATATTGTCTGGAAAAATTCAGATCTCGAAAAGGCAAAAACAATGGTGGTTAACTTGGAATTCAGTTACAATTGCTTCAAAGAATTTTGATGCATAGTTTTTCGAATTTCTATACATTATTGGCATTTTAAAACAAGTAACATTTCCATGTACATAAAATGTCGAGACACAATTATATTTATTTGCAATTAAAGTATCCTTCCCAATGTTGGGAATGCAGGTCTCTTAAAAGGACAATATATCTACTTGCATAAGCTCATTGCCATGTATAGCAGCGTCCATATGCAATTGCAGACTTAGTGTGTTCAAAGTGCATATTAGCAAACAATATTGTGTTTTTTTATCTAGCTGCCCAGGCGCACGTTGGATGAAAACAGTTCGATTGAATGAATCGAGCACTATTATGGTGAAAGCATATTAAGATAATCAAATTAGGCAATACACTACACAGATAGAAAGTATACACACAAATAAAATGCAATAATTCGAACCAAACTCTGTTGTTCTATCATTGATCTATTACTTGCTTATATTTTACGATAGTGTACATGCTTATATAGGATGTTGAGATGCTTGGGTGACTACCCGTTACGTTCAGTTACAAAGAAGTTAGAATGGTTCGGAAGTTCAACCATTACAGACGACTGGAAGACAAAGAGATAATTTGTCGTAGTCGTGTCAAGATGTTGGATTCGACGATGCATGTCGAGATGTAAAACCTGTCAAGTTTGTGTCATGGTTTGTACTTGTCAAAGATGATATTGAACCTGTCCAATTCGATAAACATGTCCACTCCTGGGTGGATCATTCCTCCTTCCTTAAGATACAATGGTCCCCATTGTTTACTCGTTCAGGCATGGAAATTTGTTGATGAGTTCAATAGCAGAGTACCACTTTCCTTGGGATGGGAGTTATCCAGATTCAACCACTTGAAACAAGAGAATTGCATTCGTCCTTGTATGGCATATCAGTCATCCCACGATGGTGTCGCAAGGAAGAGGATCCTAAATATATAGATGGATGTCTTCAGGTTATGTTGTCTACAAGTCGTTCTCTTCCAACAATGGTGAATGGTATGGTTGAAGTAGATCCACATTGAACACTTTATGTAGACCCAAGCATGAAGGAATTTCGAGCTAGAAGGTGTTTTTCTCTAATCTGCTTAAGGATACTATACAAACCATGTCGCAAAGGATTCAACTTTCTATATGGACCAGTGAAAATCTCCTTCTTTAGATGTAACCAGACTAATCCCCAATTTAGAATGAATGAGGAGTATGATGTTAATCGTGTTGGGCATTGGATTTCACACTAGCTCGCTGCAACATTTCATGTGCTTGCTTCTGGATGTTATAGATTTGATCTCGAAACTTCAATGCTTATTCAACTTCTCGTTGGTAAGAGTCGGTGTCATTTGACGACGTCGATGAACTGATCAAGTCGATGGGTGTTGAGGGTTGAAATCCATAACAGATCTCAAATGGAATCTTTCCCATAGAGAAGTAAGGAGCATGATTGTAACTTTGATGTATATCTGGGATACTTTCAGGCCATGTCTGATGATGCTTGTGGTTGTACATGCAAACCAATTTTACTACTAAGCGATTCACAGCTTCCGTCTGTCAGTCTGTCTGAGGATGGAAAGTTTTCGACAAAGAAAGTCTCATGTTGATATGTTGCTAGAGAGTCTTCCAAAAGATGCCGATAAATATGGAATCTCTATCGGAAATGATGGTCGTCGATAGGCCATAATGTTTCCAAGCATGTTTGAAGAAGAGTTGAGCAGTCTATGTGATGTTGTAGTCTTCTTGCATGGAATGAGGATAACCATCTTGGAAAATATGTCGACTACTACTAAGATCACATCATGCTGATGTTTCGTAGTAGCATATCCCATCAGGTAGTCCATAGAAATAGATTCCGATGGTCGACTAGGAACCAACAAAGGCGTATAAAGTCCTTGTCATCGATTCAGTGGTTTAGAAATGGCACAAAACACACACAATCGAATGTACTTGTTGACGTCATATTTAAGTGAAGCTCAGTATAAATAATTTTGGAGGATAATAAGATTATATTCTACTCCAAAATTTCCTACAGTCTTGTTGTAGTGCGCGTCCCAAATGAGCTGTTGTCGATGCTCACCAGTCGTTACACAAATATATCCAAGCTTGTGTAGCAAGGTGTCTTTCATGAAGTAATCACTAGTAGAAAACGTGTTGGTCTAAAGCTGTCGATAAATTGCAGAGAAGTCACAACCTACCAAATACAATTACAGGAAAGTAGTGGTGTTGTAACCCTGCATACTCATCACTGTAGAAAGTAGAGTAATAGTTGGTCGACTGAGACAATCAGATGCGGCATTGGATTTACCTTTTTGATACTTAATTACCAAGCGAAATTGTTGCAAGTAATTAATCCACTTCAGTTGTCGAGTTAACTGTAATTTCGACTAGGACGAGGCGAATTTTACTGGATTGTGTTAAGTAAGGATGACCATTTCCTTCCCAAGAATGCAATGGATGTAATGTATCCATTGCTTAAGGGATTGTACAATGGCATACAATTCTTTTTCATACGTTGAATACCTTATAATAGTGTCGTTGAAAGTTTCGGAATGAAGAGCAATTGGGTGACCAAACTGAGTGATCACTACTCCTAAAGCATAGTTTGATGTGTTTGTCTCAATCTCAAAAGGCTGATGCAAATAAGGTAACACATGTACTGGTGTAGTACAAAGCTTGTTGTTGTGTCGGTGTCCATTTCAAGACAGTTTTCCCATTTCCCTTAGTCAACTGATTCAAGTGCCAGGCTATGTGACTGAAGCTGAGTATGAACCGATGATAAAAAATTTCCATACCAAGAAAAATTATTAGTTCATGAATGTTTTGAGGAATGGGCCAATATTTGAGGATCTGTACTTTTTCTGGGTCAACGTGAATGCATGTAGAGTCAATTACATACCCCAAATATTTGATCTTGTTCATCGCAAATGAGAAAATTTCCATGTTCATATATAGTTAGTGTTGATGGAGGGTGTCGAAGACTTGTCGAATATGTCTGACATGCTCTTCCCATGATCGATTGAAAATCCTGATATCGTTGAGATAGACAGTGTCACACTTGCCTATGAAAGGTCGTAGAAAGTCATTCATATATCCCATGAAGGTCACAGGTGCATTGGTTAAGCCGAAAGGCATGACTAACTAGTCAAACAATCCTTCCTTGGTTTTGAAAGTCATTTTCCATACATCGATGGACTCGATAGGAATCTAATGGTATCCTGACTTGAGGTCAATATTAGTGAAAGACTTAGCACCTCTCATATAGTTGATGAGTTCTTTTATCTTTGGAAGAGGGTATCTGTTCTTCACCAAAATTTTGTTGAGAGCCCGATAATTGATGCACATGTTCCTGTAAATTTTCCTTTAAAATTAAAACTAGGGCTAAACAATATATTTAATTGTTACTAAAAAACCACACATTAATTTCTTTTACTAGTATTGCAACAAAAAGTAAATACTGAGAAACATTCACAACATCACATAAATATAGGCACAATGTTTTTGGTATGGAAACCCTTGGAAAAAAACCCAGATGGGAAAATCGATGCAACAGTCATATATGAAAATTTTATTAAGAAAGTATGGAATAGTTACAATCCAACAGTTAATCCACCCAACTTGGAAAATCGATCCTTTGCAAAATGACTGGACAACCTCAACAACACTGTACGAACCTTGCGTCAGTATTTCAAACCAGTTGTACGGATTCATATGGGTATGACATTAGCAGTACATAATCTGTACAACAATTGTACATCATTTGTATGATCCTCCTCTGCTATGTACAATCCTCACTTTGTGATCTGTACAGGCTGATGCCTGCCTGGTAACCCTGCGAATCTCCTGGATGAGTGTTCCTTCGTATTCTCAGCAAACTTATATTTCTGAATTCTCTCTCTATTTGTATCTCTCTTGTGTATGTGTCCTATGCACCAAATCTCCTTTTAACTCAATGGCTAAGCAAAAACCCTAACCCTCACTATGGATCCATGGATGAGATCCTCAAGTGAGATCAATGGCCAATATTAGATTAGCCACCACTTAAATTATTTCACTTTTCACTTTATAAAAATGATTCCATTAAGTCAAAATCAAATTAGAATAATTAATGTATTTTCCTAAGTCCAAACTTAGGAAAATCACATTAAATACACTTGGCTTCTTGTTTAATGAATTCATAGCATGCAAGGACACATGCAATGCTAGAAGACCTTCCTCGTTTCCACTTTCTAACACTCCCTCTCAACGATGAAGGGATTTAGTAACAACCCCAACTTGTACCTAAACTTCACAAAATAGTGTCTACAAAGTTCCTTGGTGAAAATGTCCGCCACCTGCTCATCTATATCAATGCACTCCAACCGAATGGTTCCCTTCTGCACACAATCTCTCAGGAAATGGTACTGAATGTCTATGTGTTTGCTCCGGTCATGGAACACTCGATTTTCATATAGCCTTATGCCACTATGATTGTCACAGTGAACCACAGTAGCCTCTAGCCCACACTTGTATAACCCTGAAAGCAACTTCCTCAGCCACATTCCCTCACAAGCATCCAAACTGGATACCATGTACTCAACCTTTTCCAAGCTCAATGCAACTGAATTATGCTTCTTGTTGAACCAAGAGACAACCCCTACTCCAATGCTGAGGCAGAAACTTGAAGTGCTCTTCTGTTCATGTACACATCCTGCCTAGTCAGCATCTCTGAAGCCTATTAACTGCACACTCCCCCTGTGCTCATAAATCAACCCATACTCCAAAGCACCTCTGATGTAGTGAATTATGTGCTTCATAACCGTCAAATGCACTCTCCGAGGGTCCACCATGAACTAGCTCGAAGAGTTAACTGCAATGCTAATGTCTGACTGTGTGTTGACCAGATACATGAGTGATCTGGTAAGCTAGAGATGCAAGGTAGGATCAAATCCATATGACCCTGATGCATGTTGGAGGAGCTCGTCGGCTTAGTCGACTAGACTCATTATTCGACTAATTGTAGATTAGCTCGACCTCATAGGTCGTGTCGGTTGGTTGAATCGACAAGTAGTTAAATATAACTGTTTTGTAAATGTATATATAGGCTGTTGAGCCAGATAGATACTTGGTTCGATTTATTGTATGAACCCACATGTGTATTGAGTAATATAATCTATTATTATGTCTACCATTCTTGTCTCTTGCATCTATTATGTTTATATGATTCTTTATGTGTATTACTGGTAACCTTGCAATCCGATTGATTACAACATTGGTTTGGTTGCCGACAGTACAGAAATGGACAAAATAACTATGACTAGATGATTTCAGAGCAGGAGATCATGAACAGGTGGGAACGTAAGATTGCAAATTATTTGCAGAATTACGCCAGGAGAAACAAACTGACTATTAGGTAAGCCAAGGAGAATTTTTTCTTTGAAACACATGAGAAGTTTGCCGATTCCATACCTCAGTCTTTAGAGAAGCTACTGGATGAATCAACTGACAGAAACTAAAGATAAAGAGTTACTCTAGAAATTGACAAGGGGAGGTCGTACAAATTTGTCGGAGTGGTTTGAACGAATCACTGATGAGTTATGTGAAGATCGAGCAGTTGAAGAACAACTCTCTGTAGAAAGTATCAAAGAGAGATTCTACAACGACCTAACTAAATAGTTCTTGTGTACGTTGTCGACACTTTTGTTTAAATTCCTGATCGATCGGGGGACATGTAATATTGTCGAACCTCATCTGCTACTCATAGAACTACCATCTAACACAAACTGGGTGGCAAGACAAAAGGAGTAGGGAAAATGTGTCGAAGAAAAAGAGTGGGAATAATTCTTGAGAAAATAAACAATTCCACCCAGGCGTACTAAAGAATTCAGGTCGGCTATGGGGGGGCATTTGGTCATGTTTTGGAGTAGAGTAAAGGAATCCTAGTCGACTGCGAAGACACCACCTCCAGCAATGAAAAGTTGGTCCAAGAAGGAGATAATTCGAACAGTAACTCATAAGAGCACACTAGATATACAAAAGATAGAACGAGAAAAGAGGCAGAAGAGAAGGGAAGAGATTAGAGAGTAGGCTGCTTTGCTCCAGAGGAGAATGATGACCATAGTGACAGAATAAGAAGGGATTTTTCCAGTGTCGTGTCATGACCGATAGGAAGAAGGCGTAGATGAAGAAGTGTCACCGATGGAAGAATATTTGTGGATAGAGCATGGTGAATCTCTCCAAATTGATATACCCCAAAATATTAGAGCTCATTCTCTATTAAATTCAAACCCGAGTGCCTGAGTGCAAAAAAATGGTCAAGAAGAATTAGGACTACGATCTGGCGAGTTAGGTGTATGGAGCCGACTAAATGCCGAAGGAACCGATGTTGAAATTCTGGTAATTCAACGACCACAGGAAGGAAATTGGGTTACCTTTCAACCCATTTCATCTAACCGAAGTCTCCATCTACTCTACCCAGAACATGAAAGAGTACCCCCCCAACCAATCACAACTTTAGATAATACAATAGATCAATCAAATTTCCAAGAGAGGACACCCTAGTTACAACAGTTTACTTGGGTATCAACGGAAGGAGTCGACATAAACCGACAACTTATCGAGAATGAACCGACAACTACAGACAAAACCTCCGACGAAAATGAGATTTCCGTTGAAAACATTTGTGAACAAAACAGATTTGTAGGAAGCAACTCACAACCACCCCCACCACCCCCACCACTGAGAATAGACACCACCGCCATAGAAATGGCACATGTGTCCGCTCGCAACCCCCTTTATGAGGGTGATGAAGATCCCAAACGACATTGGTTCGTCTGCGAGTCGACCTGGGAAGCCAATCTTGTCACAAATGAAGATTGACAAATGGCCCAATTTGTCGGTTCTCTATGGAAGAGAGCACTCACGTAGTATGACATACATAGAGAAAACACTGAATGCTAACAAAGTGCAAATCAAGCAACAATTCATGCCATTCTTCAAGAATCCATATGCAAAACATCTGGAAACCAAGAAATTAAAGACCACGGTACAGAAACTGACATAAACAGTTCGAGAGTATGGCAAAAGATTTAAACACCTACTCATCCAATTGGACTATAATATATATGAGCAATTGTTAATCCAAAGCTTTGTTGCAGTACTTCTACAAAATATCCGAATGCATATTAGACTGGACACATTTAATACCTATAAAGATGCATTGACGAAGGCGTTGTAAGTTGAAATGGACGAGGACTACCCGGTGAACCCTGTCGGCAACCGTATCAAGAAACAATTAGAGATAATGCAAAATTCGATACGAGATCTAAACCTCAAGGGCCACGAACTCTGGTGTACAAAATGCTCGATGACCAGGCACACCAAAGATAATTTATGACAAGAAGATCGTCGACAAGATGTATGATTTGTTCAATCAAAATGCTATTACGACATCTTCCAGGAACACGGTCTGCACATGACAAGAGATTGTCCGTACAACATGAAGAATGAAAAATATTCTTGGTGCGCAATATGCAAGGTCAAAATCCATGCAACAACTAATTGTCACATAAATTTGAAGAACCGAAAGAATTATCATGCTGTATAACAAACAAACGTTGTTGAGCAGAATAATAATGATAATTATCCAAGGAATAACAACGACCAAACTGACCATAACAATCAAAAGCACAAAGGTCGAAGTATGAGTGCTGGTATGATAATAATCGTCATGAAGGATATGCAGGTCGACGTCGATTCTTTGGGAATCGGGAAAATAGACCAAGACTACTGATAAAGGGATATACGTGCTTGAATGAAGGACATCGGCATGTTGAGTGTCCATGTAAGGATCAAACCAACCTCAAGTTTTGTACCAGTTGTGGTGTTGGCAATCACTCCTTTCAAGATTGTCCCACCATGTTAGAAAAGATCAATAAAAATACAAACGTTAACGTCTTGTTGAGTGTTTAAAAATGTGATGTTATTCGTATAAAGAATTGGCAAATTTTTACTAGACAAGATACTAAAATCAGGAATGACAATCCTAGAATAAGCAAAATAAAGAATAAAGACGACTATCTAAATCCTATTATACAAAATCAAGTATACAATGATGCATCAAACATATTTCAAGAGTTAGCTGTAGAAGAAGTACACGATGATAATCGACAGAAAATGTCTCGGGAATTAATTAACTTGATACATAATGACAAGTCCATTGCACAATTCATTGACTTATTATACAATCTCAAGAAAAAATATGGTATCGACAAACAAGCTAAAAATGTATGTAGTTTAAATAAAAAAGATAGAAGTGACGCTGACCCTCTTGTCGACTTAGAAATCGAAAGTTACCATGTACGACAAGTTGTTCTCGACTTCGGATCACAAGTAAACATTATGACCAGAGATACATGGGAACAAGATAATTGAAACTAGCAGATCAAGGTCTAATTGAACCTATTGGTGTCTGGCAGAATATTGATGCAACCATAAAAGGTAATACCACAAAAGTTGATTTCAAGATTATTAACCCTAAAGAAGGATCCGGTTCCTTTCCAGCCTTAGTGGGCTCACCATGGGGTCGAAAGATGAAGGCATCGATTTCACTGGATAAAGAAAGAATAAAACTTAAAGGAAATGGGAAGAAAGTAATTGTTCATATTCATCCTTCATAAGGTGAACCATGGACCAGACCCATAGAAGAAGAAGTTGATGTCCAACAGCTATATCAGATACAAAACAATGAAGATTATGCTGAACCAAATATATATGGAGAACTTCATTTGGGAAATCTATATTCGGTAGGATATAACTTAGATGCTGAACTATACGATTCAGAAATGGAAAACTATGAATTACAAGAAAGGGGATGTTGGACTATCCAAGCCATTCCAAAGAAATAGACATGCTGATGCTTCTCCATGTCGATAATACGATAAATATTTGAAAGAAAAATTAGGGAATACCCTTCCTTAGCACCAATGAAAATAGAAAACAAGCCATCACTTAGGTATAAAGAGCAGGAATCACCAGTCCTTCATGTTGAACAAGTCCCTAAAAACATAGGTGAACACGGCCGACTCCAAATCCTTGTCGAAACATTTACAGGTCAGGATGCTTGATGGTGGAATACCCACCAATCAAGACTACAAACGTGATCAACAAATTCAATGTATTTTGTCGAAAGATTTAGAGGAAAGAAGCTAACAAATCAGGCACAAATACCAGTCTTTACACAAGGTCGAGACCTTGAAAAACACATAAGTATATGTGAAAAAGAGTTGAAAAGACTTGGATATAAACATGAGCAAATATGGCTGCACCTATTTCCATCAACATTAGATGACTGGCCAAACAAATGGTACAAAATGGAGGAAGATTGAGGTGAAACATTCTTATGGAATGAACTCAAAGAAAACTTCATCAAGGATTTCAAATTTTGTACCTAAGGATGACAAACTAATCGAATCTACGAAACAAATAAAGACATTCATAAAACCGATTGGTAATAGCACTTCAACAGGAACTCACAACCGACCGAACGACTCATGTCATCATATTCGGTCAATTAAAATACCAAATTCTACAAGACTTTGATTAGAAACTGAACGCACAAATGGAAAAAGCCTCCAATGGAAGTCTGACCACCCTGAAACAATGAATCCAATCAAAACAATACTAAAAGTCGAAGAAACAGAAAAAGAAGAACCTGAACAGATGAAAACAAAAGACTTTCCACCATCATTTTCCCAATTTAAAGAAGGAATTTGAAAAATCAACGAAATGAAGGCACCGGAGTGGATGGATGCAAAGGTTAAACAAAAGGAGTTGACATCCCTAACAATGATAGAACGAAAATGACAAGAATAAGAGATTACTGGAATGATGAACAAACAATAGAAATCATTAACTTACTAAAATAATTTTAATACGTCTTCGCTTGGGATTACAAGGACCTTAAAGGATTAGTTCAAGAAATGGGAGAGATGAAGATCGACATAAAACCCAATGCAAGACCCATAAATAAACGGCCATACAAACTTACGCATAAATATAAAGAAATAGTAAAGAAAGAAATTGACAATATGCTAGCGGCCGAAATTATCTACCCTATCAACCAGTTGGAATGGGAAATCCCAATGGTTGTGTAACCGAAGAAGCATGACCTGAAAATATTGAGAATCTGTGTATATTTCTGTGCACTAAACAAAGTCACCCTGACAGACCCGTTTTCGACTCCCTTTGCAGATGAGATTCTCAATGAAGTTGCAGGACATGCATGTTACTCGTTTACAGACAATTTCTCAAGTTATAATCAAGTGCCGATTACAAAAGAAGAACAAAAGAAAACAACAATCGTGTGTGAATTTGACTCATTTACTTACAAAGTCATGCTGTTTGGTCTAGAAAATGCACCAGCTGTATTTTCAAGAATAATGGTTAAAGCATTCCAGGAATATATCTACAAAACAATGGCTATGTATTTTGACAACTGGATAATTTACTCGATGTTAAAGGATCACTGCAAATGACTGTGGTTAATGTTAGAAAGATGTCGACAAATTCAGTTATCTCTTAATATAAAGAAATATATTTGTGTAACTCCTATATAAATTCTACTGGGGCACATCGTATGCAAAGAGGGTATCAAAGTCAATTTCCCGAAAATCAAAATCATTCTCGACTTGAAACCACTAGTTAACCCTAAACAAGTTAGAATTTTATTGGGGCATACAGGATACTGCAGGAATTTTTTTTGTTATTATTCAGACATGACATATCCTTTAGAAGAGTTACTAAAATAAAATCAAGAATACGAGTGGACTAAAGAATGTAATACATCATTCGACATATTAAAGAAAAAACTAGTCGAAGCGCCTATTCTCCAATTTCCAAATTGGTTGGTAAAACTCAATGTGCATATCGACGCATTTGGTATAGGAATAGGTGCTATATTGACACAACCAAAAGATGATGGAATGGATTATCCAATCATATACAATACCAGAAAATTGAACAAAGCCTAATGGAATTACCTCACAACAGAAAGGAAAACACTAGGAATGGTCCTTGCACTTCAAAATTATTGATACTATTTTCTAGCTAACCCTTTTGTCATTTCCACCAATCACCAAGCATTAAAATATTTAGTAAATAAGCCTTTACATCATGGAATAATCTATCGTTGGTTACTATTGTTTCAATAATTTGAGTTTGAAGTTGTAGTTTGACAAGGAAAATTAAATGTCAGACTCAACCACTTGTTGAGAATCGACACGGGGGAGGAACCGACTAGAATTGAAGATGACCTACCAGATGCACATATGTTTAGAATAGAAGTTGTACCAGCCAAACTAGAAGAAATAACCCATTTTTTAGAAAACAAAACAAGCACCAGAAGGAATGAGTGACAAAAAGAAGAAAGTTTTAGCAATGAAAGTTGTACCTTTTAGCATAATAAATGAGGTCCTCTATAAACTCGAGTTAAATGAGGTACTCCATCGATGCGTTATGGAGCATGAAAGAGAAATTATAATGCATGAAGCACATTATGGCCTAGCTGGAGGAAATTTTCAATCTAACACGACCACTAAGAAAATCCAACAGTCGAGATTATGGTGGTCGAATTTATACCGAGATTGTCGAAGATTCGTCAGTAAATGTGACCGTTGCCAACGATTAGGTCAACCCCTACCAAGCACCGATATTCATTTAATATCGGTAAGCCCAAGCTTAACATTTGAAATTTGGGCGATCAACTTTATAGGACCATTTCTAATACCCGCTAGACGGTCAACAGTTGAATACGTTACTAAGTGGGTAGAAGCAAAACCTGTCGAAACTTTCTCTATTGAAGTAGCCACAAAGTTCATATACGAAAATATTATTACTAGATTCGGTTTTCCACTGACCTTTATCAACGATCAGGGGTCACATTTTGTAAACAAGATAATTGTAGCTCTAACAGAACAATTTAAAATCGAGCATAGAAGGAGCACAATCTATCATCCTCAATCCAATGGTGCGATAGAAGCATTTAAAAAAAATCTAACAAGGGGATTAACCAAAATATGCAATACAGACAAAGATGATTGGGATGAAAAAAATTCTTGCTGTCCTATAGGCATATAGAACGACGTATAAATGATCGATAGATCATACACCGTTTCGACTTGTTTATGGGCAGGAAGCAGTCGTCCCTTTACATTTTCGACAACAAACACCAACAATTGCCGACATATTACATATTGATGTCGAAGAGGCTAGGAAAGAATGACTCCTACGATTCTCTAAACTAGAATAGCATCGACTGTTATCAATAGAACATCAAGAGATCCAAAAACAACAACAAAAGGCGTGGCATGATTGCAAAAGCTACATACATAGTGGATGGGACCATATATTGTCAAAGAAATCAATGCTAATGGATCAATTCAATTGAAAACGTTACAAGGCAGAGTATTTCAGAAACTTGTCAATGGTTCCCAACTAAAATGCTACCAAGACTTTAAAAAAAATGGTTGCATAACTTATCATCAAAATAAAAAAAAATATAATAAATAAAAAACCATAAAAACCTAAAAATCAACAAAAAAAACCACACATAAAAATCAAAATGACAAGCCCTTGGATGAACTCTCAGAAAAGAAGAAACATAATACCATTCGAAAGAAATAACCATCGACAACATAAAAATTGACATGACGAATACCGCCCATTCCACTAACATATTCACAACCATGATGCATATCGACAAAATTGTGGGAGTCATCAAATCCACAACCATGATCCATATCAACAAAATTGTGGGAGTCATCAACACCCCACAACAAATTGTCGTGCCCCCCCCCCCCCCCCCCCCCCCCCCCCC
>LPNX010679793.1:94780-164331 GCA_001517045.1 Pseudotsuga menziesii
ACTGAAGTTGTGGCAGCAGAAGCTTCTTCATTTATCCCACAACCCCTTGTAAACCCCCCACTACCTAATACAAATAATGAAGAGGATAAAGGAGAAATTTCATAAGAACTTGTCAAAAATGACCAAGTTGAATTATTAGCACCAAATCAAGAAATGGTCGAACATATGAAATATGTCGAGGCCAATGAACTTGTCGAATCACCACAATTGGTCGAAAACCCTCTACTAACAGATCTCATCCCAAACATTCCATCGACTTCAAAACAACTACCACCCATACCCTCACCCACACCACCTTCACCTACACCACCAGCTACTATTCCCCTCCCTGAAACTCAATTGGTAAACCCCAACATACCAAGCAATACCATAGAGCAACAACAGACCATACAGTCACCGACAGAAGCAATTGAAGCACATAATAGAGAGCAAGAGCGACAAAGAAGAAAATAAAGAAAAGAGAGAAGAAACAATAGAAGTAGATACAATTAACACGGCAACAGATACCATCAGTTGTTCACTTGGCTCAGCTAGGGTCGACCACAACAGTGGACACACAAAATATTAGAGATGAAGAGCTGGACCGATTGATGGAGGCCCTCGACAAAGAATCAATACTAAGAGAAGAAAGAAGAAAGAAACAAATTGGAAAATTACAAACACAACAAACCAAATTTCTGACAAAATGCCAGGATTTAGCTAGACAAGTCATTCCAGTACCGGAAGGAGTTGACACTGACAGACTGTTGGAAAAATCATACCAATTGTTTGAAAGTGTTGTGTCTATTTTTCAAGCACAGTTACAAGAAAATAAGGAAGAACAAGTGAAATAAACCTCTGTATTATTAATAAGTCAGTATACACCATGTTCAGAAGCTCATAAAGTATTGAAAGAACATTTTGAAGAATCTATTGTCACGGAGGAAGTCCTGAGAAGTTGGTTCACCTATTATGGCAAAGTATTTCAGGAGGTGAGGACATGGTTGCGACATGTTCACAACCATGATGGTAGAGTAGAAAGTATTGAAAGAACCTTTTGAAGAATCTATTGTCATGAAGGAAGTTCTGAGAAGTTGGTTCATCTATTATGGCCAAGTATTTCAGCAGGTTGTGAACATGGTTGTGACATGTTCACAACCATGGTGCATATCGACAAAATTGTGGGAGTCAATCTTCCTCCAATTGGAAAATAGAGGTATGGACATAGGATTGTAATCCATCATCCTGAATCTCTTCAAGATCTCTACTGCATACTTCCCCTATCCAATCAAGAAGCACCCATCTCTATGCCAAACTGTTGTTAAGGAAATATTCCTATGGTCGGGGTTGAGTCCACCAACATACATGTGGTATAAAGACTGGTATATAAAGCTTTGCAAGCATAAATTAAACAAGGTTTAAAGGGTTAGAAGGATTCATACCTTAAAAATTGAAGGTTGATCCAAGCTTTCTCTTTATCCCTTCTCTTTCTCTCCATTCCAAGAGACTTGCAAAACAACTTCAACCTTTCTTAAACCAATTTGACCACATGTAAGACAATGATAATCAAGATAACATGAAACCCTAATCTCATTAACATCAACATATGATCACAAAAAGACATTCAATATGCATTAGACAATGATTTGGAAAGGGAAGAACATCACATCTTTATTAATTAAGTGGAAGAAGTACAAAATATACCTTCTCCTCATGCAAGGCAGCTCGTGAAACCTTCGATCTGGATATCTTCCTTCTCTTCTCCAAGAATCTCAGCCTCCAAGCTCTACAACAAAATGAAATGACAACTAGGGAAAAGGTAGGGGGGATGAGAGTCCCAATTTCACCAGCATAATAATGACAAAGGCTAAGTCCCCTTTCATGGACCCCTATCCCTCTCTTAGATAGTATTTTGAAGAGTTACGGTCGAGGATGGATCAATTACCATCGAAGGAGTAGTTCCAAAACCACCCAAATTTCAATAATTCTATATTTTTTGACCACTTACAAGAATATTCATGGGTTTTCTTCTTATAAGTCGAGTGTGAAAAGTGAAATTCACAGGTTTCCCACTGATAACTCATGTATACAAAGTTGAAATTCGTCGGTTTCCCATTGACAACTCGTGAATGGGTCAAAAAAGACATTTTTCAAGGTATTTTAAAGCATTTTTCAGTAGTTGGTGTCTACTGCAAAGTTATTCCTTTGTGTGATACCTTCCAAATGGTCCAAAAAATAGGTTAAACAGAGTTAGATAACTCCAGATATGGCCCTTCCATCCACATGTCCTTTGAGTGATTGGCATATAATTTTCATGAAGTGTCATCAGGGAATGTCGACATGTGACCAAACATATAAATGTCGTCACGGACGGAGAAGTGTCATTTTGGGATATAACATATGCCCCCTAATGTATGATTTTATAGGGGAAGACAATATCCATAATACATTAGAAATATGGAACGACTGAATCATGGAGTCAAAGAAAGTAGAGAATCCAAGATCGTAGGCTCAAGCGAAGGTACTTGAAAGAGAGATAAATGTCAAACAAACTGATCTCTAGGACATACATGTCCATATACAAAATATTTCCATAAAGATACAAGGCGTATCTAACATGTGTATAATTGATGTAACTATCATGCTCGCATAATATGCAAAAAGGCACCATGTGAAATCTAAAGGAGTCATGGCCATAAATGAACAACATGGATCCATGCTCAATAATTGATTATAGCCACAAAAATACAAGGTGAATCTTTGTCTCAACAAATTTCATATGAAGTGTGACAAGTTCTTGCGCAACTCGGGCAATAGTAAGAGATAATGATGCTATTGTTGACCCAAGGTCTTCAATCCAAACCGCCCAAAGGTACAAGAATCATAAACATGTGATTAATGGATTTGATGTCAAACATGGAGGAAACCATTTGATTACCAATCATTGATGAAAACCGTTAACAAATGTGAGGAAAACCACCAATAATGAAAATGGTCCCCAAGGTACCTAGTACATTGTAACAAGTGTGAAAAAATGGTTTCGAAGTCGAACACCTGAAGAATCCATCGAGTAGGAGACATTAAGGTATTCCCGCTACTAATAGCGAAGGAAATTGCCACTGATGACTGCAATCCCCAAGGTACTGTAAAAAACTCTGAATCTCATTACCAAAGCAAGATGTGTTGAATTCGACAAGAAGAGATCCGTTGGAAGGAAAGGATTAAGGCATCCTCCACCATCCAATATGAGCAAAATCGAAGACAGATTTGATTTGGAACTAGGACAAATTTTTGCTACAAGGACCACTGAAGACTTGATGTAATGAGGTGATACCAGGGAGTGGCTGACACGGAAAGTCAAGGTAACTACAGAAAATATGACACAGGTTTTATCCTTGAATAATGAGCACGAAGCAATAGTGGCTTAGGAATTTTTTGATACAAAGGGACCAATTATACAAATCTGCAATGTAGGAGACATTGACAAATTCTCCATATAATTGAAAAAGAACCAACTGGAGAAGTGAGAACTCTGAGATCAGGCTTAATCCTAAGGCCAAAAATCTAGAACCCAACTGTTAATAAACTCAAGCTGGTGTTTTGTTCAAGGAAACAAGACTTGCTTCCATGATAAAAATACATTTGAATGAACTTTCCTTTCCTTCTTTCTTGTAAAGTTTTAACGAGTCCAAGAAAGCAAGCTCGGGACCTTCTTCATTCTTGGCAAGATTGAAGAAGAGACATAAGAATGCTTGATAAAGTACTGATTCGTGGATTTTACGAGCCCGAATTAGTGGATGCTCGATGGATTTTTCACAATTTGAGAGTCTGAAAATGCCAAAGAAGACTCTAGGGGGGTGATTTTTCGTAAATTTAGTCTCCCGAGTCCGAAAAAGTATAAAACAATCCAAAGGATAAATCTCTTACCTTCCGAGGAACTAAGGCATACCTTTTCTATATTTAGTCATCAAGGTCTGAAAAAGGGGTAAACTATCACCGAACCGAAGCTACTTTAAAATAAAGCATATAGCCTTAGTTTAACGAGTGTGAAGGAAGGCACGATCACTCGAGAAGTTCCATTTATTTACGAGAATGGGACAAACAACAGTAAACTCGATGCTTTGTAGGGAAGTTTAAGGATAATGACAAGGACATAAAGAACGCTCAGAATCTTTTTCATGGTTTAATCCAGAGCACGAAAAAGAGAAAAGAGATAAACCTATACCTAGAAATACTCTTCTAGACACAATGAACTAGAGTGTTCCTTTTTCGTAAGTAATCCACATGGTACGGAAACAGGTTAAACTTATACTGATGTTGATGTTCCTTCACATCATTTAACGAGTTTGAAGGGACAAGCAAACTCAACAATCTAATCATGTTTAAGGAGTCAAACCAGAGATTAAATGTAACTCCATATACCTTTATCGTAAAGTTTTAATGAGCCCAAAAAAATCAACTTGTGGCCTCCTTATTGTTCTTAGCGAGCTCAAAGGAAAGATGGAAGAATGATCTAAGTGCGAGGAGACGAGTGTCAGAGGCATGCGAAACTAGTTGCAAGTGCAAGGAACAGGCCTAATCATAGTGCATGGGACACAAGCAAGATAAGGGCACTTAGGAAGTGTCTCTTCTAGGTAAAAGGCGTCAAGTTACAACGAAATAATGATACAATGTTGAGCGATGATGAGAGCAGAGATGAGGGCTTATACAACAAGCTAAAAAAGTGGAAGATGGCATCATGCTTATAAGTGCAGGAAAAGTATAGGCAAATGCGGTTACATCTTGAACAAAAAGGTGAGGTAAGTAAACAATGGTGAATCCAACTAAGAATCTTGTCTCCAAGAAACAATAGTATCAAAATCATTTTCAAAAGAAGAGATCAGTAACATGTCACTTTGGTAGAAACATTTGTAACTTTTCCATATTCAACAAGGGGCATAGCCAAGGTAGAGTTAACCAAATAAGACTCTATAGTGCCAAGGCCCGAGGATTTATAATCGATAAGATCAACCTCAAGAAGAAATCTAAAGTTAACAAAGGTAATGGAGTCTACAAGGACATACTTAACATCACAAGAGTAAAAAGTTCTATAAGAAGAGTCGAACTCATCAAGATCATCGACTTGCTACTCTATGGAAAATTCCAAAAACTCAACAGTGTCAGACCTTGAGGATATAACATCAGAATAATCAGACTCAATAAGCAATTCATGGTTGGATTTAATCACAATTGAGTCAACATCCATAAGAATATCAAACCATATCATGGAATCCAGGAAGATTTCATCAGAAGGAAGGAGACTATCCCAAAAAGGACACATGTCTAAACATTCAGTTGGATCAATAGGGTGGAGACCAGGCTCCAAATTCCCCATTGGGTAGATCACCTAGTCAACCGTTGGGACCAAGTTCCAAGAAGATAAGCATCAATGCATAGGCTTATTCTCAATGGAAATTGGAAACAAGGGATATGAGGCCACATAATTCACCCATGGCAGGGTAGTGTCTACCAAAACACTGGGAATTAACAAATGATACACTTGGTCTACAGTAAGGTCAAGAGGGAGATCAATGAATGTCAGCTAATCAACAATGATAATACTTTTGTTGTGAGGAAAATACTTCACACGAAAGAGAGTAGACACCACATATTTCATAGCATACACATAATCATGCTTGAGGAGCATATTAAATTCCAAGGGGTCTTCTATAACCATAAAATCAACTAAGACGATATTTCCACCCAAAGTAATAGGTGTTTGAGTAAGAATTTTCAAAGTTTGACTAGTTCATCTATCAAAATCCAGTAATTGATTAATAGTTGACACGAGGCTGGGATTTACCAAAAGTAAAGCAGATTCCAACCTAGGCTTTACCAAAAGTAAAACAAATTCATGAGACTGGAATTTACCAAAAGTAAAGCAAATTCCAACCTTTACTATAAGGTTGAAGGTGAAGGGATCACGATATTACTATTGTATGTAGATGATCCATTTTTGACAGGAAAGGAGAATCTCATGAGTGGATGTAAGAAGAATCTTGCAACATAATTTGAAATGAAATATCTTGGCATGGTGCCTTACCTTCTAGGTCTTGAAGTATGGCAATTCCCGGATGAAATTTTCCTAAACCAAGGAAAATATGTAGTTGAGATCTTAAAGATATTTGGATGTTGGATTGTAAGGCAATGAACACTCCGATGGTGACAAAAACTAAGTTCCTAAATGATGACTCTTCATAAAGAATAGATGTCACTCTATCTAGACAGATTATCGACTCATTGATGTATTTGACAAATATAAGACTAGATATATGTTTTGTCGGGAGCACATTAAGTCAGTATATGGTGGAACCCAAACATGTTCATCTAGTTTCAACAAAAAATGTGATGAGGTACCTAAAGGGTACATTGGATTATTGCCTCACATATGTAGCTTATCGTGAGTTTAGATTATGTGGTTACACTAATTCAGATTGGGCAGGAGGTGTTGAAGACAAAAAGAGTACTTCATGATGTTGTTTTAGTTTAGGATCAGGTGTGATCTCATGGCTTAGTAGAAAGCATACCAGTGTTGCGATCAATTCAACAGAGGCTGAATACACTGCAACATGTTCATCCTATAGTGAAGTAGTATGGATTCACAAATTATTGACAGGATTGTTTGATACCGAAATGGAAGCAACTAATATTTATTGTGGAAACCAAAGTTGTATCAAGTTAACAGAGAACCCAGTGTTCCATGATAAGTCAAAACACATAGAGATAAAGTATCATTACATCTGGGATATGGTGCAAAGAAGAGCCATAAAGCTCTAGTATGTTCCTATAGAGGAACAAGTTGCATATGTGTTAACTAAGCCTCTGTCTCATGTGAAGTTTGAATATTTAGAGACAAGCTTGGTGTAGTCTGAAAGGACCTCTCTAGAAAGAGGGAGTGATGATAAAAAATATGATTGATGATGAGATGACACCTTAGTATATATGTGATCAAGTGCCTATAGTTAACGTTGTGGTCTGACATTCATTTGCGGATGTTGTGGTTCAGCATTCATTTGTAGAAGTTGTGGTCCAACATTCATTTTTCAATGTTGTGGTCTGACATTCATTTATAGACATTGTGGTACTGAATTTATTTGTGGTTGTTGTGGTTTGGCATTCATTTGTAGACGTTGTGGTCCTACATTCATTTGCGAATGTTGTGGTTTGGCATTCATTTGCAGATGCTTCAGTACGTAATTCATTTGCAGACGTTTTGGTCTTGCATTCATTTGTGGATGTTGTGGTCCTGCATTCATTTGCGGACATTGTGGTCTTGCATTCATTTGCGGGCATTGTGGTCCTACATTCATTTACGGGTGTTGTGGTCCTGCATTCATTTGTGGGTGATTTAACTTTAAGTTGCGATATTGTGTTTATTGCAGGGGGTGTTCAGGATAAGGATACCTGCGATGAGATGTGATGCTTGTGATGAGATGCGATGCTTGTGATGATGCGACGAGATGTGATGCTCGTGATGATGCGATGAGACGTGATGCTCATGATGATGCGATGAGATGAGATGCTCGTGATGATGCAACGAGATATGATACTTGTGATGATGCAATGAGATGTGATGCTTGTGACAATGTGACGAGATGTGATGTGATGCTTGTTATGATAGAAACAATGTTCGTGACGTGATGATTGAGATGTGATGCTCCGTGATGGCGATATTCCATGGATAATGATAATGTTGATATAGTTGTGAAAAATTCCAATGACTTATAGACTTACAAGTCAGTTGTAGGGATGTATTGCTGTGTTATAGAATACCTTCCTTGTTAAGAGGGAATGCAGAAGATATTCTATTTTGTATTATTATTGTTATTACCCCTTTCAGAGATGTTTTTCCTCCGATTAGGGATGTTTTTGATCTGTAATTGGTCATGTAAAGTCTTGAAGTAAAATCTTCGATGTAAGTCAGGTCAGTAGTACCCACAAAAGTATTATTGAAATGTAATTTTGAGTCTCCCAAGGGAAGTCGACCTTGATTGGGAGGTGAAGTCAGACATGTTGGGTTATTAGGCTTCTCCACTTATCAGTATAAATAGGGAAGGCACCTCACTCATCTGGACACACATAGAAATCAATCACCTATGCTAGACATAGAAGGAACAATCCACATGGAGAAGAGGAAGCAGTCTAGTCTTGTTCTTTGGATTTTACACTGTACTTGGATGAAGTCTATATAGAGGAAGTTTTTCTAGGTTTTCTTCCCCACGAGGGTTTCCCAGGATAAATCTTTGTGTTTTATTTTGTTATTATGTGCTTGTTATTCTTTCAGTGATCCTTTATTATATTTGAAAAGAAAACTTAACATTTACAATGGAGTTTGACGAGACTCTTAATAAGCTTACATTACAAGAATACGACGGGTCAATCTCTAGTACCATGGGAAAAACTCCCAATAACATGGGTCCATAACAACAACAACCAAAGTTGGTTTATTACCAATTTAAGATTAACCCAACACTATTAGCCACAACCATTTATAGGTGTGATTTAGGTTCCACCCATTAGCCCTAATTAATGTAGTGATTCTCATTATATCTACACAAGAAAAATATTACCATGCTCAAACCAAGGCTAATTGAGAAGCCATTTTCCTTCAATAGATCCATCATACAACAATAAGTTCATGTTATTTGTAGAAGGTGAATGGAAATTACAAGTAGCACCATAATTAACTTTAGTTTCCGCACAAGTTTAAGGTGGGTGATAATGTATGGTTGAATTTGTAGAAATAACTCCTCATTGGATCAGATAGAAAGCTTCAACCACTCCAATAGAGGTCTTTCACTATTACTAATGTTGTGAGTGAGATTGATTATGAATTAAATATCCCCCCTTTCCTTGTCTTGCGCCATGTATTTAATCTAGCATTGCTTCAACCATAATTCTAGCTCTCTTGAAGACCTTAAAAGTGGTTTAGCACTTTCCCCACCTTAAAACTCAGTCTTGAATACATTGAGAAACTGCAATACTAGGGATCACAAACACTAAGATGAAGAGAACCCACTAGTAGAACATCCAACTCTATATGGTTGTAAAAGTTGGTTAGATTTTTTACTTAATTGGATTGTGAGAGGAATGCAACTAAAAATAAGAAAGTAAATGTAGAAAAATAAATAGAATAAATATAACAAGTAAATCAACTCTTTATTAAATAAAAATAATTATATAAAACTACATGTAATGGATGGATCCGTGCTCTCTTACAATTGAGAGGCCATATATATATTGTATTTAGAGGTTCTTCCTAAGAGGTTCTTCGCAAGAGGAATCGAGGAAGACGCCAGAGGATCGGTTTGAGTACCTGTAAAATGAAGGATGAGCATGGTCAGGGGGTTCTTCACCACCTAGAAGTTACGTCTATGTAGAACTGTCCTATTGACCGCAGAGGGGGAGCCCAAGAATTCATCCTCCTAGTCGTCCATAAGTTGACGTAGATGGTATGAAATTTCAACATCAAAACCTTTAGTGTTTACCATTGCAAAGAGAGTCCTGGTTCTTTCATTTGCATTTCCATGTCCTGCGTGCCTAGAGGAGCGCAGTACAACATGACGAGAGGAATGTCTCCTCCCATCAAGAGCCTTGAATGACCTTGTTGTTTGGGGATTGGTAAAGCCCACTGCATTAAAGTCGATATAATGATCCGTCTGGGGGTGGCGTTGGGGACAGTTGTACTTCTAAGCCGCTGCTCACACACTTCATCTAGGCTACATTACTACCCACATCGAAGTGATTAGGTCCAATGTTAATATCCTTAATAAAATAGAAATAAATACACTACTCCAAAGTGCTTATAGAAAAATAATATTAATATTTTTAAATTTAAAAAAAATAACACACAATGTAAACACAAAAATAGTCATACTCCCATTCTAGGCTCCAGCACCATATCGCAAGGATGACGGAAAGAGAATTTCTAGTGGAGAAGGAATCTTTCGTATGTGATGGAGAAGCTAGAAGCTATTGACGGGAAAGCTATTTGGTATGTGACGTAATCTTGGCACCCTCCAGAACTCTACACACATGGATCGGGGATTCAGGGTGCATCAAGAAGCACTTTTCCATGTCTCCAGCAACCTTCAAAACATACTTTCCCTTCCCTTACCATTATTGACTGGATATTAATCATATAAAAATTTAAATTTTTAACCTAACATATTAATAATTCTAAAATAATAACATTAATAATACAAAATTTGAATTTTGAGAGTCTCCTTAAACAAAGTTTTTATTTTACTAAAACGTGGTGCACCCGCTGCTGTCCATCTGTCACTCCCGGTGCTCTCGAGTATCCATCCGTCAACCTTATCTGATGGAAACAATTGACATGTTTTTTCTATCACATATTTATTATTCTACGGCTTGCTCTACCCTTTTCAATCTTCCGGCTGAGCTTATCCAGCATGTTATTTATTATTCTACGGCTTGCTCTACCCTTTTCAATCTTCCGGCTGAGCTTATCCAGCATGTACGTTCATGCTAGATAAGCCACCTGGCGTGGGTCCCTACGTCCTCAATTGACATAAAGTTTCAAAACTCGGCCTGGTCCCGGCAGCCCTATCCGCCTCCGTCCTGCTGCCACAGCCGCCCGCCGCTGGAGAACGTACCGATTGGACTTATCCGCCTCCGTCCTGCTGCCACAGCCGCCCGCCGCTGGAGAACGTACCGATTGGACTCACAGTACACCAAGGGGATTCTCCGATATTCAAATTCGGAAAAGCTCAACAGGACTCGAGATCAGGACCAACAGCAAGAGGAGCTCCTAGAGCAAACCACCTGCGGGAGCAGCAGAGATGATCAGAGTCCCGGCCATGACGGCGACAACGAAATCCTGGCCATCATGCCGCCACCATCCATCACCACCGCTCAGCCTCCATCTAATTTTT
The DNA here is from genome assembly GCA_001517045.1 of Pseudotsuga menziesii. NCBI lineage: Eukaryota > Viridiplantae > Streptophyta > Pinopsida > Pinales > Pinaceae > Pseudotsuga > Pseudotsuga menziesii. The sequence goes on from LPNX010679793.1 coordinate 105,697, forward strand.
TCTTTGCAGTTCAACCAGAAAATCATGTCAATGGCAGCCAAACAGGGGCTCCAACGAAGGCCATGCTTTCTTCGGTTTCGGAAGGATTATTAGGAAATAGCACTTCCAAGCCGGATTCAACGACTATCATGATGTTTCAAAACTGTTCTCAATCAGCTCCGACGCTTTCGACAACCATACCAGTTGAAGATGGTAAGAACAAGCTCGAGAAACATGCATATCTGGATTTACCTTATGGTGTTTATGATGACAGGGTGGCTAATTCGGCCTCCAATGTACCTAGAGATTCTTCTGCGGCATTCATGGGCGCAATGGCCGTCGATCCGCCACAGTTCCACATGCCTAAATGATTTATCGATTAATGAAATGTTTGTATGGAGGTTTTCCTGTACCATATGTATCAGTAGTCGTCTGGCGGAACTGAACCAGCTGGTTTATCCTAAATATAGACGGACATTTGTTCAGGCCGTCGCAGTAATAATGGCTATATGTAATAAGCCATCTCATCTCATGCTTTATTATTGTTGGTGTCTGTCAAAGTATTTTTTTGTGTCTGAGAGTGGTAGAACATATTAAATTAGGAAAACTGGCCCTTCATGCCTGCACTGGACTCTTGTTTATCAGGCCGGGCTGCGTCTAGTTGGTTTGTGTTTTATGTTTAATTGTTTGATTCTAAGCTTAGTGATTATCTATAAGATTGACAGTGCAGGCGTGGGAGAGAGACCGGATTAAGGGTTTCCTTCAGATATGCCTGTTTGTATTTGTCGATGCAGGAAATTGATTGGTTATTTTTATTGCCCAGAATTCAGATGGCTTGCAAGTTGCAGCTGTCCTCTCGTCTGCCAAGTGCAAATTCTTTCAGTTGTTCTGTTTATTGCAGCTGTCCTCTCCTCTGCCAAGTGCAAATTCTTTCAGTTGTTCTGTTTATGGAATCGCAGGAAACCTGACAAACCTGACAAACGTTATCACCCATGTGACATTTGCAATTTCCTTATCATTGCATTCTTGTGCTCGTAAGAATTTACTATGTTTTACAATATATTACTATGTCTTTTGATTGTTCTGCGGTAAATTATCTGTCATCGTTGTTATAACATATGGGTATTTCAAGAAATATTGAAATTGCATCAGGTATTAGGTGTGGTTGGAGTGTAAATATGATCCTCTTGGCTGTGTAGCGCTCCATTAATTTTCGAATCCTTGTTAGAGAATCCATTAACCTCATGTATAAATAACTTGAATCTAGAGTTTAATAACCTGAGCACCAGTTGATTTGATTTGAATCTGGAGTTTAATAACTTAAGCATTAGTTGATTTGATTTTAAAGCTGATTTTAGATAAACCAACTTAAATTTATTATTGGTACATTTTAATGTATATCCAAGAAAACACAAGCTTGAATCTTGAGTTTAATAACTTAAGCAAAAGGTGATTTGATTTTAAAAATGGTTTCGGATAAACCAACTTAAATTAAATTTATTATTGGAGACAATTTTATGTATATTGAAGAAAACATAAGAATATAGAGTTTAATAACTTAAGAACTAGCTGATTTGATTTTAAAGTTGGTTTGGGATAAACCAACTTAAATTTATTATAAAGCTGGTTTGGGATAAACCAACTTAAATTTATTATAGGAGGCAATTTTGTGCTTACAGCGTAATTGTTCCTGGTCATTGCATTCATGTGCTCGTAAGAGTTTACTATTACATAAGTTGTATATATTGAAAAACTTTATATAAGATTATATATATTTAAAAACTTTGAGAATTTGTATAGTCTATACATCTAAAACTTTGAAAAACTTTATATAAGATTATATATATTTAAAAACTTTGAGAATTTGTATAGTCTATACATCTAAAACTCCCTTCGTATCATTATGTAGGCCCATTTTTTTACTTCCTGAAGTGGTTCATATTATTTATGGGAGCTTTCCTTGTCAAGCTTGATCTTTGATCAGAGCATTTAAAGTTATATATATTTAAAAACTTTAAATAAGATATATATTTAAAGTCTTTAGATTGTTCAGCCTTTAGATTGTTCAACTGTAAATAATATATATTTAAAGTCTTTGGTTGAATGTTACTTTAATGACTAGATGAAAATATGGAAACTATTCAATATTGTCATTGTTTCATACAAAATCATAACCAAATTTTTAATATATAGACTCAGAGTCAAGAAGGAACCTCTAGATTTGTGATGCCAAAACAACTTGGTTTTGCTCATGGAATTCATAACGGAAAAATGATCGCTAGCACGCCAACGATGCACCACTTGTGATACTTTATAGAATGCCATATAATATGAATAAAGAGATACTTGGCATAGCCCCTTACTAGTCAACCCAATCTTGGTAGTTGCAAGGAGGATAAGGAAGGTCATGCCATAATATTGGCCACTTGGAGAGAGAGCTAGGAATGAAGACACAATATATAAATAACAAATTTCTAATGTTGATCTTAGCCATTACAAAGACCATTAAACCATCATAACCAACAACGACAATGAATGGAATTCAATTATTGTTGATTTCTTACCACTTTCCTTCTATTTGTCATCTCCTAGGCAATTGCCAAAACAGGGATCATACACATATTGAAATTGGAGCATTCATAATGAATATTTAACTAAAAAAATATCTCAAATATTCATATAGATATGTCCGAGCATTCGCATGACAAAGCAGTGGAGGAAGTCGTCGCTGCAAGGTCTCAAGTGTGTTTCGACGTCGATCTTTAAGCTTTTTGTAGAGGTAGAGGATATTATTAGGACTTCTGCGTTGTTGAAAGACGGGAAGGAAGAAAGTTGGATTTGTGCGTCATTTGTGTCTACATATTTTGCAGGAATAGAGTCATTGGGATTCTTTCATAGAGTAAGTTACCATTGGAGTAAGTTACTAAAGTTTGCGCGTCATTTATGTCTCAAAGCCATTTTTATATAACACTACGATGGTGTATATTGAATGAGTCATTGAGATTCTATGCTAGTAACTATTAGTGTTGTATTCATGGCCCCATAGTATTATATAGAAATGACTTTGAGACATAAATGACTCTGGAAATAGAGGAAAATAAATTAAGATTACAATTACTATTGGTACAGAAAAGTTAAAAGTTTGCATACCTAAACATGATTAATAATTTAAAAGTTGAGTTAGGAAAATAAATTAAGATTATAATTACAATTGATGAACACCACAAAAAATAAGTTAAAAGCTTGCATACCTAAATATGGTTAATAATTTAAGAGTTGAGTTAGGTTCAAATAAATTAAGATTATAATTACAATTGATAAACATCACAAACAAAACTTAAAAGCTTGCATATCTAAATATAATTATTAATTTAAGAGTTAAATTAACAAAAGCAATTAAGTTAAAAATAAAAATTGAAAAAAAAATATAATAATTCTGTAAAATAACCTTGACCTATTAAAAATCTAATGGATTTTATAAGTGAGAAATTATTACTCAAGTAAAAAATTAAAGAAAAAGATTAATAGATTGATAATACAAGAGAATTATGAAGTTTTGTTTTAAGTGAAGTATGATGATAACACGTTCACTAATCCAAATAGAATAATAATAAAATTAAAATAACTTGTAAAATGGATGAAAACTTTGAGACAAAGTTTTCACATTATTAAAAAAGAGTCCAGCCCGGCCTGATAAACAAGAGTCCAGTGCAGGCATGAAGGGCCAGTTTTCCTAATTTAATATGTTCTACCACTCTCAGACACAAACAAAGACTTTGACAGACACCAACAATAATAAAGCATGAGATGAGATGGCTTATTACATATAGCCATTATTACTGCGACGGCCTAAACAAATGTCCGTCTATATTCAGGATAAACCAGCTGGTTCAGTTCCGCCAGACGACTACTGATACATATGGTACAGGAAAACCTCCATACAAACATTTCATTAATCGATAAATCATTTAGGCATGTGGAACTGTGGCGGATCGACGGCCATTGCGCCCATGAATGCCGCAGAAGAATCTCTAGGTACATTGGAGGCCGATTTAGCCGCCCTGTCATCATAAACACCGTAAGGTAAATCCAGATCCGCCTGTTTCTCGAGCTTGTTCTTACCATCTTCAACTGTTATGGTTGTCGAAAGCGTCGGAGCTGATTGAGAACAGTTTTGAAACATCATGATAGTCGTTGAATCTGGCTTGGAAGTGCTATTTCCTAATAATCCTTCCGAAACCGAAGAAAGCATGGCCTTCGTTGGAGCCCCTGTTTGGCCGCCATTGACGTGATTTTCTGGTTGAACTGCAGAGAAAAAATTAGATGGAGGCTGAGCGGTGGTGATGGATGGTGGCGGCATGATGGCCAGGATTTCGTTGTCGCCGTCATGGCCGGGACTCTGATCGTCTCTGCTGCTCCCGCAGGTGGTTTGCTCTAGGAGCTCCTCTTGCTGTTGGTCCTGATCTCGAGTCCTGTTGAGCTTTTCCGAATTTGAATATCGGAGAATCCCCTTGGTGTACAGTGAGTCCAATTGGTACGTTCTCCAGCGGCGGGCGGCGGTGGCAGCAGGACGGCGGTGGCAGGACGGAGGCGGACAGGGCTGCCTGGAGCGAGCTGAGTTTTAAAACTTTCCGTCACCTGAGGACGTAGGGACCCACGCCAGGTGGCTTATCCAGCATGAATGTACATGCTGGATAAGCTCAGCCCAATCTTCCATGGAATTTACACTGCGGCTTTGCAATTCATTCTCTGGCCACCGCATTCTCCGTCTTTGCATTCCGCTTAGTATATTCTTTTGGGGTTGTGATTCATGACTTCTTTTAACTGCTTGCCTGCCTGTAGCTAGTTTTTGAGGCAGCGTGTTTGACCTGCCAGTATCATATGTTTCTCATCACGGGGTACTAAATGTCTTCCACTTCTGGTTGGCGTTGCGTTTTCCACTTCAAGAAGATTCACGTCACCTGTTTTTTTCTTCTTTTTCTGTAGCAGCTGTGCAATTAATCAGCAAATGTGAATTCTGTCCGGAATTGAAGAAATGTGGATGGTGCAGGAAATGCACGTATAACTCTGGAACTGACTTCTTGTGGACTAAAGATTGACTTATTATAATCTTTATTATTTATTTTCATTTAATTACTTCACTATTATACACAATCCCATATTTATCTCATTTTTGCATTCAAGTTATTTGCCCATTTTTAATCACAGTTAGTTTAATTTGAATAATTCTCAAGCTGATGAGGCTCGGTAATTGTTTCAGCGTCCACATATTCTCTCTATCTCTTTCAACAACCGTTTAGCAAAGCATCCCCTGCCCTTCTTTAATGTCAACCCCCAAATGCCGGTGGATAATGATTGATAGATGCATTGAGAGAATCTTGAGACGGTTATCCTCCTCTAGAAAAAGCTAAGAAAAAACTACCGCTCCCACCATTTCAATTTCTGAAAAAAGCACCCACTCTCTCCAACGGTCCACAAAAACAAGCAGCCCATTTTTAATCACAGTTAGTTTAATTTGAATAATTCTCAAGCTGATGAGACGGTTATCCTCCTCTAGATATTCTAGAAAAAGCTAGGAAAAAACTACCGCTCCCAGCATTTCAATTTCTGAAAAAAGCACCCACTCTCTCCAACGGTCATTTAGTCCACAAAAAGCAAGCAGCTCCATCTATTTAAGGATAGACTTTGATCGTCCATCTTCTTAACCTTTTAAGTTTTCTTTATTTCCAGGCGTTGCCATTTTCCGTAGATCTTGCGTCTGCTGTATTTTACTTGTTTTCATATTACTCTGTTCTTTTCATTTTCTTTCTTGTATTGGTATTAGTCCCTTTAGATGTCTTCCTTTTGCTTGTTTAACTCTGTTTGGATTGTATATTTCTCTGTTTTTTTGGTGCACCGCGGTTTTCTTTTTTCACTTTCAATCTTCTTGATTTCATATCCATGATCATCCCATGGCTTCACCAAAAGACCGATGGCAGCTTGGAGTGCATTCAATTGAGGCAATGGAAACTGAAGCTCAATCAGTCTCTGAAGTGATCCAAAAATTTTCCAGGTAATATTCTGAGTTTTCTGTCATCCGAAAGGAAAAATTAATTTAATTTTGGCACCTCTTTTGATATTAATTTTAAATACAGCCATTTTTTCAGATATGTCTAAGACATTTCAGGGCTATCATTCAGGATTAGGTGAAGCTAGTTTTAAATTTAAATACCTGTGCAGGCACTGTTTGTTTTGGATTAGGTGACGTTAGTTTAAAATTTAAAAACCTGTGGAACTGTTTGTTTTGATGATGTTCAATATTATGTCTCTGACTCCTATCTATGCATTTCTTTAAATCGTTACATGCATTATGTCAACGGATTTAGGTAACCTTGATTATTTTTTTTCAGGGCATCGATTTAATTATTTGATTCACTGTTCTAAATAGCTACAGCTAGCTGTTGGTAGAATCGGATTTATTTGATTCACTGTTTCTCGCCAGGACATATATTTTTGTGCAAGATGCTATCCGATGGACATAAAGGGCATGTTTGGAAGATCCTATACTTTTTATTCCGGTACGTCTTCGTCTTCTTCTATCATATTTAGGATTAAAAAAGATTTTGCTACATATTTGTCTTTCGTAAAGAAACTCCAATAGGATGCTATTAAATGATTGTTTATTAAATATGATGCTCAACAAGTTTATGAGTTTCATTATATAGGGTTGCCATAATTAGGGGTTTTCCATACTAATCCAGTTTTAAGTGATCATTCCCGCTTTCAGATTAAAATAGAATTCATTGATTTTTTTTATACTAAATTGTGGAAACCAATCTAATTCTACCCCACAAAATCATGTCACCGACCGATTCCTGGAGTTTGAAAGCGTGGCCAGTAGATGCCATGACTATCGAACGCAGAAGTCTATTAAGTAGAGCAATATTTAAACTAGTAATAATACATCAGTCTAGACTCTAGAGAATTAATTATTATTAAAATAATATAAGGAAGAAGATCATGTTCATAATATTAGTTCGGTAGCAATATTTAAACTAGTGACAAGACATATTCGTGGAGTTTGAAAGCGTGACCTGTTGCTGTCATAACTATCGAACGCAGAAGTGTATTCCCTAGAGCAATATTTAAACTAGTAATAATACATCAGTCTAGATAATTAATTATTAAAACATATTTCATCAGTCGTGTTCATAATATTAGTTAGGTAGCCATATTTTACAGAATTAATTATTAAAGTAAATCCGGAAATTGTATTATTATTGTTTTTCTTTCATCCCTAATCTTTTGGATTGAGCTATCTTGCTCTCACAATTTGTCTATGCACTATTTAGTTCAGACTCATCTTTTCTTTATTACTCCAATTCTTTGAAGAAATCTTAGGTTGTTTTAGTTTTCGTTAGCTTATTGAGATTACAGAAATTAAAAGCTTTCTAAACAGTTTAGACAGTTTAGAAATTAAAAGCTTTCTAAACAGTTTAGACAGTTTAGAGTTGCGTATATTTTAAAATATTAAAAAATTAAAATGAGTGAAAACAAAGAAATTAGAAGCATTTTTGAGCTTTTAGATAGACAAATAAATATATTTTAAAATATTAAAAAATTAAGATATAGCCACTGCGTTTAAGCAGTGATGGTGGTGCTTAACGCGGACCCCACATGACAGTTGGATCATTCTTGGGGTTAGATATAGCAACCAACATTGACAGCCTTGGGATAGCAATGGGCTCGAGGTGAGTACCAAACCAAAATTTTACTGAATACCAAATGTTAAGTTATTTATCAAAATTAACTGAGTTCCAAATCTTCTGTTATTTACCGAATCTTGAGTGATTTAATAAGTACCACATCTTCAGTAAATTTACCAACATTTACTGAGTACCCAATCTATAAGTACCACATCTTCAGTAAATTTATCAACATTTACTGAGTACCCAATCTTAGACATTGTATTTTTATTTAAAGAATGTTTATATCACTCTCTTTTTCTTTTTTTTTTCTTACGTTGTTTGTACACAACTTTGATTATTGATATTCTAACTCTTTCATAAATTTACTTGAATTATTTTAAGATAGTTTCGATGATAATACATAAGGTCTTTATGTCATACCGATCTTCAATATATTTCTTAAATTACTTTAATATAGCTTTGCTGATTGATACATGAAGGAAAACACATTTGTTTGTTCTTTGCATAAAAACAATTATCCTCTCCTCACTGTGCAGGTTTTTTTTCTAATGAAAAAATCAATATATATATATTGATGAAGTTACATTTCACATGATCTCCAAAACCTGCTGTTTCAGCTCCAAACTGTCCCGGATCTGTTCATAAACCAACTATTACAGTAATAAAAAAGCTTTATAAACAGCTGTATAAAGCTTTGCTTTTGAAAGACTCATCATAAATGTCCTATAGCCGCTCTCTCCACTATTCACAAAAATTAAACCAGATTCCAAAGAGAGAATCAGCTTGAATCCTCATAATATTATGTAATTTATCATTCACCCATTTCCTTGCTTAAACCAAATTTTGACAGTGAATCAGCTTCACCATTCCTTTCTCTGTAAATATGCCTAAACATGACTGTTTCCAACTTGCAGATCTTTTACCTCTTCAGGGTTCCTTACAACGGCTGTTTAAACAATAACCTATAATAAACTATTCTAGAAATTAACTATAATAAACTATTTTAATGATAAAAAAACGAAATTGGAAGCATTTTGATTCACTTTGTAACTTCCTTTCCTTTGCAGTTATGTTGTGTATCTTTATAATCTAACCCAATCCACACTAGCCATTAATTTAAGATTAAATCAGGGTGTTTCTTAAAAATGTACCAATAAAAAAGCATTACTCTGTTTAATCATGGGTTGAAATCTAACAGGGGTTTGAGGATGGAAGCCGCTTGTGGGGCTTTCACTATCCGAAAGGGTGTCTAGGCTTTATTTCGAATTCAATATATTTGGTGGACTCAATATAGTATTAAGATAGAGCAGTTAGTTGACCGACTAAAAGTAAAACTAACCTCCATTGCTCATTTACGAGGCAGTGACTGAAGAATTCTCTAGGTCAATTCAAAGCTATTTCGTTCCAAAACTGATTTTCATTCATGATATTATCCACAAGTGTTGAAATAGTTGCAACGATGTAAACGTTATCCTTTATTTGTTAGCATTCAAATTTACTATTATCACCATGAATAACTCAATCCAAACAAAATCAATGAGCTTAATGACAAATTGTTCCTTATGCACATTGGCACAAGGTGATCCTTCAAGAGCTCAACGCAAAAGCATTGAGCAGTTTTTGTTCCTTGCGGTGAGAATAAAAGCATGAAGATTGTCACCAGGACCTTTGATTATCATGTTTGGCGTGAGCGTGTATTATGGGCTTACTCTTTCCAAGTATCATTTGAAGGGAATTATCAATAAGAAATTTTAGTGAATAAATAAACAACTTGAACAACTGTAAGAAATCAAAGATATTTGCACTATAAAACAAGAGTTATGAGACGAGAGTTATGAGATTGTAATATTTCTACAAGATATAAGTTATGGAAATATGATATTTTTGCCACAAATAGAAATAATGGGTTTTAAGGATACCACCAGATCAAAATAAAAAAAGCAAACAAAGCAAACACATTTCCAACAGAGTGGGGGTGCTGTCAATATAAAGTAAAAGCCGTACGGTGAAGTTAGTTCCATGGTGGGGGTGCTGTCAATATAAAGTAAAAGCCGTACGGTGAAGTTAGTTCCATGGAGACACTAGTACTTGAGAGGTTCGAGCTAGAGATAGAGAGATATAGCTTGGTAGAGAGCATTGAGTAGATAGAGACTAGAGGCTAGAGGTTAGAGGATCTAGTTGGAGCTATAGGGTAAGGGGTAGATATAGAGTCAGCAGCAGTTAGATTAACTGGGTGTGAAAATTACTAACTCTGTTTGATGAGAGAGCAGATTGATTAGAGAACTCAGCAGATGAAACTAAGCTTTTAGTGTAATAAAGCTATTGGGACATATAAAGTGAGACCTTTTGGGTTTCAAATGCCCCTGCTATATTTTTTAGGGTTGTGGTTGCAGCTTTCAAGGGGCAAAGCCGTCTTCCTTTTTTTAAGTAAGTTATAGAAATATGATATTTTTGTCACAATTTTTTTTAGCCATCTAACCCCAAGTTTTAGATGCGGAAACTTAGAATTTTATCATAATTTTATAGCCATCTAACCCCAAGTTTTAGATGCGGAAACTTAGAATTTTATCATAATTTTATATATGTAAATTTGTGTTTTTTTTTAAATAAATTTATTAAACCATATATTCTTATAAGATTTTCAAAATAATTATTGTGTCAAATGTGTATTTAATCAAATCAAAACTAAGTTTCATACAAATAAATTAAAAGCATAATGTTTGACGCATTTCGATCCTTTCTTGGATCATCCTTCGGAGATTCAATTGTTTGGAAAGGTGATGTATCATGTATAAAATTTTATCATATATATATATATATATATATATATATAATCATAATTTTATATATTTAAATTTGTTTTTCTTTTAAATAAATTTATTAAACCATATTATTGTGTCTTCTTTCCTAATCAAGAAAATAAAATTTAACATATTTAATTACCCTCTAATAAAATATATTCTTTCTTAATCAAGAAAATAAAATCTAACATATTTAATTACCCTTAAACCATATTATTGTGTCTGTATCTAATTAAATCAAAACTAAGTTTCATACAAATATATTCTTTCCTAATCAAGAAAATAAAATCTAACATATTTAATTACCCTCTAATAAAATATATTCTTTTTTAATCAAGAAAATAAAATCTAACATATTTAATTACCCTTGAACCATATTATTGTGTCAAGTGTGTATCTAATTAAATCAAAACTAAGTTTCATACAAATATATTCTTTCCTAATCAAGAAAATAAAATCTAACATATTTAATTACCCTCTAATAAAATATATTCTTTCCTAATCAAGAAAATAAAATCTAACATATTTAATTACCCTCTAATAATAAGATTACTTGAAAAGAAAATAACATCTAACATATTTAATTACCCTTTAATAATAAGATTACTTGAAAATAAAAAAGAAAATAGCATCTAACATATTTAATTACCTTCTAATAATAAGATATATTCTTTCCTAATCAAGAACATCTAATTACATATTTAATTACCCTCTAATAAAAAGATTACTTGAAAACATCTAACATATTTAATTACCCTCTAATAATAAGATTATTTGAAAAAAACGTCTAAAAGAAAATAAGATCTAACATATTGAATTACCCTCTAATAATAAGATTACTTGAAAAGAAAAAAGAAAATAACATCTAATATATTTAATTACCCTCTAATAATAAGATTATTTGAAAAAAACGTCTAACTGAAAAGAAAATTAAAAAGTTAAAATACTGTAAAGATAAATAACATCAATATTGAAATATTTAATAATATATTATTTAATTAGAAAAAATAAATCTTAATAATTTAGTGTTTGATTCAATGGATACATTTTAAATTTACGATTGCATGTTAAACTTACCATATCAAATATTGACTTATGACTAAATGGAAAAAAGTTGAAATATTTAAGGATATATAACATCAATATTGAAATATTTAATCATATATAATTTAATTAGAAAAAATAAATCTTATTGTTTGATTCAATGGAAAAAAGTTAAAATATTTAAGGATAAATAACATTAATATTGAAATATTTAATAATATATAATTTAATTAGAAATTTAATATTGCATGTTAAACTAACCATATCAAATATTGACTTATGACTAAATAGAAAAAAGTTAAAATATTTAAGGATAAATAACATCAATATTGAAATATTTAATAATATATAATTTAATTAGAAAAATAAATCTTATTGTTTGATTCAATGGATACATTTTAAATTTAAGAGTACATGTTAAACTAACCATATCAAATATTGACTTATGATCAAATACTAAAAACAAAAACAAAAGGGCTTCACAATTTGGTAATCTCTTTATTTACCTATTTGTTATCATATGATGTTAGATGAAAGAATTAAACTTAAATTGGTCATTTTGGTAATCTCTTTATTTACCTATTTGTTATCATATGATGTTAGATGAAAGAATTAAACTTAAATTGAAGACCAATGTTTGACTAAGAACACTTAATATTGATTTATGACTACTTGGAAATAATGACAAATGGAGCCACAAGTTAATAAATACTTTATTTACCCACTTTTTATTTATATCATTTGATGTGAAAAAACTTTCGGAACGAAAGGTATATAAAGTTGCAACATTTCTTTTGTACAAGCATTATTTATTATGTATGCCATTTTGTTAATGTTATGTATGCCATTTTGTTAATGAATTAGTTATTGATTTTGACTTTTAACATATCTCAATCACATTTTTATTTTTGGGTATTTATAGCATAATATATAGAATTGAATTGAAATTAAAATAACTTTATATTGTGTTAGTGTTTTAAATTTTTAATTTTGTTAGTATGATATTTATAATAATAATTTAATTTTTAAATTTTGATATAACTAAATATTGAATGATTATAACGAAACTGTGAATTAGTGTAAAGTAATTTTGTGATATAAATAAATTTAATAATTAAAAAAATACTTATTAAATTATTCTTCTAAAGAAAAATATATATTTTAAAATTTGTTTGAAAGAAATACTCATATCCCATTTCCCTGTTTAGTAAATCTATAATTTAGTTATCATTATTATAGTATAAATTGTTGGCGCTTAAGCTGAAAAACATTGGATTAAAAAACGAGCGAGAAAAGAACCTTCCATAATATTTCAATGAGATAAACGGGAATATTTTCATAACGTTTTGGATTATGTTACCCATGCTTTTCGATCATGTTCGTTCTTGCGTTTTTAATAAAAAAATCGTAAAATTGATTTACGTTGTACATATGGAAAAGAATTTGTTTTAACATTTGTAAAATTATATTTCTTGTCAATAATTAAAAGCATTGTTATTAACGATATATTTAATTTTAACTAAATAAACCATTATATTGGTTTATAAATAAAATATTGATTTATTATATTTTATTTATGTCATAACTTTAACTTTGATCAAAGAGCATTGTTATTATTGACCATATATTTATAAACCATCATATTTTATTTATGTCACGACCTTAACTTTGATAGGAGTTTAATGTATGGCCGAAATTCTTTTCGAGAGTTTTGAAAAAGTATTCCCGAATATGCCCATATTAACGTTAGAATGTTATATAGTCAATGCATTGTAAGCAGCTTTAACTACTTTCACGGGACTGTGCGAATTCCACATGCATGTTGTTGAACATTCCAAAGGAAAGAAGAGAGAAAAAAAACCTCATTTGGAAAACCGTCCCCGACTAACTACCTGATTCCAACTAACTCCTTCCTCCACGGGCCACGAGAGGGAGTGAGCTAGCTATGGAGCAATCCTCCCTCCATCGGACGGAGGAGGAGCAAAGTCAACGTTAACTTTGCTCCTCCTCCGTCCGATGAGGGAGGATTGCTCCATAGCTAGCGAGAGGGCTGATCCTCTACTTTTTCCACTCGACGGTTATCATCACCAACGAAAAGTACAGGAAAAAAAATAAAAGACAAGACTTATTATTAAAGAATTTTAACTCCTCCCTTCCACTACTAATTCAATTTCTATTATAGGCATTCATAACCAACTCTAAAAAAAAGTGCATCCTCCACTAAGAACAAAGTTTGCATGGCTAATTGTTTGTATATATATCTCAATATAATTCATTATGAATATATACAATAATATTATAAGGGGACATATATAAATTACAAAGGTGTATTAATCATGTCTCTACAGTGTAATATTTGAATAAATTTTTTTCATGGTTGTTAATAATTGTTAATATGTGTATTTTTAGAATTTGATTTTTTTACTTTTTAATTGGGCAAAAGTAGATGACATTGTCCTTGATTTTCCCTTCCTAGGACCCGACGACAAGGTGATCTTAGTGTTGGGTGTGGAGGTAAGGTTTTCCTTCCCTTTATCTGATACTGCATTAAATTTTATCTACAAGTGCATTACTCCAACACGATGATCAATGCGTGTTTCCATGAAAAATGTCATTCAACTATTAAAGTTGGAGTGAGCTAAACTCTAGACCATTTGCACTTTTGCTGGCAAAATTTACCGAAATTCAGCCAGGGATTTTTTGCTGAAATTGCAATTTTGCTTGCAAAAGTGGATTCATAACCCTGGATAACCCATGGGACACCTCGATTATGCAATTTCAACAATTATTGCCAGATTTTGGTCAAAAATTTCGTCGAAAAAAAGGCAAATGGTCTAGAGTTTAGCTCACTCCGTTAAAGCTAAGCATCCATATCTCCCATCCCAAGGATTGATTTATCCTAAAATCATGGCGTCATTTTTTAGGCTATCGTCTCTTTGCCGCAATAGTACATTATTATTTAAGAGATTTTCGAAGAACGTCTCACCAATGTGAACCACCATCAAAATTTATTGTCAGGTACAAACTTAATTTCTCTACTAATTGCTACTTTGACTACGATCGCCATTACAGAGAAAGAAAGAAACCAACTTTTATATGACATGTAGAATGACGTTCCAGGCCAGGACCAACCATCTTTTGACCCGTTTAACCGTCGTATTTGATTAGGAAATCTAACGCATATAAAGAGAAAGATATATATAGAAATATTTTAAAGGGCATTCTCCCTTCGTTTCACACGTATTGTGAGTATTTATCTTCATTGAATGAAACCAAACTGCATAGTAAATGGTCTAAATGGATTATGTGCATGAAAGCATATGATTTGGATATTCAGCTCACATAAATTATAAAAGGAACTGGGTTGGATGAGTTGCTAGCTAAGTCACGTGCCTCGGTCATAGTTGAACTTCCCTTGATAGAAGAGTTGGTTGCTTACAAAGCATTGGATAGTGAAACTAAGTTGGCTACACAACCATGGTATGATCCTATCGTATATTTATTTATAAATGTCATGGATCCACATGATATGACATGTTTTATGACATGTTTACGTAGGAAAATGTGCCGAGTAAACTTCATAGGCTCACCTGGTAAAAGGTCCAAATTATACCTTCCTTCGTTGAAATTGGCAAAATCCTATGTTGTAGCTCAGTTTTTACTCAGGTACTATAACTTACCCTACTTATTACTTATGCATGCCCCAACATAGTGCTTCAGGCATAAATGCTTTATGGGGTAACACTAATTTACTTTTCCGTATGAGCTCCTCAGCTGCTTGTTGGCTGGAAGGAAAAGCATATCAGTTGATAATGCACGGTGGATTATTACATATAGATACAATCAGTTAGTTAGTACTGATTGAGTTACTCACTTTGTTCGTTACTTGATGGATTGTTCAAGAAATAGGTTGGGACAAGAAATCGTTGACCAACATAAGAAATGAATTACACATGGTAGGATACAACATGTAGTCGTTTTCCGTAAAGCTCATAGCAAGTCCTTTCAGAGTAAGGAAGGAATAAGCCCATACAAAATAAATACAAGTTTAGATGCTTTCTCCCTCGATCCATGATCCTTGTACTTCTGAGATGTGCAATTGAATTCCATATGTTTGTCTTGAGTGGTCTTAAATACTATGTTTTTTTGTATGCCTGATATACAAGGATATTATGGATATGGCACTAACACGCTATTCCTTTAACTTCAATATGATTCTTTATATGTGTAATTATGCCTGGACAATCATGGCGTGATTTTTTAGGCTATCATCTCTTCAAGGAAGTTGACAATACTACATTATTATTTAAGAAATTTCTGAAGAACTTCTCACCAGTTTGAACCACCATTAAAAGTCATTGTCGGATATGAACTTAATTGCTCTACTAATTGCTAATTTGACTATGATCACCATTACAAAGAAAGAGAGAAACCAACTTTTATATGACAAATAGAATGACGTTAAGTCTGGTCAGGCCAAGCCAGGACCAACTACCCACAGTTTTGAGCAGTTTAACCGTCTTATTTGATTAGAAAACATAATGCATACATTAGAGGAAATTTGGGGTCTAAAATGGGCCTTATAAGAAAACGTGCCAAAATAAGTTTTTGTGAGTTGGAATTCAAGAACCAATAGAATTTCAATAAAATAAGTCAACCATAATGGTTGAATTGACATATTTGTCATTAAAAAAAACTATTTTTTTTGTTCGTATTTTCGACATATCTCATTGTGTTTTTACTCAAATTTCGATTGGGAGAGCTCGTTGGATGCGGAATTTCATTCTGCATCCAACGAGTACCCACACTGCATACTTTTGACGGACCTCGCTACCCCAAAAATAAGAAATACCTGAAAAAACGTGATGATGATGTCATCATCACATTTTTTCAGGTATTTCTTGTTTTTGGGGTAGAGGGGTCCATCAAAAGTATGCGGTGTGGGTACTCATTGGATGCAGAATCAAATTCCGCATCCAATGAGCTCTCCCGAACGAAATTTGAGTAAAAACACAGGGAGATATGTCGAAAATACGAAAACAAAAAGTAGTTTGTTTCTTTCTTCCTCCAAAATTAATCAATATTATTTTATTATTTTAACTATTATTTTATTATTTTAACTATTATTTTATTATTTTCCTTAGGAGGCCCATTTTAGACCCCAAAATTCCTCTAATGTATAAATAAAGATTTTAAAGGGAATTCTCCCTTCGTTTCACATGCTCTGGTGCAGGGATTTGTGGGTATTTATCTTCATTCCTTGCCATGAAAATATGCATTCGAACTGTCAAACCAAACTTCGATAAATTATCGTTTAAAAATGATTTATAGGCATTAAACATGAATTCCAGGAGAGCCCACAATGGCTCCATGAACATTCATTCTGTAATATCCCAAATCCTAATATTTTCTATTTCTATGCAAATTTACTGAAACAACCGGGCATGCAAACTGCCATGCAAAATTTCCCTATTTTATAGTTGAAATTAGGGTTAGGTTTTGCAAGATAGAATGAAGACTTACCATTGATAAGCCAGCTGCATATGCTCCAGAGAAAATATGCATGCAAGATGAGCTAGGCTGATGAAGAAATGACCTTGTTTTCTGCTGCAATACCCCGGATGGCTGAATCAAACAAGTGTGACGTTTTTGTTGAAGGGATGGTCAGTTTCAACTGGAAATAATTCAGAAGGAAGGTGTGTCTGTGCCGGAGAGAATGGTTGGAGCATGCAAGAGTTTTGACCTCTCTAGATGCCCTAGCGAATTGATCTCCCAGTCTGCTGCTCATGCCCCCACAACCCTGTAATCTACTGCTAACTGCCCCAGATGGAAAATCTGATGGATGATAATCACTCAATGCAGTTGAGTGATCCAATCAGTAAGGATGTAGGCCACATGCGAAAGAAATATTGTGATCCAGAGTCCTGGTGAATAACTGGGGTTTCCCAGCTAAATGCCCCCAGCTGTATGGATGAACCTGCAAATAACCTTCAGACATATATTGGAACACTGGATAATGATGAATGCAATAGACACGGTGACAAACCTGGATGGTTTATCCTGAAGGAGACTAGGGTAGATATCTCACTATCGAAATCTCGTTAGCTGAAGACGTCGTCTCCAACACCAATTGATGTGGCCACACGCTTTGCTACTACTCAAGAGCTCCAAAATCAATAATAATCAATAGTAAAGTCTCCATTCACTTTACCTTACTTTTATAACTTTCAACTGTGAAACCCTAACTTTTGACCTAATTAGGTCACTTTAACTTCTAATTTGCAGTTGACTTGCATGCATGCGCATGGAGCCTTAATTGGGTGCATGCATCATTGAATAATGCTTAGATGTCATGCATGTCACTTTTAGGCTTTGCATGCATATCACTTTTAGCATTTGCATGCATGTCATTTTTAGGGTTTGCATGCATCTCACTTTTAGGGTTTGCATGCATGTCACTTTTAGGGTTTGCATGCATATCACTTTTAGGGTTTGCATGCATATCATTTTTAGGTTTTGAATGCATCTCACTTTTAGGGTTTGCATGCATGTCACTTTTAGGGTTTGCATGCATGTCATTTTTAGGGTTTGCATGCATGTCACTTTTGGGAACATCACAGTCCTCCCTCGCCAAAGATTGCTTGTCCTCAAGCAATGCCAACACAAATCTACAATCAATCAACTAAACCAACTGAATCCGGTGATGATCCCAGGGTCCCAAATTATCCTAGGAGATCTGTAGCACCCTCTGCTCACGGTACCATCACTAGAGACCTCCTGAAAGCACCCTCTAGCAATCACTAAACGGTCAGTCACTGTAATCCCAGGGTCCCAAATCAATCTGAGAATTGCAGAGGTCAAAATGCATCCACTGCTACCTTGCGTAGTATCGACCCAAGGAGCATCATGTAGACTTCCAAGTAACACCATCAGTAAACATTGTATCCATCCCTCATAAGGTCTTCGACCTGGATCCCAATGCAAACTTGTGCATATTTCATCCCAAATATTTGAAGGCTCTTGTGGGACTATACCCTTAGCTAGGAATGTCTTCCCAAGAATCGCCACTCAATAGGACACCAACTCTTAATCTCTCTCTGATCCAACCCCCAAAAAGTACCTTGTCCATAACCACCATCACAATGAATAATCCTACCAAGCTGACATTCTACCCTTCTGATTTCAACTGGAATGCTCATATACTGCTGGTCAATTTCTTGATCCTGGCCAACCTGTAAAAACCATCCACCATTATGCAAATGTGGACTCAAGCTAGTGCAAGCCCTGTCTATGTACTCCTTAAGAGGACTGCTTTGAAATGCAATAGTATGTTTCTCCTGCTTCCCCATCAAGGAATCTAATTGTTGTTCAATACTAGAAATCTTGACTGTTGACTCGGTACATACAACTCGAAGAACTGTAAGCTCAACATCTCGTAGTACTATGGTGTCTCAAAATATCTCGGTCCTCTCTTTCATCGCTAGAATGCTTTCTTTAACACGTTCAATCTTCTTTCGGTGACTATCATCTGGAAGCTCTATCTCATGCATGTATAAACTCTTCCTAACCTCCATGTGTGACTACTCACTGTCTCGATTGTTGTGCTCATTGCCTTGCACCTCATGTATTTCTCCTGTCATAACTGTCTGGATTCATACTGTAGGTGATGAAGAGTGTACCAACTCCAACTCATCACACGGTTTGTCCACAACCTGACTAGCGAATGTGCTTGTGTCGCTAGACTCACAGGATGGCTCTAATGCGATCTCCTCATGCACATCCTCATCATGTACTGTTAACTCCAAATGAAGCTCACCAACAACCTGTACTTCATGCTCATCTTTCTTTCCTCCCCCAACTATGCCTTTAAGGAGATCCTCATCCAAATCCTTGGGCTGGCTCTCGAACTTGATGGTGTAATAAACTTGAAAGGACAATGTTGCACATACCTCATCACCCAAGGCTAGATACTCCTGATATTGAGGCAAGTGTTGCAATACGGCTAACCTCTACCAATTTCCATTCAAGATCCTTCTCATTGTCTTCATGTTCTCACAAGATGGCAAAGAAAAACCTTTGTTCTGACATGCACTTCACCAACATCATTGACATGCATTTGCATGTACAAGCATGCATCAACATGCACTTTTATTCAATTTCTATGTTCCCATAGCTGGCAAGGATCATGCTTTGATACCACTGTAATATCCCAAATCCTAATATTTTCTATTTGTATGCAAATTTACTGAAACAGTCGGGCATGCAAACTACCATGCAAAATTTCTCTATTTTATAGCTGAAATTAGGGTTAGGGTTTGCTAGATAGAATGAACACTTACCACTGATAAGGTAGTTGAATATGCTCCAGAGAAAATACGGATGCAAGATGAGCTAAGCTAATGAAGAAATGACCTTGTTTTCTGCTGTAATACCCTGGATGGCTGAATCAAACAAGTGTGACGTTTTTGCTGAAGGGATGGTAGTTTTAGCTGGAAATAAGTCAGAAGGAAGGTGTGTCCGTGCTGGAGAGGATGGCCAAAGCATGCAAGAGTTTCGACCTCTCTAGATGCCCTAGCGAATTGATCTCCCAATCTGCTGCTCACGCCCCCACAGCCCTGTAATCTGCTGCTCACGCCCCCACAGCCCTGTAATCTGCTGCTCACGCCCCCACAGCCCTGTAATCTGCTGCTAACTGCCCCTGATGGACAATCTGATGGCTGATAATCACTCAATGCAGTTGAGTGATCCTATCCATAAGGATGTAGGCCACATGTGGAAGAAATATGGTGATCCATAGTCTTGGTGAATAACTGGGGTTTCCCAGCTAAATGCCCCCAGCTGTATGAATGAACCTGCAAATAACCTTCGGACATATATCGGAACACTGGATAATGATGAATGCAATAGACACGGTGACAAACATGGATGGTTTATCCTGAAGGAGACTAGGGCAGATATCTCATTGCCGAAATCCCGTTAGCTGAAGATGTCATCTCCAACCCCAATTGCTGTGGCCGCACGCTGTGCTGCTACTCAAGAGCTCCAAAATCAATAATAATCAATAGTAAAGTCTCCATTCACTTTATCTTTCTTTTATAACTTTCAACTGCGAAAACCCTAACTTTTGACCTAATTAGGTCACTTTAACTTCTAATTTGCAGTTGACTTGCATGCATGCGCATGGAGACTTAATTGGGTGCATGCATCATTAAATAATGCTTAGATGTCATGCATGTCACTTTTAGGGTTTGCATGCATATCACTTTTAGCGTTTGCATGCATGTCATTTTTAGGGTTTGCATGCATCTCACTTTTAGGGTTTGCATGCATGTCACTTTTAGGGTTTGCATACATATCACTTTTAGGGTTTTCATGCATCTCACTTTTACGGTTTGCATGCATCTCACTTTTAGGGTTTGCATGCATGTCATTTTTAGGTTTTGCATGCTTGTCACTTTTGGGAACATTACACATTCATTCTTCACAACAACCAATAGAACAAGTTGGTTGGCTCGTTCATGCAGAAGAAGAAGCTTTGAATCTATTTATATTGATTCCAAACCTAATTAAATTTGGACTGAGACCGTAGTTATTACAGTGTTATTAGGGTTTAAGGAGGGTTTGGACTTCGTGATAGAGTAGGAATTGAGGGTGGAAGACGCCTATTAATTAAAATGTGTGTAAGTGGTTGCGAGGGGAAGATATTACTGCGTTTATTCTCTGCATTGATTGAATTTTGAATCTTGAGCTTGGAAGGATGTTAATTGGTGGGCGATGGTAGTTTAAGCAGGCGATCCCTACTTCACATGGTGGATACTAAAAACCATGACCATGCCATAAATCAAATTGTCCCTATGGAAAAGTTGCGGTACCCCCAAAACTATATTCTCGTCACATTCTCCTCGAGTTTCAAATTTTAACAATCTATCGTTAGTAATTAGTAATTCAAGTTTGAATCATTCCAACAAAGGCATATCTAAGAATCTAGTCTCTGATCCAAGAATCTGGTCTTTGGCCCGCTTCTTTAGTTTTCAGCTCTGAGGCGTTTCATTTTTTAAGTGTGGGGAATTTCAATTTTTACTCACGAGGATTGTGTTTAAATTTTAATGTGTTGAATTAAAGGTTTCATGTTTATCTCACAGTTCGTGACTATTGCAAGCGTGGGAGATAGAAGGTTCGTATCTTATTCTCAAGCATGACTAGTGTTTCAATGCCAAATATTTTTATTTTTTCATTATGTTGAATTGTTTCAATTGCAAATCTGTTTACTCTTTGCACAAACCGATTGACGAGATTTAGAGTAATCTAATATCTAGTCACAAGGTTTCTCGAGATGTTCTAGGCGCTGAGAAAAAACAACTTTTGAAGTTCCTGAGTGCAAAAAAATGGTGAAATCAAGTGTTTATATTAAGCATTGGTTTACATTAGCAATTGTTGGGAGGTTAATTTTTTTATTTTAATGAAAAAGAACTTTAAAGTCATCTAAAGTTATATTTAGGAACAAGAAATACTAGAAATTTGGCTCCAATTTACTAGCTTCAAAGATCTAATTCTATGTATATATTATTATTTTGTTCCAAAGCTTTAATTATCACAAAGCTCGTCTCTCGAGTGATTTCAACCACTGCTCGTTATTCAACACTCTAACATACCTGAAAACAACTGTCTCTTCATTATAGATGCCTCACAATTGTTGTAATCCACACTAAAAGGCCAAAATGGGGGTTCTAAGACTTACATAGTAGATTCCACTAAACTTTTCCCAGCCAAAATTTAAGATTCTTAAAGGCATAAAAAATTTCGAACACTCGGAGTGAGGGCATTCCACTTGTCATGCCATCACAACAACCTGCTCTCATACTATGAAAATGTGAGTGCACACCAAGAAAAATATCAAACACAAATAGGTGCAAATATGTGCTCAAACAATTTGTTCCTAGATGAGGAATTAAAAATATTCCTTATGGATACAATATTATGTAAAGGCTTGATGCATGGCCTTCCACTTTTGTTCAAACCTTATTTGACAATTGACTTTGATTTCAATACTAAATATTATTTTGAGTCTTGATCGTCGTTTATTATTTATGATAAATGTAACCATAATTTGCAACACCTAAGTTCTAACATCTGTCATTCTAACAATCTCACGGCTTTAACTTGATTGCCTCTTAAAAGTAGCAATATCGATGTAATTTGGCCATCTCATATTATGTTGACAATATGTATAAATAAAACTAATAATGTGTATTATTTCAGCAATTATAGAAAATCATGTTGTATGAAGAGTGAGGAAATATTTTACCAATATAAGCATTTGAAACCTTGAAACTTAAAAATTTGTGATTGTTGGTCTAATATGTTTGAGCATTCATGCTTGCTAGTTTACTTTTTTGTTCGTAGTTTCTTATGTACAATGTCTCCATGTTCAATGCTATTGCATTATTTTGTCATATTGTCTAAATTGTCAATGGTTTCAGGGATTGAAGCTACATGTTGATAGCTCAATTCTAAAGGATAAGAAGACAATTATGTCTAGAGACTCTGTCGAGTTGGATCTTGCACAAAAGCATTACTGGTCTCCATCATACAGTACAGTTGTTGTAAGAATAGTTTTATTGGCAGGTGTTAGCTTCATTGTATATTTGAAAAGACCGTCAAAGTAAGAGAATAGAACATGATTGACTTGCAGTATCTCAAGGAAGATAAATGCTCCGGTTTTAAAGTGATCCATTTAATATGGACAAAGTTTGATCCTCTTTTATATATATAATGTTTGTGATGAATTTTTTTGTCTTTATTGTTAAGAGAAAATGTTGGGTGAAGTTTTGAAAAGGTCACAAAATCCAATATTGTTTTTATGAATTGAAAGGGTCACAAAATCCAATATTGTTTTTATGAATTGATGTATTGTTTTGGCAAGATCATAAGATTATAGATGCTCTTTTTTACCTTTGGGTGGTAGTTAAATAGGTGTTCATCATTAACGAAAAAATACGACATTTATATTTCCATTTCTATTGAACAATCTTGTCCATCTAATATTATATATTAAAATGATGACAAAACACTACATTTATATATTTTATAAGTGTTAATGATTTTATTTATTTATATTAAAATAAGAAAATTCATATTCAAATTTATGTATAATATAAAAAAACACTATATTTATATATTTTATAAAGATGTTAATAATTTTTTTGGCTTATATTAAAAAGTAAAAAATTCATATTCAAATTTATGTATAATATAAAAAAAGACCCAAGTCATATTATAGCTTACTTAATAGTTGAAAACAAAGTTGCACCTTCTCTTGGGGCTCTTGTTCATGTACAATTTATTAATAATTGGAAACCATATTTTCCTTTTTTTATACGTAAAAATATAAATATAATCTAAGTTTTTTTTAGGTTGAGTTCTTGGGTAGTAAGCTATCACTATCTCCACCAAAAATCAACCTATAACTATATATGCATGACACTTATGAGAGTTTCAATATAAAAAAAAATATAATTATAATCTCATAATAATTAACAAGGTATCTTTATACATATATAAATATATGGTAAAATGATAATTTCTCAATAAAATTAATTCTTTATCCCTTTTTCTTTTAAGCACTTTAAAAAGGTAAAGCTTAACTTCTTTTAGTTTAGGGATACTAACAATAATTTCTCGGCAGCCTTTCCGATACTAAGATATTATAGGAACATCATTTAGTACTATTGGCAGCCATTTAATAATAGTTGTCTTTATGTTATTAAATAAGTTATAAGAGTCCGTTATTATTTTGCATCATATATAGTTATATTTTTTTAAAACAAAAATATATAAACTTAGATATTATCAAGGGTTTACTTTTTTAGTTTAATGCTCAAGTCACTTTCTAAGTTTACTAAATAAATTATAATTTAAGAAATTCACAATAATACATACAGTGCTTTTAACGAAAATGTTATATATATATACTATTTAATTTTAGAGATAAATTTTAAAATATAAAGACAAAAAATTAATTATATATATAGTTAACATAAACCAATTCACACTTACAATCTTTAAAAGTTAGTTAATGTTGTAACATTTAATCTATTTATTGTGTTGAAGAGGTCCATTTTACAGCAGAGTAGGGGAAGATGTGTAACTCCTTCCATGCCCATTCTAGAGTTCACATGTGCTTCTTTAGAAAAAAATAAAATATTATAAAATAATAACATGTCGTCCATATTAAAGTTAAAACATTTACAATGACACACACACACACACACAAAACACAAATTAGATAAATTGGAAATGTGTAACTCCTTCCATGCTCATCCTAGAGTTTGACATGTGTCCTTTAAAAAAAAATAAAAGATTATAAAATAATAACATGTCACCTCAAATTTTAGTTAAAACATTTACAACGGCATATATAAAAAAAACACAAATTAGATAAATTAAAACTCAACATTTACACTTTTAAAACATGTTTGCATCTAAAGAGATTTGATCCCTTTAGGCGCTTGCTATATCCATTTTAAGATGGGTCTATACTAGTATATCTTCAAGGCAAATGATTCTTCAAAACTGTATACCAGTACCTTATCAAAATAACAAAATTTGAATTAATGCCATATCCACATTTTTGGTTTCCACATATCTTTTTTTATATGAGAACTCGAGTGAACGAACCCAATATGTGTGTGTGCGCCTAAGAGAGAATTTCAAAATACTTAAGTTGTGAATGATATGCTAGAAGACTTACCATTAATAAGGGTAGTGATATTCAATGCTTTTTATTTTCTTGTTTATTTTTCCTTAATATATTATTTGGTTTTACATGAGAACCGTTTTTATTTATTAAAAATTGTCACAAATATATATAATAATTAATCAAATTATTTTAAAAAAATGATCAAAAGGAGAATCTTAGGGTTTCAAGACCACCGAAGTTTACATTAATTTATAATAATCATTGTTTTTTTAGACAAAAATAGATAGAGTTTATATTAAACGACGAGTGGTATAGCCACCGTAAAGAAGTCTACAATATTCCAAAATTACTGACTGAAGACAGATGCCATAAGACAAAAGTACTTAGCTTGCAACCAAAATATGACTAAGAGCCACTGGCTTAGGAGTGCTAGTTCCAAAGTGCCACCATTATACAGATATAACAAAATTTTACAAAATTCAAAAACCCGGAGAAAGATCTGAATTTACTTTACTTGACAACCGCGATTCTGAGTTGACGACCGTGGAGTTGCACTGCTTGATCCTTTCTCCATTGCAATCCTTGATACTTGCAGTTCCAACTTTTCAAAGCGTATTTCCAGATCTGTCAACATCGTTGTCATTGCGCGTTCAGTTTGAGACAGAGATTCCGCAAATTCCTCCCAAAGATGAGTTAAATCTTTGTCCACAAATTCCAGTCACTTTCCCCCTTCTACATCCATACGCTACAGGGATCGCTTCTTCCTTCTCAATTTCTTGCAAATTTTCGTGAGCTTGACAACGAATGACCATGAAGGATCGAAAGAAGCGGTCGCATCGGAGGTGGAGGCCATGAAGACAGAGAAGTTTCTAAACCAACGAACAAGGAGTGAGCTTCCTTTATGTAACCAACAAACTACACTGAAATCTGAATTGCAGACATTTTTAGCTACTGGGACATCTCCTATTAAATCCTTTGTGAATCTTATGAATCCCAGAATCCTAGCGTAATCCATCACACAAACCGCATGATGGAGAATGAAAGGAAAAGGATGTCGAGGCATGCCTAGATTGTAGATCAGCGCTCTCGAAATGACCATGGATGATGTCTGGAGGGTATGATATGTACTAATTAAACTGAATTTGAGGTTCGCATGCTTCATTCCACGCGTCGTTATGATGGTACATAAAATGCCACGGGTCAACATGTGGGTTGAAATGATGGTTGAGCTCCACATGTCATGGCCACATGGAAAGCCCCACAAGCTCACGACAATGGTCCTATGGAATAGGATAAGGAGAGTACCCCCATTTAGACTAAGTTTTCCTTTGCTAAAGGAGGAAGCAACCTTTGCCGCTGAGTATGCTTCTTCGTCTAAGCCTCTTAGGACATAAAAGTAGTCTATCTTGTTGAAGGATTTGGATAGATTCTGGACTTTTTTGGTTAAATAGTGAAGTTTCAACTGAGTTGGAGGAGAATTTGTTATCAAGGCTTAAATTTAATTGGTCTTGAGTCCTCGATCACAACAATTTCAGAAATGCCATGAGCTCGGGCTTGACGATCTTGCCATAGTACTAAGGCTTCGACAACATTATTTGTAAATTCTCCGAGACCCCAAAAATAAACCCATTCCTGAACTCCATCGAAGTTAAAGAAAACCCCTCCACCTCTTCCCGCTCCTTATAGTAATCATTGTTTTAACTCTCAATTAAAATCTAAATTATAATAAATTTTAACTTTTATAAAAAAAAAAATTAATAACTTCAAAGTAAAAGAAATGTTTTTTAATTTTACTTTTATATATATTCCATCATATCATCATTCAATAAGATTTTGTAATGAGGAAATTTTAATTCATTCAAAAACTCATTACAAAGACTATTCATTGAATAAGATCATAATTTCCTTAAGAATGAATTGGGTTCTCAAATCGCTGGACTTATTCACTTACGAGTTTAATCAATTTTGTTTAACAGAAAGATGGGTATTCCTTGCTTTTAGATTGCCTCTTCACAAATATTGTATCAAACCAATCCCACATTTCATGGAAACTATTTCTCTAATAAGATTTTTGTAATGAAGAAATTTTAATTCATTCAAAAACTCATTACAAAGACTATATATATATATATATATATATATATCATTTCTATAATACTAATTTTATTTATTTATTTATATGAAATATTATAGATTTTTTTTTTAAATTAATAATTATTTTTTATTATAACTAATACTATAGAAAATTATAGATTGCGGACTTTTCTTTGCATGAGCGTTAGCGCACGAGGCTCTGGCGCGACCTGCACGAGGTTCTAGAGGCGACCAGCGCTGCAGAGGCCGCTGTGCTTGGCCTGAGATCGTGAGGGGGAAAAGAATTGATCGTGGACTGCCAAGGGAGGCGTTGATCCTGCGTGGACTGCTGTCAGAGGCCGCTCTGGCAATGCTGGAGGGCTAAATATGGGCTCCCCGATCCCTGATGATCGAGATCCGTCCCAGGCTCCTCATCTGGATGAATTCGATCGCTTAATCTCATCTTACAACAAGAGATCCGGCAAAACCGAACCCCCGAAATTTGTCAAAAGGCTTGAAGATGTGTCGGAGGTTGCCCTTCCTCCGGAGGAAACCATCCGGGTTGCTCTTTCCCTTGCAGATCGAGCCCTGATTGGTCAATTTACGGGGCTTTGGCCTTCGCCCAAAACAATGGACAGCTGGGTTCAAAGAAACTGGAGACCCCTAATCACCAACAACGTTGCTTCCTACTCCGTCGGGCGAGGTTTTTTCCTCTTTGACTTCGAATCTAAGGATGATAAAGAGCTGATCTTCTGAAATGGGCCCTACTTCATGGGGCCGCAAGGTCTTTACCTCAACAGGTGGACACCGGATTTCGATCCAGAGGCTGACACGCCAAGAGCAGTGCCAGTCTGGGTTAGGCTACCCAATCTTCCTATGCATTGCTGGAACCCTAAACCCCTCCAGGCCATAGGGGCTGCGCTGGGGAACTACATAGATATGGCTAGCCCGAAAGACCAATACGCCTGTGCTCGAATCTGCGTTGAGGTCGATCTAGAAGCTGGACTCCCTGAAGCTATCAAGTTAACCGTGTGAAGCTGGTCCCATTTCCAAAAACTTGATTACGAACAGCTGCCCTTCAAATGCAGAGGATGCCATGAGTACGGGCACTTCATCCGCAACTGTCCAAAAAAGCCTGAGAACCAGCAGGACAAGGCGGAGGGATGGCAAAAGGTATCTAGATCTAAAACCAAACATCAATCTGGGAAGGGGCCTAAAAAATGTGAAGGGACCAATGATACAAGAGTCACTAATCTTGAAGGATCAGTGGAAGCAACCAAGACTAAAGCAACGGAGGAAATAAGTGAAGATCTAACTGAAACTGGTGAGAAATCCAGCAATGAAGGCAACAAAGAATCTGAAGCAGAAATATCAGCGCAACGTTTGAAGGATCAAGAGGAAGAAAAGGCCCCGGTCACTGCAGGGGAAACCTTGGGGAACTCAGAAGAAGACTCTGGATCAGAGGAAGAGGAAGAGGAGGAGGGGGAAATCGAAATAACCACTCCGAGAATGCCTAAAACAAGGGGAAGAAAATCCAGGAAAGAAATAAGAGAGCATGATTCCTATAAGGATAAGTTGCAAGGCTCTCAACAAACTTTGGAAAAGCTCCTGAACTCCGCTAGGAACACCCGACAGCAAGGGCATGCCCAGAAAGGGATGCCTAAGCTCCCCAAAAGTAAGTAATGCAGGTCCTCTCCTGGAACTGTAGAGGTCTTGGAAGTAAAATCAAAGAAGAAGCAATGTTAGATCTATCTTCTTTACATAAGTCGGACATCCAGGAGACGAAGATGGAGGAAGCCGTCTTCCTCCAAGTTAGTCAACAATTTTGGAAAGGCAAAGGAAAAGCTGCAATAAGTTCAAGAGGGGCTTCTAGCGGCATTGGAACCCTATGGAATGACAAAGAATTTGATACGGTTGCTGTCAAGAACAACAACCACTGGATCCTCACTCAGCTTAGGCAGAAAGCCTCGAACTCACTAGTAAGTATCTTCAATATCTATGCTCCCAATTCTGCTGCAGAGAAAAACTCCTGCTGGAATCTCCTGCGTGAGGAGAAGAGTAATCTGCAAGGTAACATAATAATTGCAGGTGATCTTAATGTCACCTTAAGCCAAGAGGAAAAGAGAGGTGGGTCCTTGATCAGGGACCCCATAAGGGAGACAATAGATGAAATCATCCGAGAATGGGACCTCATGGACATTAAACCTGCTGCTGGGAAGTATACCTGGAATAATAAAAGAATAGGGCCTGGACATATTGCCGCAACACTCGACAGATTCCTCGTCCAGGACTCATTCCTCCTGCTGGGGATGAATATATCTTCCAAAATTCTGCCCTTTGGAGTCTCTGACCATAGGCCTATTTTCCTTGAGATGGCTGTTATCAAGAATTGGGGACCAATACCTTTCAAGTTTAACCCCCTTTGGGCAACTCACTCTGACTTTCTCCAAATTGTAGCTAATTCGTGGTCTCCACCGGTCAATGGTTCTCCCTTCTACGTTTGGGAGGAAAAGTTAAAAAGATTGAAAAAGTGCCTTAAGCTATGGGCCAGAACTATCCCTTCTCCTTCAGACCAAAAATCTCAAGCAGCGAAGGAGCTCGAGATCCACCAGGCTGCCTTGGAGACCAAGAACATGGGCGCAGAGGATCTCCACGCTGAAGCTGTACTACAAGCTAATCTTCATAAAGCTTGCAAAAACGAGTCTGATTGGTGGAAGATTAAGGCTAGATGCGTTTGGCTGGTTGACGGGGATAAAAATACAAGGTATTTTCATAAGCAGGCGGCATCCAGAGACAATTTCAATTGTGTGAAAGAGATCCATACCCAGGAACGCATTATAACCAGTCATGAAGAAATTAAAATTGAAGCTTCCAGACATTTCAGTGGACTCTTCACGGCCCAGCCAGTTGTGGAGGACGCTGAAATCTTGAACCTGATACCCAGTTCCATTAAAACCAACGATAATGACTCTCTTACTCAGGCTATTTCGATGGAGGAGATTAAGAGAGCTGTTGATGGAATGAAGGACGACAGGGCTCCGGGACCGGATGGGTTTAACGCGACATTTGTTAAACTTTGATGGAACATCATTAAGAAAGATTTAATTAAAATGGTCCAGAAGTCCCAGAGGTGCATTAAAATTGGCGGAAGCACCAATTCGGCATTCCTGGCCTTAATTCCCAAAGAGAAGGAGGCCAAAAACTTCGACAGGTTCAGGCCTATTTCTTTGTGCAATATAGGCTATAAAATCATCACTAAGGTAATGGCAACCAGACCCAAGCATATTCTTCCGAGACTGATCCCGGAGAATCAAGGAAGATTTGTAAAAGGCCGGAAGATTTGGGAAAACATCATTTTAGTTCAGGAGGCTATTCACTCCAGCTTGAGGAACAGTGATAAGGGAATGGTGGTCAAAATCGATCTGGCCAATGCTTTTGATAGGGTCAGCCATCTCTTTCTTTTCCAGGTGATGCAAAAATTTGGTTTCGCTTCTGATTTTATTTCTTGGGTCCGAGCTTGTATTAGCAACCCGTGGATTGCCCCACTTGTCAACGGAAGAGCTGGCCCCTTCTTCCAAGCCTCAAGAGGCCTGAGGAAAGGATGCCCGCTCTCTCCTCTCCTTTATGCCATCCAAGCCTCTGTTCTTAGCTTTCAGCTTGAGACTGCCAGGCTTGACCAGGATCTCCCCGGAATTCAAATGGCTAGAGGCATCAAGGAAATTAATCACGCGCAATTTGCGGATGACACTATCTTACTAGGTGGTGCTAGTAACATTATAGGCAGGCAATTCAAGACTGAGCTAAGCCATTACTGCCTAGCTTCTGGAGGCCAAGTTAACCTTAGGAAAAGCCAGATCTATGGCTAGAACATCAATCCGAGGGAAATGTCAAATATCTCCCGGAGCCTCAACATGGGAGGGGTCACTGACTGGCAGTCCTTTAACTATCTGGGGGTTCCCATTTTCAAAACCAAGGCCAAGAGCTCGGCCTGGAACCCTGTTGTGGAGAAAATTAAAAGCAAAATCCAAGGCTGGGGATGACTCTGGTTAAACTTGGCCGGGAAGGTTGTCTTAATAAAGGCTGTCTTGAACAGCTACCTGATTTATCAAAGCTCTCTCCTTCTAGCCCCAGCCAAAACCATCAACCAAATAGAAGGACTGATAAGGTCATTTCTCTGGCAGGGGGGCAGCACTGGAAGAAGCAAGAAGTTTGCATTGGTAAGCTGGAGAATAATTAAACATCCAAAGTCTGAGGGAGGCCTCCACATCAAAGATCTCAGGACCCAAAATTTGGCTATGGGAGCCAAGCTGATCTGGAACCTGCTAGTCCCCAAGCCATCTTGGTCCAGCGAAGTGCTGCAAACTAAGTATTTTAGGGGAAATCGGCTCAGATGCCTGGAAGGTGCCCATATGAACCAGAATGGATCCACTATCCACAAAGTCTGTCTCAAGGCGCTGCCTCAGTTCACTGGTGGTCTGCACTGGGTCCCAGGCAACGGGAAACTCATTAATCTTTGGAATGACTCTGTTCTGGGTAAAATTCCACCACAGCTACCTCGCTTGCAGCAAAGGATGGACGCGCTGGGGATGACAACGATATGGGACATTTCCAAGTGGGAGAATTCTGCGGGCAAGCGATGGATTGGATGGAATCTGCCAGATCTTCCAGATGAATTCGATGAAGAGAAGTTACAGCTCCTCGACTACCTGGCTGGGATCGCCCCTCTCTGCCAAAACAAACGGGACAAGCGTGGATGGGGAGAAAAATCAGGCAATTACACTGCCTCTGAAGGATACTAGCGTCTCTCTGCATATTTTAACGTCCCTGGCAATCCCAAAGTCTGGAATTATAACTGGTCCAATACCACGTTGCCCAAGATCGACCTCTTTACTTGGACGCTGCTGCATGGCAAAATTTTAACAGGTGAGAACTTGGAAAGGAAAGGGATCGCTGGACCATTCAGATGTCCACTGTGTATAGCCGCTGGGGAAACCATAACGTACCTGTTTTTCCAGTGCTCCTACGCCAATTCAGTGTGGAAGGACGTGCTCGATAGCTGGGGAGGGTTAAGGAGAATGCCGGAGAATATTCACGACTGCATTAACAATTGGGAAAAATTGTATCAAGGCGAGTTGACTGAGAAGATGGGCGTGAGAAGTTACTGGCTAAAAATCCCAAAGCTGATATGCTGGTGCTTATGGAACGAAAGGAACTACAAGATCTTTCAGGATAAAAAGCAAACCACATGTAAAATAGCAGTCAAAATTCAGGCATTAGTTATGGAGGTTATAAGTATCTCAAAGCTCCCGAGCAACAAAGGGACTCTAACAAAAATAGAAGAAGAGCGGACGCGAAACTTCAAACCCCTGGCTGATAAATTTGTTGTTGCTAAGAAGCTGGAGGCGTAGGAGATCAGGATGGATAATTCTCAGTTCGGCAATTGGCTGAAAGAGAGGAAAATTTTTAAGCTCTTCTTTGACGGGGCTTCCAAAAGGAACCCAGGGAAGGCCGGAGGAGGTGGAGTCATCATCAATCCTGAAGGGGAAGTCGAGGTGGAGTACAGCTGGAATATTGGTTATGAAACTAATAATATAGCAGAGGCCTATAGGCTATGGCAAGGCCTAAAACAATTGCTGGTTAAAAAGGTTGAAGAAGTCCTGGTATTTGGGGACTCCAGGATTATCATCCAGGCAATGAATGGAGGAAGGATAAGTGACAACAATAGGACAACTAGATTGACAAGAAGCACTAGCTCCCTTTCCAAGCTGTTTCGAAAGATTAGATTCTATCATATTCTAAGAGATCTTAATGCCTTGGCGGACATGGCAGCCAATAAAGCCATAGATGCGGATCTTAATGGCCTAATAGTTAATTCGGCTCTTCAAAGTGATATTCCTCCTTAGCACTACGGATGGTCATTGACTGAACGTAGAGGTAGCGAGGTGAATGCTGTCATGTATCTTTCTACAGCAATTTATTGCTGATTATTAATAAACTCCATAACCGTTCCTGTTAAAAAAAATATATTATAGAAAATTATAAAATATATCATTAACATTTCCCTATCTTAAAATAATATATTGATAATTTTTTATAAGATACATTACACTTATTTTAATTAATACAAAACTTATTATCATTCATTTATATGTATATATAAATTTATGAATGACAAAATTCTAAATGAATCAAATATAAGTGCAACAAGAGCCACGAGGTGGCAATGTCCCCGACATTGCACCTATAGTTGTTGCTTGTTTGCAATTAAAGTGAAGTAATAGGTACGAGGATATTTAAGCTGGTTATGCAAAGCTTAAGGCTGGAATATCCTATAAGAGAAAAGGAAATTTGGTGGTTCAATTGCAAATGTTAAAGACAAAATTAAAACTATAAAAAGTTTAGCACATATTGGAGGAATAAATCACATATTTTGATATCACAAAACCAACACTATTTATTTATTTATTTAAACATACTAAGGTGGACATACGAGAAAATGAATCAAACTTGAAATGTACAGGAAATTGCATTTATAAAGCAATTTCATTCTATTAAATAAATAAAACTATCTAATACAAATTACATTTACATTTTGATATTACAAAATTTGGATAGTACAGTTGCATATTTTTATATTAAAAAATTAACATGATTTAATTTTCTATTTTGATATAAAAGTTGTTTTTTTCCTCAATAACGGTAGTCTTAATATAAACAATATTAAATAACATTTAAACATATTCTGCAGATGCATATAGTAGAAAATGAATACACTGAATCAAATTTCAAACCCATAATCAATTGCAACGATAAAGCAATTGCATTGTATCAAAGAAAACTATTAAGCGTAAAACATGAAAATCAATTTGACATACAGTGCAAGAACAATTTGCAAAGTGGAGAATAAGAGCATGCTGAAATATCAAGGTTGTTTTATATTGTTCTAATGCTATGCAAAATTATAGTTTTCATGTGCAAGTGCCTCAGATTTTTTGTATGCAAAGAATAACGACGAAACTGCACAATTGGGTTGAAAACGATTAACCACGTGAATAATTGTTTTTGTTTGTTTTCTTTTCGACCAAGACACACAAAAAAGAAACTTGAAAGAGATCATGGTTATAATAATAATCAAAACTGCAAAACTGTTTTTTTTTATGCAAAACAAAAAGTGCTAGTTTGTACAAGTTTCTTTCAGAGGGCACATGTTGTTGTTGTGTATTCGTGCTTTTTGCACCTGCAAATTCCAAACAGGTCATGGTCAAGACAATTTGAAAACTAGCAATAAAAGATGCACTTGCAAAGTTGTAAAAAGGACAAAATTTTGAACCAAATGTATGGGCATATAGAAGAAGTCATAGTGCTATATGTAGGGAAATAACATTGTCACATATCTAAAAATGCTTTTCTTTACAGTCAAAAGAACCGAAAATGTGATTGCATTTGCATTTAGGTTTGTATCTATGACAAAAATTGTGTGTGTGTGTGTGTGTGTGTGTGAACTAGCAATAAAAGATGCAATTGCAAAGTTGTAAAAATGACAAAATTTTGAACCAAATATATGGGAATATAGAAGAAGTTACAATGCTATATGTAGGGAAATAGCATTGTCACAGATCTAAAAATGCTTTGCTTTACAATCAAAAGAACCGAAAATGTGATTGCATTTGCATTTAGGTTCGTATCTATGACAATGTGTGTGTGTGTGTGTGTGTGTGTGTGTGTGTGTGTGTGTCATTGAATATTTGACAAATAGGCCAATGTTGTTTTCAACTATCTATGTATAGTTGCAAAGAGAAGGGAAAAAGTGAAATTTGATAGTAACCATCTGGTAATTTTTCTAAATTCTGTAGTCTACCTTGCCCATCAACGGTCGCTGATTTCTTCCACCTAGCATGCTGAGTAGCGTAGTTTTGCCACTTCCACAAGGACCCATTATGACAAAAAACTCCCTGGGGCTAACAAAACCATTGATACCATGCAAAATCTCTTTCTCTAACGAGGGTGACTTGTCTTTCCAGGACGTTGGTTAAGATCGATCCACCTTATATTTCACCTCTGTAAACTGTAAAAAAACACAACAAAAAGCCTCAATTATATCATTATAAATCCATAATTCAAATCCCAACTCAAAACAAGGGCTTGGAATCTTGACGGACAAGATTGCTATTGAAATGAGACTACCATTAAAAGGGAAAAGTGTTACCAAACCCTTGAGAATGAATACAAAAAAATGAAATGAAAAAAATATTGACAATAACACTTGTCTAACTCAAACCATGCAAAGTAAACACATGTCCAACTCAAACCATGCAAAATAAAGCTAACCTGGGATGATTGAACTTTGTGTTGTTATAAGAAATTCACTCTATTAACACTAATATAAATCTATGTTAGCATATTTAGCACCAAAATATCTCTATAACCCGCGAATGTTGAAAGATTGGTTTGCAAACCATGAATGCTTATAGATTAGCTAGAAGGTAGCCTGGTTAATTTATGAATGAAAATGCATATTTAAAACTATTTCAATTTAGAATACCTTTATTTTCTTGTCTTCATCCAAAAATCCATGTCTAGAGCATTTGTCACATAAAGTTTAATTTAAAGGGTAATTTCTGTGCAAATAAAACTCTGCAGAATTACCATTAAAATACATGGAAGAAATTCAAAATGTTGCGGTGTATGCAATATAACTGGTATGATTGGATAGTTTTTACAAAATATTTCTTAGCATAAATCCATGATTGGATCCTGATGCCAAAGTCTACTAAACTACATCTTCGAATGAATAAACATTCATATTAAAAATTGAATCTACACATACACATTAAACATACATCTTCGAATGAATAAGAATTTGTATTAAAACCTGAATTAGAATCATGAGAACCAAGTCTTTGTCGACATTTAAAGGGATACAACTGAGGGATAAGGGATATTACCAAATACAAATTACTTAATTACTTCGAGTGGCAGATGAGCACCGGATGCACTAGTAATTTGTGATAGATAAACTTGTCCACTTATGTGCTTTTCAACTTTCCATCTATAACAAGCGCATGTCTGTAAGAGCAAGCAAGCCTTATTGACATTCAGAGAAAAGGTAATTCACAATATTTATTTTATATATTTCTAGATAGTGTACTACGTATAGTTACCTTGCCGAATGGTTCTGTATCGAGCAACACTATATCCTGGTAATTGCTCACTTCGATATGAAGAATGTTGCGAAGACATCAAGCTCACTCTGGTATGAAGAATGCTGCGAAGACAATAATATTCATTATTTAGAGAAAAAAACACTTGTTTATATATATATCCACATTCAAGCTCAAAAATCTCTGCGGTGCAAAAATCGACGATAAGTTATTACAGTTCAGTTCGGCAGGTTTACAAAATTTACTTATTTAACGCGAAACAACAACGAAGATTGTATTCAATTTCTTCTTCATACCAAAAGAAGCAGCGTCATCGTCCACTTCTGTACTTGTCAACGTTGCTAACATGCAGAGAGTATTGCACACACTAAGATTTTACGAATGCAGACAAAAGATTTTTCCACAACAACTCCATTCTCTGG
This sequence comes from Pseudotsuga menziesii, assembly GCA_001517045.1. Classification (NCBI taxonomy): domain Eukaryota; kingdom Viridiplantae; phylum Streptophyta; class Pinopsida; order Pinales; family Pinaceae; genus Pseudotsuga; species Pseudotsuga menziesii. The sequence goes on from LPNX010679793.1 coordinate 142,564, forward strand.
CCTGCCATGCGAATGGTTGACACATCCATTTTTAATGGTCACAGTTGTGAACAATCTTGAAAACATACAGCAGCGTTTAATACTTGCAAACATTATTTCTTTTAATTAAAATTTATACATATATTATAATATCCCTTAGTTGTATGTATTGAGTGTTTTCTTCCAATGTCCATCCCCCATTTTTTTAGAGGTGTCATATACCTCTTTTTAATTTAATAGAAGTGGTATGAGGAGTCTCCCTAGAAGTTAAGGGATATGCATTATATTTGTTTCATTTAAGACATTTTTGTTATATACTATTAAATAACTAATTAAAATAAAATCTTCTCCAAATTAACTAATTCCTCCTCTTTTGGTCATATATATATATAATTGGTAATTTATTTCATTTTTATTTAAAAATATATATTAGTGATTTCCAAAGATAACGCGCGGTGAGGAGCTAAGCATTTGCCTTTCTTTTATATATATGATTTCCCTTTCTATTATTCTACTTTTAAGGTGAGTTTTAATTAATATTTAAGTATTATATAATTGCATAATGAATTTCTGAAGAAACTTTAAGAAAATATCTTTTCCACACTTTGTTGTTGTTGATGAACATCCTACTTTAGACAAAGTAACATAACCATCGGCTTCAATACTATGTGGCTTTTCGGATCATATTGTGATGTATCCAAATATACAAAATAAAAGAGATCAATATTTTAATGTCAATAACACAAACTGTAAGTAGGTTTTTTAAGTTAAAAGGCTTTCAGCTTTAATATTAGTTATATTAAACTAAAATGGAACCCAAAAGGCTTTCTCAATCATAATTATTACAAATTTAGACAATTCAAAATTTCTTTGTAAAACTACAGAGAAAGATCACAAAGTATTTTAAAACCTGCAAACTTAATTAATGTTGGAATTTAGAATGGTGTACACATATACAGACCATTATTGTCTTTTGTCAAATAACAATTCAGAAATAAGACAATAATGCTTTTAGTAGAACTGGAAAACTTTGTCACAAGATCTAGCTCAAACCCCTATAGAGACAATAACCAGAATTGAAAATAAAACTATTTACTTTATACCTAAATAGGAATATTATATTGGGGTTTGAAAATATCTCCAAAAAAGTATATAGTCTCATTTAAAATGAAGCATACACCAATCGTCGGTTCTAATTCCTAAATCGTATCTTAAGGCTTTGCCGAAATAGTGGTGCCAGCATCCGTGAGCAAGTGTGATTCCAGGTATGTGGGTCAAGGATTTTCACCTATAGTCAGGTTTACATCCTGAACCAAGGGCTTACAAATCCCTCCACAGGAGAGAACCCTCAATTACAGTACCCTCAAATACAGCACAGTGATACAGAATGAACCACAACAGAGATAGAAGAAATTCATCTCTAATGTAAAGAGATTCTGTATAGAGATTCTCCCTCCGACCTTGAATTCTTGATCTTAAAATAAGAAATGGAAAAGAAATCAGCCTCATTCAATTTCCTTCATTGTCTCAAAAGCCTAGGTCGTTCAAAACGTGTTCAAAACATAATGCATGATTGCGAAGCCCACCGGTTTATTAAATCTGGAAAATCTATTCTTACTCAGACGCGGTTTTCTAAAAAATGATTCACTTTTAGAGGAAATCACCAAAGAATAGCAAAATCACCCCATTTCTAAAGTGGGGTTTTAACCGTGTGAGCCAATCCTTCACGGTTTGCCCAGAAATTGAATCTGAAAATTGTCTCCTATAAAATGACAATATTTTTAGCTCTGGTCCCTTTTTAGTGATATGGTTGAGCTACCATGATCTTTCACAGCGACGCGATCCATCTTTCTCGAACAACACTGATATTTTCCTTTGGTTATTGGTTATCTTCCCTTGAGCTCCTCTTCAAACTAAAGATCAGTTTGCATGATCTTTTACTTAAACACATCAAATCTCCTTTATTTTGTGCCCTGTAATCAAAACAGATAAATCCTTTTAATTTCCAAATGATTTACAAATAAATCTAGAAGGCTATTCACATAGAGGTTCTCTCTACTCATGTGACTAAAAGTAAATATTTAGCACAAAAGACAAGCATGAATTAACTATTATAATACTTGGCAATTCTGTGAAGAATAAACAGGCATTTAACACAGGTATGATATGTTAACCTATCAGAAAAATGTAAATAAAAGAAACGTAAACTGGTATTCTTAAAGTATCTTACGAGAAGTGAACATTCAGTTAAACTTCAGCTGACTTTAAGCTTAACACGAAGAAGTTAAGGAAAAAAAATGGTACAGTGGACAATGGCTAAATTCCAGTATAATGGTAACAGGAATTAAAGAATTTAAAATAACTGTGTAAAACTGTTCAAAGATTGACAAAATCCTACAGAGTTTAGTACTCCCTTAAAGCAGCTATGAGAATATTTCTATTTAACTTTACTTTATTCAGATTCAATTATTTGAATCCAAAAATGTGAGCATGTAGAAACAAATTGTCATTCTTAAAAACTTAAGAAGAATAATATACCTAGACAGATATGGGCTATAGATAAGGATGCAACCGAGAAGGAGAAAGGAAAATAACCTGCAGTGCAAAGAAAAGTCAATTGCAGACTCAAATCAAGATACAATAAAATAAATCTAAATGACATAACATAAATAAAAATTTCCATAACCTGAGGGGCTTCCATGCCATAATGCTCCCGAAAATCAACTTGCAGTTGATAGGATTCGTTGGAATACAAAGTGCCTGGCGTCCTTGGCGCACTGCTCACTTCAATAATCCACCCACATACGCATACATTTAAATTGACATCCAAACATACAAAGAAAAAAAAGAGAAATAAATTCTACTTGAGTTGTCAAAATAAGCGGAATCCTTTGCAGATTAATTGTGACTTTGTGCTTGAATTCGACTGGGGAATTTACTTTCCACTCAACCAACTCCTTCTTAAGCTTGTTGCAGGCTATCTTGATCAGCCCCTGAATATCAAGAATATAAAACGTTAAATAAGCCAATCAATCAATGGTGTTGGAAAATAGTCCACAAGAAATAATTGAAGTGGCAAGCCTTGCCTGCAATGGAGGTGTTGCTCCTGATAGTAGCATTGGCCATTGCAATTCATGGTTCAAATGGAATAATGGAGTAAAATTGACGGGAATTCAACCCTGGATATGAAACTGCAGAGTTTATGATGACCAAATGTTAAACAAATGTAAATGACTCCATGGCTTGCTCGCTCTTCTAAGAGAAAATGAAACTGCAGAGTTTATGACAACAAAATGTTAAACAAATGTAAATGACTCCATGGCTTGCTCGCTCTTCTGAGAGAATAAATCCCTTGTCCCTAAGCTAATCTCTGATATACTCTGCCATGGTAGATTATGCTTTTTTGAGCATGAGTGCCCAGTTTCAGTGTAGATCCCTTATGGGATGGAAACTATCAACCGTGTGGGGCTCAATACCCCTTTTCAAATCTTACGCCATAGCTACTTTTGGAAGGAAGATCTATCCACCCGAAGAATTTGGGTAGCTCTTACTCTTAATAAGTGTAGAAATTTGAAACTAAAACATATCATTAATTTTAATTGAAAGATGTGAATGCCTTGTGCTGGAACGACATGCCAAAAGATTTGCAAATGGAAATATTGGCAGACTTTCCAAGTAACTACTGGTATAGATATCGCAGTGTGTGCCATGATTGGAACACCATACTTTCATCCAAATACTTCTTGACTGATTTGTGTGGAGGCGACAATCCTCCATTGTTGCTCATCTGCAATTCAAATACAGATCTGCCAGCTTCTAAGTATTTCTGCTTCCACACATGGACCTGGGAGACCACCAATATCTCTCTTCCTTTCTTAAAGGAACTTCAAGAGAATCCGATATATGAAGGCAATCCACGCAGAGGATTGGCGACCGGTCTCATTTTACTTGACGATATGTCAGGAAATGCAGATCAGAGTGATAGCTAGGTCTGCAATCCTTATACACACACATTTATCAAGCTTCCTCCAACGTTAGACATAATGAAGATCTACCACCTATGCCTCGTGTTGAACGATATTAATAAGAAGAAGAATACCTAGAAAGTGGTGGCTCTGGGGCCGCGTGTGTGGCCACTAATAGATCAAAACAATTATATAAATGTGGAAGTGTACGATTCCTCTGAAAGAAAATACGAGGTTGTTGGATATTTTCCTCCTGATACAACGCCTCTTCGTAGACAACTTCCTGAGCCTCCAAGAACCAAAAAAATATAACGATTTGGTTTACCCACTAGACCACAATGAAGAATAAACCTTTTTTCAAATTCAACACACAATAAAAACACATGACTGTAGTGAAGGTCAGTTCAACTGCGGATGCATTAAATCTTCCATGCCTTGAGCCATGGGACAATATGTATGCAGAAACCCTAAGCAGCAGAAGGCAGATTTCTTAGAAAATATCACAGCCTACGAGCAGCCTTGGGAGGCCCATCGCTGCCAATTGAGGTAATGCATGTCAGAACCAAGGGGCATTACACTGGTAACAAATTAATATGCCATTATTACCTTGCTACCAAGAAACTCTCGAGAAACTAGCCTCATAACTTTTTTGCCAAGAAGTTGCTTACGCAAGCTCGCCGCCGGGTCTTGGGGCACAAAGTCCCAGGCCTACGTCACCTATATAAACCAATAAGAAGTGAGATAAATCAAGATTTAAATAATTCCCAAAAAAAAAATTTGATACAACTATAGCAAAAATTATATGTTTTATTGAAGTTGCTACAAATTAGTCGAAATAATTGGCCTGACCGATTCATATATACCCCTTGTCGGGGACATAATAAAAATATTATAATTATAACTTTATAATTGTAGCACTAACAACAATCTACCGTAGCAATGCTAAACAACACAAGGAGTTTTGGAGGAATAATTAACATTTTCTATATTTGCATGAAATACACGTATTATTAAGAATTATTGAAAAGTGGTTTTGGACGAAGAGATTTGTATTTCTATGGAATAGAAATGGACATCCTTTTAAGAAGAGGTTTTAATACAAATTTTAATATTATGGGTGTACAAAGCTACCTAACACACATCCTTTCAAATATGCTCATCTTTTATAGCATAGAGCAAAACTGATTTGAGGTTGGTTCATGCAAGATAAAATGATTTGAATATCTTTTCATTCATAGCCTTTATTTAAGGTTTGATCTACTTTTTTTACAAGGAAAATACAACTTTATATTAAAATAAAGTTGTGTAGAAAAAACCGTTGATACAAACTTACAAAGAGTATTTGAGCAGTAGTACATAAAAAAACAGATCGATAACGATCATAACTGAACCAGGCAAGTTTACAGAATATCATCACCAATCAAAAAAGCCATAAAAGACTTTAATCAGTCTAATACTAATAATAAAGCTTGGAAATTAAAACAAACAATTTAAGTATCAAGTGTCCAGGTAGAGCGACCAAAAAACTATGATCAGAACAAAAAGCCATCATCAGTGCAACGCCAAAAGCCATTCGATTTACAAAAGCAACCTCAAGGACAAAGCAAAGATCCTTCAACAATGATCACTCCGACAGATAGCTCATTCCAACTAATCGACCCTGAAGCAACGCCAAAAGCCATTCGATTTACAAAAGCAACCTCAAGGACAAAGCAAAGATCCTTCAACAATGATCACTCCGACAGATAGCTCATTCCAACTAATCGACCCTGAATAGAGTCGACAATGCTCATGGTTTATCATTAGCCCCAAGGATCTCTTCATCCAACTTGGTGCTTGAGGGCTCCCTCTCATTGCAACTCTCTTTCCCATCAGTTGGTGGGGTGAGATTTCATGAGATATGGGGCTCATTACAACTCTCTTTTCCACAAGTTTGTGTGGCTTCAAAGATAGATAAATAAATAAATAGTAATGGATCTACACATAAGTCTACTTATGTGGGTCTTTTGATGAGGTTTTAAGGTCGTTTAGTCATCCTACTTCACATTCGCATCCATCATCTCCTCCATGGAGTGATATTTAATGCTCCGCTTATTAGAATCTCCATACCCACCGTTATGGATGATATGATAAGATGTATACAATAGATTATATCATGTCATGGATTTGAGAATACATTAACCTAGATATATTTGCAAAAACAACATGCAAGGGCATGATATCATATGGGTTTCTATTAGAGATTTGTAATGGATGCACAATTGTCCATGTTTAGAAAGTATAATAGATGGCTAAATATCCATGTTCAGAAAGTATAGAGTACACGACTTAGAACATGGAAAGAAATTAATATTAATATTAATATATATTTAATAAATAATAATTATTAATTAATTAATTTTTTTTTATTTAATATATTAATTATATTATTTTTATTATCTTTACTTATTTTTATTATATATAATAAAATGTTTTGCCCGACGATATGCACCGATCGGACGATCGGCCGCGTCGAACGTCAATGGTCACGCGCGGCCGGTTGCCCAATCGATGCATATCGTAGGTTCAAAAATTTATTTCTAAAAAAATCCAATTTCAATGATATTAACTCTTTTATATAAAATACAATTAAATCCTGGCACCCTCAAGGACTCGGGTTGAAGGCATGGACTCTACGCACCACATGGATCGGGGATTTGGGGGTCACGGGTGCATCAGGAAGCACTTTTCCATGTCTCCGACAACCTCCGTAACATACTTTCCATTGCCATTATTGACCGGATATTAATCATACAAAATTTGAATTCTTAACAAAGGATATTAATAATTCCAAAATTTGAATTTCTAAAATAATAATATTAATATAATTCTTAAACTTGAATTTCTAATATAATAATTAATAACATAACAAAGTATTATACAAGAGAATCGTTCCCGCCACCCATTATGACCACCTTTGCATCCGTCACTCCCTGGTGAACTTTATCTGATGGAAGCAATTGACACGTTTTTTCTGTCACATATTTATATTTATCTGCCTTTTCCATCTACTGTGGAGATGTGGGGATATCGCTCCAGAAAATTTCTTCAATGGAATTGACACTGGGGTTTTGCCATTCTCTGGCCACCACATTGGGGTTTTGCCTTTCTCTGGCCATCGCATTCTCCGGATTTGCATTCCGCGTAGTAGATACCCACCATTCATTTCTGCTTAATGATCATTCTGGATATGTATCAATTTTTAAAGACTTCGATATTCTTTTGGGGTTGTGATTCATCACTTCTTTTAACAGCCTCACTGTACCTACTTTTTATAAGGCAGTGTGTTTGACGTTGCATTTTCCAGTTCAAGAAGATTCACGGCAGCTGTTTTTTCTTTCTTTCTTTGTAGCCGCTGTGCAATTAATCAGCAAATTTGAATTCTGTCTGAAATTGAATACTGATGGTGCAGGAAATGCACGTATAACTCTGGAATTTAACAATGCTACAACAAAGCGTTTAGAAAAGCATTCCCTGCCCTTCTTTGATGTCAACCCCCAAATGCCGCTTAACGAAATATAAATCTCAAGCGGATAATGGTTGATAGATGCGATGAGAGAATCTTGAAACGGTTATTCTCCTCTAGAGTATTCTATAAAAAGCTAAGAAAAGGCCACCGCTCCCACCATTTCAATTTCTGAAAAAAACACCCACTCTCTCCATGCTACAAACCAACGGTCATTTAGTCCACAAAAGCAACAAGTCCATCTATTTAAGGATCGTCCATCTTCTTCACCTTTTAAGTTTCTTTATTTTCAGGCGTTGCCGTTTTCCTTAGATCATGTATCTTCTGTATTTTATTTGTTTTCATAGTACTCTGTTCTTTTCATTTTCTTTCTTGTATTGGTATTGGTATTGGTCCCTTTAGATGTCTTCCTTTTGCTTGTTTAACTCTGTTTGGATTGTATATTTCTCTGGGTTTTTTCGGTGCACCGCTGTTTTCTTTTTTCACTTTCAATCTTCTTGATTTCATATCCATGATCATCCCATGGCTTCACCAAAAGACCAATGGCAGCTTGGAGTGCATTAAATCGAGGCAATGGAAACTGAAGCTCAATCCGTTCCTGAAGTGATAAAAAATTTTCCCAGGTAATATTCTACATTTCATGGCCATCATTCAGGATTAGGGAAGCTAGTTTGAAATTTAAATACCCGTGGCACTGTTTGTTTTGGATTAGGTGAAGGCTAGTTTAAAATTTAAATACCTGTGCAGGCACTGTTTGTTTTGATGATGTTCAATATTATGTCTCCGACTCCTATTTATGTATTTCTTTAAATCTTACATACATTATTATGTCAACTGTTTTAGGTAAACCTTGATTATTTTTCAGGATTTTGATTTAATTTTTTATTCCCTGTTCTAAATAGCTAGCTGTTGGTAGAATTGGATTTATTAATTATCATAAGAATAATCTTATATGTTTTTCGCCATAAACGGCATGTTAGGAAGATACGATACTTTTTATTCAGGTACGTCTTCGTCTTCCCCTATTATATTAAAATTAAAATTAAAAAGATTTTGCTACATATTTGATACCTCTTTATTTTCCGTGTAAAGAAACTCCAATAAGATGCTACTAAATGAATGTTTAATGTTATTAAGTATGATGCTCAACAAGTTTGATCGGTTTTATTATATAGGGTAGCCATGTGTGAACATAAATAATTTAGTGAGGAGCAATTAAGTTAAATTACAGTACATCCACGGGAATCCAGTTCCATTCACTCAGAAGGGACGCAACCTTTAGGTTATTTAACGAGACAGGTTCCAGGTAAGACATAGCAGGATTTCGCTAAAAACCAAACTCTGACGATGTCAATAAAATGCTGGGTTAAATAGTTCATTCTAGGTAGGCTAGGCTTTGCTGTCTAAGTGTTGGTAGGTACGAAAGAGTTTCGTTGCAGCAGTTGAAACGTCAAATAAATTACACTCAGGCACTGTACCTAGATACTTGGCTTCTGACATTTGGAATTTAATACCAGTACAGCATGCTGGTAATTAGGGTTTTCCATACTAATCCAGTTTTAAGTGCGCATTCCCACTTTCAGATTTAAATAGAATTCATATATTTTCTTTTAACTAAATTGTGGAAAACAATCTAATTCTATCCCACAAAACCATGTCACCGACCAATTCCTGGAGTTTGAAAGCCTGGCCCTTAGCTGTCATAACTATCGAACGAGGTAGAGCGATATTTAAACTAGTACTAATACATCAATCTAGAGAATTAATTATTAAAATAATATACTGAAAAGATCATGTTCATAATATTAGTTAGGTAGCAACATTTAAACTAGTGACAAAACATATTCTATAGAATTAATTATGAAGGTAATATATCCGGAATCGGAGAAAATCATGTTCACATAATATTAGTTAGGGAGAAATATTAAAATTAGATAGCAATATTTAAACTAGTGGCAAACGTATTCTACAGAAATAATTATTAAAAATATATCCGGAGTCGGAGAAAATCATGTTCACATAATATAAGTTAGGCAGAAATATTTAAATGAGTCAAATGGGATTATTATTGTTTTTTTTCATCTCTAATCTTTTTGATGGAGCTATATTGCTCTCACAGTTTGTCTATGCACTATTAGATCATGCTCATCTTTTCTTTATTACTTCAATTGTTTGAAGATCTTTATTACTCGAATTGTTTGAAGAAAGCTTTGGTGGTTTAGCTTTCGAAACTTTTAGAGATGGAGATATTTTAAAATATTAAAAAAATAAAATGAGTGAAATCAAAGAAATTAGAAGCATTTTGAACTTTTATATGGACAAATAAATATATTTTAAAATATCAAAAAATTAAGATATAGCCACTTCGTTTAAGCATTGAGGGTAATGCTTAACGGGAACCCCACATGACGGTTGGATCATTCTTGATGTTAGATATAGCCAACAACATTTGACAGTCTTGGGATAGCAATGGGCTCGAAGTGAGTACCAATATTTATTAAACCTATTTACCAAAATGTAAATTTTACTGAGTACCAAATCTTTGGTTATTTACCAAATCTTTAGTGATTTAATAAGTACCACATCTTCAGTAAATTTACCAACATTTTTTGAGTACCCAATCTTGGATTTTGTATCTTTAATTAAGGAATGTTTATATCATTTTTTTTCTTAAGTTTTTAAGTTGTTTGTACACAACTTTGTTGATTCACATAGACCTTTGCTCATTTTGATATTTTAATTTTTTCATAAATTTACTTGAATTATTTTAAGATAGTTTCCGTGATTATACTTGAGGGCTTTAGGTCATACCTATCTTTAATGTATTTCTTTCCCTGATTGAAACATGAAGGAAAACATATTGTTTGTTCTTTGCATAAAAAAACAAATATGCTCTGCTCAATGTGCAGTTTTTTTCAGAGGGAAAAAATAATAATAAAAATTATATATATATAATGAAGTTACATTTCACACGATCTCAAAAAACCTGCTGTTTCAGCTCCAAACTGTTCCGGATCTGGTCATAAACCAACTATTAACGAAGAGCTGTATAAAGCTTTGCTTCTAAAAGACTGATTATAAATGTCTTATAGCAACGCTCCACTATTCACAAAACTTAACAAAAATACTCTAGATAATATCGTAGTTCAAATATAGATAATATCAATGGGGTCTATAAAATCTCAAAAAAGAAAAGGAGAATGAGGACAACTGAAGCTTGAACCCCCTCGTTGTATTATGTAATTTTCCATTATGTTTTATGTAACTGTTAATCGAACATTACCTATAACAAGCCATTTTAGCAATAAAAGAATTTGGTCATTAAAAATGTATCATTACAACTTTGATTGGTAAAAACATGATCTGAGGTTAATAAATTGTGTTGTGGTAAAAAAGATCAATGGAAACAAACTTAGTTACATAGCCCTCATAGTACTCTTCATAATTGTCTGTCCTTTGAGCTATGCATGATTAGAAGCAATAGTGTAGCCTAAACTCAGCCTCCCATAGATGAGTTGATTTTTTGCAAATGGATATATATCCAGCAACGAAGCTGGGTTGATATGATCAAACGCAGTGCAGAGAAACTTCTAAGAATCTGATATTACTTCTAAGTTCCTAACAATTTCGTGGGCATTGAGAAGTTTATTAACACCTTCTATGAACATACAAATGGAAAGTAGGAGCCTAGCTTCATATCCATTTTTACCACTGTATGGGCCCAACAAAGTTAGAAGCAAATGCCATTTACAGCATTTTATAGATGCATTATATGCACATGTGTGCCTGCAAGTCATTGTATATAGAATAAATGTAGTCGCTTAAACTGTGGCTGTGACTATTGCTGTTACAAAACGATACTACTCAAATGTGTTAACATTAATGCCACAGTCAAGCAAAATTCAATAAACTTCTATCTAGAGAAAATATGCAATGTAGAGCTTTTTTATGCCTACAAAGTTTCGAGGCTTGATTGCTCTCTTTTACATAAGAATGCCTAGAGTATTCCCATTTGCCCATAGTAACACCAAAGAACTATGCTTTCAAACAAAGGTCACTACTTGAGAGCAAAATATATTCATATTGCATTTGCATCGAAGTGCCTTCCTCTAACATGCACACAAAAACTTAGGCACATAGGACAACACTCCCAAGGCATAGTAAATAACACTAGAAACATAAGATTAAACTTTGTCAGGCACAAAGGTCTATAAGTAAGAGAGATCGAGATTCTGTAGCTTCTTGCATTTTACGACAACCAGCTAAACTCCAAGGTCTGTGATCCCACCCACCACTCGAGATTCAAAGTATGTAATTTACTGCAGCCTACAGCTCTGCATCTAAGACCTATGTTACAAATTTACTTTTATTTCACTAATTTTAAAGGTTGCAACTACTAGGAATGTACTATGTCTTTTGTATTTTCAAAGTATGTAATTTACTACAACCTACAGCTCTGCATCTAAGACCTATGTCATGGATTTACTTTCATTTCCCTAATTTTAAAGGTTACATCTTCTAGGAATGTGCTATCTCTTTTGCATTGTAATTAATGATTTGAATCCAAATGGAATGATTGATTTTGACCAAAGATTGAAAACTTTTAACCAAATAAAGCCGAAGGCCCAACTTTTGAATTGTTTGAACTTTGAATATAACTTTGGTGATAGATGAGGGATTTAGCTCTTAGCTCAAGAGGGCTTCAGATTCCATTGATTTTGACCAAAGATTGAAAACTTTTAACCAAATAAAGCCGAAGGCCCAACTTTTGAATTGTTTGAACTTTGAATATAACTTTGGTGATAGATGAGGGCCAACTTTTGAATTGTTTGAACTTTGAATATAACTTTGGTGATAGATGAGGGTTTTGGTTTTAGCTCTTAGCTCAAGAGGGCTTCAGTGATAATTTAATTGGAAGTTGAATCTTTGGGAAGTATTTGCCTCACACCCATATCTATTTGCAAAGGTTCCCTGATATAGACGAGTGTAGTTGGATTTCACTAAATCATCGAAGATTATATGAAGGGCCAACTCAGCTGTTTATACGTTGAAACAATTAATCAACATCATAGATCCTCGTATCCTAAGCATAGGCACCGATCAACGTATTAAACATCATAGGATTCAAATTAAATAAGTACAAAATAGGATAAGCAAGTACAAAATCAGGCATGGGCAGTGAGAAACACAATCCCACCTAGAGCAAAAAGCTAGGTATTGTTACCCCATTGCGTATGAGTGTCCACATGTGATGATGATCGGACCCTAGGGATGATTTGTCATGATATCTTAGTTGATGTGGATTTGAATTTTGAATACCTACATCAATCCTCTTGCAGATATGGGTCTGTTTTCATAATCAAGCGGCCCTCATCCATGAAGTTGGGCAACATCTAAACATTCTGAGGACAATCTGAAGGTCTGTGCATCATTACAGTAGTAAGGAGGATTTAAACATTCTTAAGAGTCAATCTCGGGCATTTTCTAGCCGTTTCAGGGCACTTTTTGGTAAACAACAACAATAAAGAAAATTGGAAAACAGAAGGGTACAACAACGGCAGTCAACTACAACAATGAAGAGGGCAATTTGGGCACATTTTTGGAGCTGAAAATGGCATGTCATCCATCTACAAAATTTATGGGCTGATCCTGAGCATTGAGAACTCTGGTTGGATTGTATATTTCTCTGGTTTTTCCCGGTGCACTGCAGTTTTCTTTTTTCGCTTTCTATGTTCTTGATTTCATGTTCATGATCATCACATGGCTTCACCAAAAAGACCAATGGCAGCTTGGAGTGTATTAAAATGAGGCAATGGAAATTGAAGCACAATCTGTCCCTGAAGTGATCAAAAATTTTCCCAGCCTGAGAAGATCTCTCTCCCTCCTCGACCTTTTGACTACACCTAGATAAACTAAAAGAACTTTTCAACCCTAAATGGGACCTTCTTCTTCCCTTCATTCTTTATATATGTAATAACACGGCGATTCGGCGATTCGGTGTGAGTTTCAGGTGCGTTTAGCTCTATCCCGATCTCAGGGACGGAGTCGCACCCGCCCATTTCCATTAGTCAATTCCTATATAGTAAATTGTTGAATCAACTGTAGAAAAGAGAATTGTATATGAAAAACATAAATTCTATAAGCCTTATTTATCTATTCCCACCCAACCGTCGTTTAGTTCCTTTTATCAGATTGGCCTGAGTTTTCTGTCATCCAAAAGGAAAAATTAATTTAATTTTGGCACCTAATAAAATGCCTTTGTGTCTTTTGGTATTAGTTTTAAATACATCTTTTTCAGATGGCTATCATTCAGGATTACCTGAAGCTAGTTTAAAATTTAAATACATGTGGCACTGTTTGTTTTAATGATGTTCAATATTATGTCTCTGACTGATTATAAATTTCCTTAAATCGTTACATACATTATGTCCACAGTTTTGGGTAACTTTGATTTTAAATGGGTAGTTTTGGAAACATAAATTTAATTTTCGGATTCACGATTCTAAATAGGTAGTTTTTGGTGGAATTTGATTCATTAAATATCATAATAATAATTTTAGATGTTTTTCGCCAAGCCAGTTATTTTTGTATAAGATGCCATGCGATGGACTTAAAGGGCATGTTAGGAAGATCCAATAATTTTTTATAATTCCGATAGGCCTTCCTCTTCCCCTATCATATTTAAAATTTAAAAAAAATTGCTTATACTTGATACCTCTTTCTTTTCTGTGTAGAAAAACTCCAATATGATGACCAACACATTAAATGAAAGTTATTAAATATGATGTTCAACTAGTTTGATCAGTTTTATTATATAGGGTTTCCAGCTACGAACATAAATAATTTAGTGAGGAGAAATTAAGTTAAATTACAATACATCATGTTGGTAATTAGGGGTTTTCCAGAGTACATATTAATCCAGTTTTAAGTGCCCATTCCTACATTCAGATTTAAATAGAATTCATATGTTTTCTTTTCAGATTTAAATAGAATTCATATATTTTCTTTTAAGATTTAAAAAGAATTCATATCTTTTTTTTATTACTTGAATTGGTGGCTTTATTTTGGATAGCTTATTGAGATTACTGAAATTAAAAGCTTTTTTAAACTTTTAGAAATAGGTATTTTTTAAAATATTAAATTAAAATAAGTGAAATCAAAGAAATTAGAAACATTTGTTAACTTTTAGAGAGGGACAAATAAACATATTTTAAAATATTAAAAAATTAAGATATAGCCACTGTGTTTAAGCAACGAGGGTGGTGCTTAAAGGCGGACCCCACATGACGGTTGGTTCATTCTTGGGTTAGATATAGCCAACAGCATTTGACAGCCTTGGGATAGCAATGGGCTCGAGGTTAGTACCAAAATTTATTGAACCTGTTTACCAAAATTTACTGAGTACCAATTCTTCGGTTATTTACCAAACCTTCGGTTATTTACCAAGTACCACATCCACAGTAAATTTACTGATTACCCAGTCTTAAATTTTGTGAAAGTACAGTATCACTGATTACCCAGTCTTGATTTCTTAGGTTGTTTGTAGACAACTTCGATGATTCATGAAAGCCTTAGCTCATTTTAATATTCTAACATTTTCATAAATTTACTTGAATTATTTTAAGATAGCTTCTCTGATAATACACGAGGGCTTTAGGTCATACCTATCTTCAATGTATTTCGTAAATTACTTTAATATAACTTTGGTGATTGATACATGAAGGAAAATACATTTGTGTGTTCTCTGCATAAAAAACAATTGCCTGTGAATTCATGCTTCGGGTTGTCCTTCATCATTACAACTTGGAACCTCCGTCATTTAATCATGGATAACCTACCTAGCATATCAGTCCTTTAACTATACATGTTGCACAACTCAGATACAGGACATAGGATACAGTAAGAGATCTATTACTTTTTTTTATTCTTGGATACGTTAGATAGAGAGCCTGGATACGAGAAGAGAAACAGAGATTCTATACATCTAAGCTTGATACTGGAGAAACTAGAGAATACTACCACCGGATACTTATATTCCATAGAAACCCTATACAACTTGAGCTTGATGTGGGAGATTGATTCTCTTTGCAATGGATACTTATATTCCATAGAAATCCTATACAACTTGAGCTTGATGTGGGAGATTGATTCTCTTTCCAATAGGACGAGCTGGGTACATGCGTGAACAAAGCAACAACCATACGACGAATAGGCAATTACCATACAAATAGATTTATCAGATACTGTTTCTAGAGAGTTTGTCTTAGATATTTGTGAGACCGGTTCTTAGCATTATATAATGTCTACAACTACTTGGATAAGATTTGCAAGTGGTATAAACCTGTGAAAATTGATTCAACATAAAGCTGGGATAGAGGAAATTGAATGGGAAAGAAATCAAAAGTTTTACTTACAAAATTGTGTAGGTAGGATCTCTAGAACATGAACCCTCTCTTTTCTTGAGAAACCTTTATATATACTATGTACAAGCTAGTTGAGAATGTGCAGGAAGACATAGATGCTTTAATTATATTTAGATTCATGGACCTTTAGAGATTTTTTTTTTCCAGAAAGAAAAAAGCCTGTCCTTGTTATTCTTATTAGAATCAAAGGTCATCAGTACATTCATCCCATATTGGGTAATCAAAACAGTCCAGCCCACAACGAGTTCTGCCGGGGGGAAAGGCATAACAACAAAAATATGATCCCATCAGTAAACTGTCTCATCATAATAGGACAGTCTCCTCATTCACATCTACCGAGCGCCAAAAGGCTCTGAGCAACATTCTAAAAGTGAGCACTCTTTCATACATTACATAAAACCCTCTTATCAATCTTAGAAGAGCTGAAAAGTATCTTGAGAAACCAAATGGTTCTCAAAGTATTCCATAAACCTGCCTTTACCCAAAGGCAAAGAGAGTGCATCTTTAGAGAGGCGGTCAGCCCTCCGATTGTGCTCTTCGTAGATGTGAGTGAAAGACAATACCTGAAAGCTAGAAATTAGCTTCTTTGTCTCCCTGCACCAGTGAACCAGATCAGGCGGGGAGAGAGCAGTCGATCCCGTCGCCCAATTCATGATTACTTGTGAATCACCATATACATGGGATAGGGGGATCCCCATCATCTAGGAGGAGTGGAGAAGTTCCCATAAGCTGAGCAATTCAACTTTGGTGTTAGTGCCATATCCAACCCCCAGCGAGAACTCAAAGAAATGATAATCATTTAAATATATGCAAAAGCCAACTCCAGCCAACAAACATTTAGAAGCACCATCAATGAATCCACAAGGAAAAACCTTGCAAGGGGGCTTCCCCATAAATCTTCTTCTAGTTTTTTTTTGTGACAGTCAGAGGAGGAAGATCTTGAACATAAGTAATAATTTGAAGAACAATACTGTAGATATTCCTTCGTTGGTTCTCAAAAATTGCCTGATTGCGCACCTTCCATATAATCCACATCATGTGGAAGGGGAGCAGATAGAGGTGCGAGCTTTTTGGAAGCTTCCCAAACCAAGTAAGTAACCTGTCACCGAGAGAGCCATAAGTCGAGCAAACAGGAAGATTGAAATGATCGCACACATGCTCAGCCACTGTTTTCCAAACAGTGCAATTGGAGAAAAGGTGCTCAACAATCTCCTCAGCAGCACAGCAGAGAATACAAATACTAGGGCCCAATTTACCTTTTTTTTGCAGATTCTCCCAAGTGAGGACTCAATTCCGAGTCACAAGCCAGATAAAACAAGATAATTTAATAGGTAGAGCCTTGTTCCATAAAAGAGAGTCAACAGGATTAGGAGTCGGAGGCAAGGAAGATCTGATAATACACTCATATGCATTCCTGGCAGAAATGGAACCCGATTTCTTGTTGAAGACCCAGGCAAGTTCATCAGGTCGGTCAGAGAGGCGTATACCAGCTCCAAGTAAACCTTCAACATATTCAGTCCAAATAGTATTATAAGTGCCTCCAAGGTTAAGTTCCTCAGCTGAAAACCAGTAACTCTGTTCATTTGAGAGAGAGTTTTGGACCTGGGAGAGGGTGCACATATTCAAATCCTCAAGGTAAGTTCTTAAGTCTTCCGGGAGAGAAAAAGAGGTATGGGCACCCACTATCGGATCGATACCAATCAGGATTTTGTCACCATTACCCACCTGCCAAGTCAAATCTCTACCCATCCAAGGGAGGATATGAATGAACCCTCTCCAAATAACAGATACATTGCGTATGTTGAAGCATTTTAGTCTGAGCCAGTCAGCCACAGAGGGACATTTTATATATTTGTGATGCAGAACTTGGTACCATAGACCCTTGGACTGAAGGATTCTCCAAAACGTTTTGAGACGCAGAGCTAGACTGAACCAAGAGAGATTTTTTATACCCCAGCCTCCCTGTTCCTTGGGCCAAGAAAGATCCTTCCAACTAGCCAGATGGTATTTATATTTATTGACAGAGGATCCATACAAGAAATTAAACATAATTCTTCTGAGTTTATGAAGAATGGAGGCTGGAAGGGGAACAAGACCCATCCAATACACAAGAATGCTTGACAAGATAGATTGTATGAGGATCAGCCGACCTCCGAGGGAAAGAAAATTATTGGTCCAGTGGCTAATCCTTTTTTCAAATTTCTGAATAAGCCAGTGCCAGTCATTAACTCTATATCCCAGAGGTTTCAAAAAATAACCCAGGTAATTGAAACCCAAATGAAGTGGCAGCATTCTGTAAGGAAGGCTACTCACTAAAAATTTTTGACAGTCATTGTTAAGATTAAAGTAAAGAAAGCAGGACTTATCAATGTTGATCTTCATACCGGAGGCTTTGCAGAAAGTCTCTAAGATGACCTCAAAAGCAGACCAGTCTTGGAGAGTGCCCGAGCCCAAGAGGATCACATCGTCCACAAAGAGGAGGTGTGTAAGAGCAAGTGAAGGCGAGAGTTGGATGCCCCGAATGAGACCAGTGGATCTGGCGTCTCGGATGAGCAGACTGAGGCCCTAAATGACAAGGAGGAAGAGGAGAGGGGATAAGGGGCAACCTTGACGGATACCATGAGAGGCCTTGAAGAAATTTGAAGGAGTTCCGTTGACCAGAACCGCAAAGTTTGCAGTAGAGAGGCATCCCATGATCCAATTCACAGTAAGAAGGGGCACTCCAATTTGAATCAAGATCAGTTTGACAAAAGTCCAATCCACATGATCGAAAGCCTTAGTGAGGTCCAGTTTGAGGACAAAGGCACAGAGGTTCTGAGTTTTAACTGCATGAAGTACCTCTTGTACAATGCCAATAGGTTCTGTTATTTGACGGTCCTTTAGAAACCCAAATTGTTCCTGTGAAATGCCCAGATCCAAGAAGGGCTTTAATCTTCCAGTGATGACTTTGCAATGAGCTTGTAGAGAAGGTTACATAAAGAGATGGGCCTGAAGTCAGCAAAGGTTTTAGGCTTATCCTTCTTAGGGATAAGAGCAAGGAAAGTAGAGTTCAAAGAGGGAGGGATAAAACCGGAAGTCCTGGTCAAGTCAATGGTTTTAAGCAAAAAAGGGCTAAGAAGATCGAAGAAGTGGAGATAGAATTCCACGGGCCACCCATCCGGTCCTGGGCTACGGTATTTTTTGAAAGATTTGAGAGAGAGTTCGATTTCCTTCAGACCAACCGGGGAAGAGAGGAGAGCCGAGCGTTCAGTTGGAATCATTCTGGGGAAAAGTGAGACCACCCTTAATTGATGTACTAGACTAGTGTAGCCCTCATCCATGAAAATGTTGGCAAAATGGTCTTTTCCCATCTCTTTTAGGCCAGCCTCATCCATAATAAGGTTACCCTCTGAATCTTCAAGAGACCATATCATGTTCTGAATCCTTCTCCCCGAGGCCACAGCATGAAAATATTTGGTGTTTGAGTCACCCTGAAGGGCCCACTTGGATCTGATTTTTAGTTGCTAGGTAAGCTGAAAATGGCGCAAGATCCTCTGTTTTTTAGCACTAAGATGGGACAAGTGTGCTGCTTGTTCTTTTGTGAGAATTCCATAAGTGGGGCCGGCTAGGATAGACTCAATGGTAAGATCAAGACTGGTGGAGGCTGAGGCTAGTCTAGCAGATTTGTCCTTTGTCCAGATCTTTGTGGCCGATTTGAGCTTTCGCAGGAAGTAACTCAGATCCTCAATGTCTGAGAGATTATCAGCATCATAGGTAGAGGTCCACCATCGCTCAAACCACTCTGTTGATGTATATGTAACTTCAGAATGTATTCTTCTATGTATCTTATATATTGTTACCCGATGTTTATTCTGGGATGTTTCTATTATGTATTTGAGTCATGTGGTTATGCCCCGATGTTGCGATCGGGAGGATTAATAATGTAATCAAGTCATGTCAAGTCATTAGGTAAGTCCCCACAGTTTCGGGGCACTTGGGTTATTATACACTAATTAAGGTGTAGGCTCGAGTAAGTAATTGTAAGTTAAGCCTACATGGTTGAGTGCACTTCAAGTCAACAGAAGAATATAAATAGAGAGTGTGTGTCTCTCTATTTATCACTTGTGAATTACATCACTTGCTCTCTCAAGTGTGGCGCACCTTTGGAGAAGGAAATACTTGGGCTTGACAGAAGACAGAAGGCTGCTATTGTGTTGGGAGGCCATCTTTCTGTTTTGGGTTTCACATCTTGTGGTGATACTATCTTAGAGGAAGTTGAGGGGTTTTCTCCATTTATGGTTTCCCCTCCTAAAATCTTTGTGTCTCTTGTCTCTTGTGATGTGCTTATGTGATTGCTGTGCTTGTTATTCTCTCAGTGAAAAGATCTTAACATAATGCTAGCTTAAATGTTGAAAAACTAACATGGTATCAGAGTTAACCTGAGAAGAAGACATTGTGCAGCTACAGGAACTAGGGCTTCCTATTTTGTGGATCTTCCTCCACAGATTTTCAGCAAAAGTATGCTAAGATGACTCTCCATTGAAGGGTGCATCTTTCTGTCGATTCGGAATTCAATTTCAAGCATTTTCAGTTTCGATGTGGAAATTAGGGCTTTCTACAGAAGAGGAATTTTTGAATGAGAGCAGCATAAGATTGTTCTCCTAATCATAACCGAATTTTAGAGACCTGGATCAAGAAATTTGGTTGGGTAAATCTCTGGGAAAGTCAAACCCTAGTTTGACCCTGAGTTAGGAGAAACCCTAAATACTAAAACTGATAAGTTTTGGTACAGTCGCTATATTCCGAGATTGGCGAAGTCTCAAAAGCTACAAATTGCAGGGGCCGAAGATAAAATCCTGATGAACACTGTGTCCAAATATTAGCCTCATATTCGCTGTATTCTGGGAGATATGATCTCTCAAAGTTAGGGTTCTAGCCTCTTCCAGAAATCATCCATAAATAGGACACCTGGGGAGATCTGCAATATTTTGGGCTACAGAGGTCCAAATGGAATTCCTGAAGATGTTACAGAAAGGGAATGGATTTTAATTTCTGTGGTCCAAAGGTCAGACTCAGAAGATGAACCAGTCACATGTGGAATGCCGTACAACTTCACTGTTCTGAACAGTCCAGTATCAGGTCACCTTGGGAAAATGATCATAAATCCCAATGGTGAAACCAATTCTGATGAAACCTATGGTGTTGGATCAGGGACATGCGAGGTTATCTTAGTGAGAAATTTTAGACACATAGGATTAGTAATTTCATAGATATCATAGAAACAGTAATAGGTGTTTCTGCAGAAGAAATCAGAAAATTAGGGCTTCCTGTTCCGGGAGTTTCCCTCCACTGTTTTCAGAAAAGGAGTACATTGGACAGCTCCATTTGAAGAGATCTATCTGTTCATCCAATCAGATCTGAAAGATTCCAAGTTTTGAAAATTAGGTTTTCTGTGACAAACCCTAGATCAGCGAACTCCGGGACAAGGACGGACACCTCAAATCGAGGATGATGAACTATCCAGAAAGAGATCCAGATATGAAAGTGAAGATTCTTCAAGCGAGGAAGAATATGTTCTGATATCAGCTCTCACAGGAAACATTACTCATGGAAGTGATGATTGGCTTATAGACAGTGGAGCTTCCAAACATATGACAGGATTCAAGGAATCCTTTGTAAGACTCTTAGAACATGAATCACCTCACAAGGTAAAACTAAGAGATGACTACCAATATCCAATAAAAGGTAGTGGGGAATCTTCATACAAGCTAGACTCTGGTAAGTCTTTAACAATGAAAGAAGTATTGTTTGTTCCAAAACTCAAGAAGAACCTTCTCTCCATTGATACAAAAGGAATGCGGGTTGCATTCATAGATGGTCAAGTCATCATGTGGCCAAAAGAAAAGACTATCGATGG